>CM067371.1:14742625-15145125 GCA_034401795.1 Chaetoderma sp. LZ-2023a
ACAATGTTATTTTCAATAATTTTGCTGTGAATATGCACCTTTAATGAAAGTTCACCAATATGTAAATCAGCGAGAGTGAATAGATGTATACAGTGAGTACGAACAGGAAGTAGTGTAGCATCATACCAATGTAAGCAATATACATGTCCTCTCTTTGTGGCGGGCAAATATCCAATCTCTGCTAATCATTCCGTTCTATGCATGAGATAGTTTGTGTTCACATCTAATGACGAAGGTAGACGAAGGTGTCTATAAACAAAACGCATCGTTCCATAGTAGAGGCAGGTTTGCGCCTGGGGCTCTGTTCGGTTTTCCCTAAGGAACGCAAGGCAGGTCGTAGGGCCTATCCCAAAATGCTCTAGGAGCGTAAATAACACCTTGTCCTGATTTGTCTCTTGATTTTCTGTGGCACGAACGTGGCAGTTTCATGAATATTAATAAGTATAAGTAACCCGTATGTCCTCTTTAACGTCCCTATATAGAGCGATATTAAAGCTTGTTTTAATCTTGTCTTGATAAACTTATGACACAGTCAACATCGACTAATAGGCCTCTATTTCAATTTCGCAACTTAAAAAATTATATTAATTTATACGTAATGAAATCATCATATATTAAGATTTATTGCGTGCGTGCGTGCGTGCGTCCGTGCGTGCGTGAGTGAGTGAGTGAGTGCGTGCGTGTATGTGTGTGGGGGGGGGGGCGGTTGTTGGGGTGTGTGTGTGTGGGGGGGGGGGGAGAGAAGCTCTATCAGGATGCTTTAACCCATTTCTCCCACCCCACCCCGGACAATGAACATTTTGCATGAAGATAATTTATACGTTGTTTACGAAGGTTAGGATTCAAGAAGAAAAGGATGGATGCTGTTTATCAATCAAAATGTAAGAAATGGCTTCTCAGCGCGTATAATTGTAAGACCTTACGGATCCGCGGATTACTTGAGAAGACCTCGGCACCCCCCCCCCCCCCCCCCCTTCTCCGAATATATACCAAGAAGCAAAAATAATTCTCCCCTCGACCAAGCAGTTCCTGGTCATGTCACTGCTTACAGTACATCGCCGGGGCCTCCACCGCCACAACCACCACCACCAGTCCACCACCACCACCACCACCACAGCCACAGCATGACGCCACCCCAGTACTACCACCACTACAGCCCGAGTATCATTGATGTGTGTCGCTCAGCGTTGCTTTAACACAATAACTTACATAGTATTAGCATTCTATCACGCCATGTTTGATAGACAGCAACATGTAGTAACAACATCAACATGTCCGAATGGAGGATCTTTTAACGCGCAAAAGCAATCACTGTGTGAATGGCGGAGATTACCGCCCGGGTCAAATAGTAGTTCTAAAATGGTTTTTTTGTAGTTAGATTAAAATCATTATCATTATTATTCGAAATTAAATCAAGTGCTGTAAATGTCCGCGGTATTTAGTAAACACACGCATCAGTTATTAAAGATGCATTACCTCCGAGAGATTTGGAAATTTTTTTTGTCGTAATTTAATGGTCCTGGGCCCATCTTCCCGAAGCGATCGTTATTGCATCGTACTAACATACGCCCACGCACATAGTTACGCATCGTACTAACATACGCTCATTCGCATAGCTACGCACCGTACTAACATACGCCACTCACATAGCTACGCATCGTACTAACATACGCCCACTCGCATAGCTACGCATCGTACTAACTTACGCCCACTCACATAGCCACGCATCGTACTAACATACGCACACTCACAAAGCTACGCAACGTACTAACATACGCCCACTCACATAGCCACGCATCGTAATAACCTACGCCCACTCACATAGCTACGCATCGTACTAATATACGCCCACTCACATAGCTACGCTTCGTAATAACCTACGCCCACTCACATAGCTACGCATCGTACTAGCATACGCCCACTCACATAGCTACGCATCGTACTAACATACGCCCATTCACATAGCTACGCATCGTACTGACATACGCCCACTCACATAGCTACGCATCGTAATAATCTACGCCCACTCACATGGCTACGCATCGTACTGGCATATGCCACTCACATAGCTACGCATCGTACTAATATACACCCACTCACATAGCTACACATCGTAATAACCTACGCACACTCACATAGCTACGCATCGTACTAGCATACGCCCTCTCACATAGCTACGCATCGTACTAACATACGCTCACTCGCATAGCTACGCACCGTACTAACATACGCCACTCACATAGCTACGCATCGTACTAACATACGCCCACTCACATAGCTACGCATCGTACTAACATACGCCCGCCCACATAGCCACACATCGTACTAACATACGCACACTCACATAGCTACGCATCGTAGTGACCTACACCCACTCACATAGCTACGCATCGTAGTAACATACGCCCACTCACATAGCTACGCATCGTAATAACCTACGCCCACTCACATAGCTATGCATCGTACTAACACGCGTCCACTCACATAGCTACGCATCGTACTAATAAATGCCCACTCACATAGCTACGCATTGTACTAACATACGCCGACTCACATAGTTACGCATCGTAATAACCTACGCCCACTCACATAGCTACGCATCGTACTAACATACGCCCACTCACATAGCTAAGCATTGTAATAACCTACGCCCACTCACATTGCAACGCATCGTACTAGCATACGCCCACTCACATAGCTACGCATCGTACTAGTATACGCCCACTCACATAGCTACGCATCGTACTAACATACGCCCACTCACATAGCTACGCATCGTCTTCTTCTTCTTTTCGATCACTGGTATCACACTTGGAGAGCCGTTCTCAAGATGAAATCTGTGGTTTTATGCAGTTCTTCCACAGGCCCATACAGCTTTTCAACAAACGAGGTTGGCAAAGGCCAGATCTCCTCTCAGCAGCTGATACGTACTGCAACATTGAAGTATGTGCTCTGTGGTCTGTTCTGCTTCTCCACAAGGACAAGCGGGCGATGTCGTAAGGTGAAAGGACCTGTACATGTGTTGGTTTAGTCTGTTGTGTCCAGTTCTGAGAAAAATGGTCACTTGCTCTGGCCTCGAGAGATGATGGTAGGCATCTTCTGATTGAGGTGTTCTATAGAGTGACTTGATGATAGTCTTCATCTCTGTATGGGTAACCATGTTTTCTGTCTGATTCTCTTCTGCACCCACCTTTGCCATCTTGTCTGCTTCCTCATTTCCTTGGACTCCACAGTGTGAGGGGATCCACTGCAATGCTATCCGAAAGCATTTGATGGTTTGTAGTGCTTATCCAAGTTGTGGCAGCTTACCTTTGGTGATTGCCTCAAGGACGGACCGGGCATCAGATAAAAAGACAATCTGTGCAATAGGGTCTGCTGTTCTGCTGATGGTATTAGCTGCATGAACCAGTGCTTCGACTTCAGCTCTGTAGTTTGTGCAGTGTTTGCCTGTCGGTATTGCAGCTGACTCATGTTGTCCGTTTGGATACTGTATGTGCAGTCCGGCACCTCCGCTCCTAATTGCATCTTTGGCTGATCCATCTGTGTAGATCCTTATCCATGTCTCCTGAGGGTACATTTCCTCCAGCATGGCTAGGGTCAGGGCCTTCTTGCTCACATCACTGTGTTCATCTTTGGTTGTGAGATGAGGTACTGTGGTGCGAATAGCTATGCTCTCTAGTTTGTTTTCCCATGGTGGAAGATCAAGTGTGTGGCTTGGGTCTTCTATTTGTGCTGGCAACATTGCTTGGTGTTTCCTTTGAAGTGCTTTTGTCTCTTTCACAAAACTTGATCTTTTAAGTCTTCCTGATGACAGCTGTGCTTGCCTGATCTTCATCGGGTGGTTGTTGAACGATTTGAACTTTGCAGCTTGGATTAGTGTTTTGCATTCCCTTCCTTTGCTAAGTGGGGGATGCCTGCTCCACTGTTTCTATTGGTGTTGATCTCATTCCACCAGTGATGATGCGAAGTGCCTGGTTTTGTACTCTGTCGAGGTTCTGTTGATGAGATTTAGCTACTGTCATCCATGAGCTTGATCCATACTCAAGGTGTGGTCGTACGGCACATAGGTAGATGGTCTTGAGGATCCTTTCATTGGAACCCCACTTTGTTCCTGCCAGCTTCCTCATGATGTTTAGCTTTGTTCTGGCCTTTGCCTCTGCACACTGGATGTGCTCCTTCCATGTTAGTCTTCTGTCATAGGTGACTCCCAGGTATGTCTGCTGGTCCTCGTACTCGAGTGGAGTACCGCCCAGTGTCAGATTGCCAACCTTGGTTTTGGTGGTCAGTGAGCATAGCATGGCTGATAGGTTTTCTTTGTTGATGGTAATACACCAGCGATTGGCCCAAGCTGTAATTCTGTCCAAGACGAGCTGCATTCTGTACGTGGCAGTCGTTGTGTGCTTCTCGGTGCACCAAAGTACGAGGTCATCTGCATAGAGGGCTGCTTGGATCCCATTGGGCAGCTCTGCTACAATATCATTAATGAAGAGTATGAACAGAGTTGGTGATAATACTCCTCCTTGTGGCACCCCTTGTCTCAGCAATACATTCTGTCCAGATTGTGCATCCACCAGCACCCTAGCTCTGCGATTGTGTAGGTATGACTTGGTCCATTGGAACATGTTGCCACCGATGCCTGTGCGCCGGAGCTTCATGAGGAGGCCATCCTTCCATACCTTGTCAAATGCCTTCTGCAGACCGATAAAGGCAGCTAGCATCACCTTCTTGGCTTGAAAAGTGTCCTCTATGACCTGTACAAGATGTGTTGTTTGATCTTCTGTGCTCCTGTATCTTCTGAAGCCAGCCTGCTCTGAAACTATAATGTTCTCCGATTCCAGGTACCACTGCAACTGCTGGTTGACGATGCGCTCCATGGTCTTGCATATGCAGCTTGTAAGACTGTTAGGATGGTAGCGCATCACTTTCGTCTTGTTCTTCCTTTTTCAGAATAGGGGTCATCCTGGCTTCCTTCCAGCACTGAGGAACCTCTCCATTGGTCCAACTGAGATTAAAGATGTCTAGCAACTTGCGGAGAGATGCATTACCAAGATGTTGGATCATTTCATTTGTAATGCCATCTGGCCCGGGAGATTTCTTCTTCAATTGGCGGATAGCCTTCTTCAGTTCTGCTAAACTAATGTCAACTTTCATTGCATCATGAGTGTTGGTGTCTGTTCTTTCCTTTTGCTCTTTTCGAACCTCTTTTTGACGCATTCGTGGTATAGAAATGTTGCTTTCTTTTGCATATGCCTTCGCAAAGGTATCTGCAGCCATCTTTCCTGTCAGTGTTTGTCCATCTTCTTCAAGAGTAATCTTCTCTCCCCCGACACCCTCATCATTCAGTGCTTTAGTCAGTCTCCATAGCTTTGTGGTGTCTCTCTCTCTAAATTAAACCCTGCCGTCTTTTCCCTCCAGCTTCTTCTTTTGGCCTGCAGCTTGGTCTTTAGATACCTGGCTTTAGTTTGTTGTAGCATGAAGTGGTTTTCATGACACGGATTACCCTCTGCATCTTCTCTGGCCTTGTCTAGTTTATCATGTGCTGCTTGCAGTTCTGTTGTCCAGTAGGGGGCGATAGTTTTTCCTGAAGCCTTGAGGAATCGTTACGTTGGCAGCCTTGAGGGTCCTTGAATTAAATTCCTTGACCACATTGTTGATGTTTCTCCCTTCTACTGCTATATTTTGGGTAAGCTCATTGGAACGAATGGCGAACAGACTCCAATTTGCCTTTTTGTAGTTCCACCTTGGATGTTGAGGTGAACTTGTTGAAATACTTCCAGAAAGAGAGAGGAGGACTGGGCGGTGGTCGCTTCCTCCTAACTGCGATCCGACCACTCTACTGAGGTTTCTGTGAATGTCTTCTGTACAAAATGCCAAGTCCGGCGTTGTTGTCGAGTGCCACCGGCGCGAGTAGAAGGTAGGCTGATCTGTGGGATCGTTGACAAGTAAAAGGTGCTTTTCATCTTGCCATGCTTCAATGTCTTCTCCTCGCATCGTACTAACATACGCCCACTCAAATAGCTACGCATCGTAATAACCTACGCCCACGCACATAGCTACGCATCGTACAAACACGCGTCCACTCACATAGCTATGCATCGTACGAACATACGCCCACTCACATAGCTATGCATCGTACTAACATACGCTCACTCACATAGATATGCATCATACTAACATACGCCCACTCACATAGCTATTCATCGTACTAACATACGCCCACTCACAAAGCTATGCATCGTACTAACATACGCCCACTCACAT
This sequence comes from Chaetoderma sp. LZ-2023a, assembly GCA_034401795.1. Lineage (NCBI taxonomy): Eukaryota > Metazoa > Mollusca > Caudofoveata > Chaetodermatida > Chaetodermatidae > Chaetoderma > Chaetoderma sp. LZ-2023a. Next base: position 14,748,887 of record CM067371.1, read on the forward strand.
AACTATGCATCGTACTAACATACGCCCACTCACATAGCTATGCATCGTAGTAACATACGCCAACTCACATAGCTATGCATCGTACTAACATACGCCCACTCATATAGCTTTGCATCGTACTAACATACGCCCACGCACATAGCTACGCATCGTACTAGCATACGCCCACTCACATAGCTACGCATCGTACTAACATACGTTCACTCACATAGCTACGCATCGTACTAACATACGCCCACTCACGTAGCTACTCATCGTACTAACATACGCCCACTCACATAGCCACGCATCGTACTAACATACGCTCACTCACATAGCCACACATCGTACTAACATACGCCCACTCACATAGCTATGCATCGTACTAACATACGCCCACTCACATAGCTATGCATCGTACTAACATACGCCCACTCACATAGCTATGCATTGTACTAACATACGCCCACTCACATAGCCACGCATCGTACTAACATACGCTCACTCACATAGCCACGCATCGTACTAACATACGCCCACTCACATAGCTATGCATCGTACTAACATACGCCCACTCACATAGCTATGCATCGTACTAACATACGCCCACTCACATAGCTATGCATCGTACTAACATACGCCCACTCACGTAGCTATGCATCGTACTAACATACGCCCACTCACGTAGCTGAGCTGTTCGTGGCCGTACTTGCAGTCCTTTGATATCTTGCTATGTGAAGTAACATTACAACTGTGGGCTGCTGTCTGCCAATCAGGTTTCAGCTTTCTTCGCTCGGTAAGCGAGACTTCATCCGGTGACCTAATTTACAATCGCAATAACAAAAACGATGGCGATGCTGTTGAAATAGAAAGAGATATTTGCAAAAGTTTGTAATCGTTTTGCTCTAAACGAGTTATCTGTGGAACAGAAAACATGTGGATTGGTTTTCAGTACAAAAAAACCCCTAGTTTGGCTGAAGTTATTGGTTTGATTGGCGTCTATCGAGTCCCTGATTCAAGGTCACAATCACGCCATATCTAGGCTGGTTTATATTTCAGTGTGTTATTGGTACCTTCCCCAGTTTTACTCTGGTATCCAGCTGATTTCCAGTCGCCCACGCTAAAGCTTGATACACATGTCACAACAAGTGGCATACAACAAGTTGGTTTCCGACAGTACACAAGGTTTTTTTTACATCCAAGGTGTGTGCAAAATCCAAAATCGGCATAAAATATCATACGTTAAATATCAGAATTAGTAAACTATTGTATATCTCCTCGTTTATCGCGATTGAGGTAGTCATGTATTTTCACATTAAATAAACACCTGTACTCCTCGTAAAGTTCAACTAAATTATGACGCCGTAATCAATTACGTGACGTGTAGGATGGCGTCATAAAGAATTACAGAATGAATGACTCGATTTAGTCCGTCTTAAACGCTTAATAGTCCGTGAGGTTGCACACGGGGGCGAAGTGTGGGTGAAGCTTAGCAAGAGATGGGCGGGACATAGGTAAAACCGGAAATGCCCGTTGATTGGTCGCATAAAATGTTGGATGAAAATGTTGGATGAAACCGATACACACGGGCCAACTTGCTGGGTGAAAAAGTTGGATGAAATTGTTGGATGAAAATAGAACACTGTTCTATATTTTTCAGCCAACTTTTTGTTGCATACAACGTGTTGTAAGTGTGTACACAGGGTACAACTTGTTGTATGCAACATGTTGTATGCAACTTGTTGTGTCGTGTGTATCGAGCTTCAAATAGTTAACTAGCTAGTCAACTATAGTCAACCGAGCACCCGACCTCGGTTCAGCTGGTCAGTGCGATATTTGCGTAAATTTCAAAATGGCGGACACCGATCGCTTGCCACGAATAAATGCATATAAAAGTGTAAATATTTCACTAAATAACTTAGGTTTGATGAAATTATACTTTCCCATTGTTTGTCAATGTTCCAAAGCCCATGTTTCTTCCCACTTTATGCCATTTTCGTAGGACATCAAAACAGACGACAGAAAGGTTTAATGGAGACTGGTACCCGGATCCAAATTTTCTGCAATAGTAATTCAATAGGGAACCGGGTACCAACGAACTATAGTTGACCACGATCAAGTTCGACTGGACATAGCAACTGCGCATGATCAGTAAACCCTGAAACTGACTATGGTTAGCGAGTCGAACTTGACCCTTGTTGAATGTTGTAGATCATAGGTTAAATATTCATTATGACCAATGCGCCTTTCCAGTTTTAGCTATGCCCCGCCCTCCTCTAGCTAAGCACATCGCCAAACATCGACAACTTTTACGGACAGCGGCGATGTGTTACACATCTTGTATATTGCATTGTTGGAAATTATGCTGTCTGGCCATCAGTGTTCGTGTTCCCCATGACGCAGCGCACAGCAATGTTAGCAGTGCTACAAAGGAGTGCGCCCGAGATTGTACTTATCCTCAACGAAGTGGATCGTCATTTTCTTTGGTTCATGCTTTGTAGATAGGTATATGTGGGTGAACTCTGTTTTGGACTCATTCATAAAGAGATTTTCTTTTTTTAGTTTGCTTGCAGCCATTGGGAGAAGCTCGTCAAGGGGTTTCTTTTCCTCGTCTATGAAGTCTGCGTCGTCGACAAATTACATCTCTAGCGGCATCTAGTTGCCTAGTTAAGCTCCGCCAACCCCTCGCCCGTGTTGGGATCAATCTATCTCCGAACGCTCCGACTATCAATTTCCAGAAAACTATACAGGCAAGCAGTTGAATATTTTGAAACTAACTTGACTGGGTGCTACTGTTGCTTATGGTGCGTTTGTTAAATACTAAAGACATGCAATTCGTACACGTCGGATTATTAAGCGTTTCAGAGGGACTGAATCGAGTCATTCATGCGGTAATTTATTATGACGTCATCTTACACGTTACATAGTTGATTTTTGACGTCATATACTGGATGGATAAACTGGAAAGCTCCATTATCTTTATCCCGTCCGATAAGAATCAGCCAATGCGGTTGCTTTGCGTGATAAACTCCCACCACACCACCCACGTAAGCCATGATAATGAAAAAGCAAATAAAAAGCGATTGAATCCTAAATATAAAAAGTGACCTTTTACCACAATTTTTTAGAAACTAAATAATGAATTCACAGCAGCGCAGGGCCGGACTAACCACTAGGCTAACTAGGCTGCAGCCTAGGGCCTCGCTCCTAAGGGGGCCTCGCTCTTTAAGCATTTGCTGCCTAAGCCAACCAAGAACAGCCTTTATATTTGTCTTGAGAAATGTCCATTTGCAGACCACGAGAAGCCTATTTTTGAAAATTTACCACTGGAATAACTGGCTCGGTAACCGAGCCAGTCATTCCTGTGGTAAATTTCCAAAAATAATCTTCTCGTGGTCTGCAAATGGACATTTCTTATAAAAAATTTGTTTAGTTTTTTTGACACATTTAGACATTAAAGGGTTAAACCAAAAGGCATTTTAGGCTTTTATCTATATACTACGTAACGGCAAGCTGTTAAAACCACATTTGGTCCTCAATAATAATTACTAATGCGATACCAAATTACGTGTCTGAATGCACCTCATAGCATCTAGGTCTACACTTTTTCCAGAGGGCCTCCCGTACTTCCCCGACGAGAGGGGACATGTCTTATGCTCTCTCCCCCACCTTTGGGTGTCCATCCTAGGGCCTCGCGACAGCCTAATCCGGCACTGCACCAGCGTAACTTATATGCACGCGGTGATGTCTACTGTCTCACTCGTCATTCCTCTCTTCCTATCTTGGAGATTATTGGTAAATGGTTAATGAATAGAAACATAGAAGCGAGGGACGAAATTTCTCTATGAATTATTGTTATAACTATATCCTAATTTAATTGTATGTGTTATACGGTATCCGTCATACATGTATAATATGTTGTACACTCAAGGGCTGATGGCCTATTATGAAAATAAATTATTATTATCTATATATATATATATTATTATTATTATTATTATTATTATTATTATTATTATTATTATTATTATTATCTATGCAACTGTTAGTTTGTCCTAAAGCATTGTTACAGCGTTGTAGTCGCTCTGTTGCTCAGGGTAATGCTAAACAAGTTAGCCACACCATTGACAATTGATATTTATATAAATATATAAATAAAATTTAAAAATCTATCGTTAATATTATAAAAATATTAGTTTGGAAGATTATCAAGAATGATTTACAGTTTTGAGAATTAAATAAAGTAATTTTTTTTCTAATTTGACAACGACAAAGCTGTCTATACTGGAGATAACCTCTATTCTAGCTATATGGTATCTACATCTGTTTTTATTGGACCTAAGTTTTATATGCAGATCGTTATTAGTTATCATATCTGTCATATACAGTGCGGGGGAAAGAGGGGAAAGTGTCACTGTCTCGGGACATGGAGTCTCCCAAGCACCCGGGCCCAATCTCCTCTCTTTTTAGAAATCACAACAATTTTATTTTCAGGGATTTTGGTATGAATATACATGTTTAAGATACTCTATATACGGATTAAACTGTCAGGGGTTGGGGTGGGGACAGCGAGGAACATCATCATCATCATCATCATCGTTGGCGTGTTATTGCCTCAGTGTTTTTGTTGTAGTATTGCTTGCTCAGTCCAATTCAAAGATTCTTTCTTTGAAGTAGATATCTGGTTTGTTTTAGAATGATTTGACTGTCGTGGAAATGTTGTGGTGCAGATGGGTGCCACCTACATTCATGGTTATACCCTGCTGCGCCTAGCATTTGGTTACTTGTTGACTTGTGGAGGCCATAGCTGTTGGTCGTATTGCTGTTGTTTTCATTTTCTGTGTTTATTGGTATCCGAGTCTCCTTCTCTACGCTACTGTCTCTTCATGTTACCACAAAAGTGCGAACGTGGAAATCAGAGACCTATCTACTGGTAATTGGAATCACTATCGAACATGTATACACATGCTATAGCTACTCCAAGATCAGCCCACTGTATTGGCAGACATGCAGTAACACTTTGCATACGTATGACCTGTTCAGCTAAATTCAAATGCGCTTTCTTTGAAGTAGATATCTAGTTTGCTCTTGAATAATTCAATTGCTGTTGCTTCGGCTATTGTAGCTGGCAATGAATTCCACTGTGGTACCACTATTAGCGAAAAAGTGCTTGCGAATATCTTTGTTACTGCCTTTTATGTTGAGCTTGAACTTATGACCTCTGGTCTGTGTAATACTGGATGGTTCGAAAAAGTAGTCCTCATAAATATCATATAGATCCCTTATATATATATATTTCAGTGACAGTAGATTTAGGGCTACACGTCTTTCCGTGTGGCTATACTCTCTGCTTTGCGGGACGTGTTTTGTTGCTCGGCGTTGAACTATTTCTAATAGCTATTATTGCCTTTTCAGAATTAGCGACCATGCCGAGTTGCATTATTCGAGAATATGTATCACTAACGACTTGTACAAGAGCGTGAATATAGATGGGTCAATGTTGGTAAAGGTTCTCACAAACCTATTGTGCTATTCGCCTTGAATACGATATTACCTATATGTATATCAAGAGAACGGTTTCTGTCAATGTGGACTCCCAAGTCTTTTTCTACCTCTGATGTTGATACAGGATGCATATCAGGCGTATCTGTCATATTGTATTTGGTTTGAGGATTGTTTCTGCCGAAGTGTATGACATACTTTTATCTCTGTTGAAAGATAGTTGCCATGTCTGCGACCACTTAGTACTTTACCATGTTGTCTTGAATCTTACTGGTAGCTATGTTTCCACATATCTTTGCCTCGCCTGTAATTATTTTGCAGTGGTCTGTTAGTCTATCAGGCAGGGCATTTAAATATATATCAGAAAAAGCGTAGAACCCAGACTCTCAGGACACGTCCGAGTGGCACGCCGCTGGCCACCTCTATCCAGTCTGAAGTATTTGATCCATACTCTCTAGCTACTGTTACATAGGTAGTTTCCTATCCATCTTACTAAATTGTTGCCAATACCAAAGCTTCTCAGTTTTGTTTGAAGTCGTTGGTGTTGTACAGTATCGAATGCTTTTGAGAAGTCTAAATATACAGGTTCATTTGAGTCCAGTAGTTGAGTTTTACGTGATCTATTATGTCTGAATCCATGCTGGTACTTGGTAAATAGATTGGCAGTTTCCAGAAAATTTACTATGCTGTCTCTTATAGACGACTCTCGGACCTTACACAAGGTAAAGGTAAGACTGATTGGCCTGTAGTTGCTGGGTCGTTTTTGGAATCTTTTTGTGTATGCAGCATACACTTACCATTTAGCAGATGTCAGTTAATACGCCTTCTTCTAGAGACGTGTTCAAAATTATGCATAGTGGTGCACTCATTTCTTTAGCAGCTTCCTTTAATATTCTCATTGGCATTTCATCCGGGTCATTGCTTTTATTGGGGTTACGTCCTTTCAATTTATCTCCGATGGCGATGGGTATTATTATTATTTATCAGCTGTAGTCATAGTGCCGTTAGCTGGGTTACGTAGCTTGCTAATTGATTCACGTATTTCTTCAGACATTATATACAGGTAAAATATTGAGTGATGCATTTCGTTCATTGTACTTAGGAGGCGTTCAACCAGTGGTTCCTGGTAAAATGACCATGTTCTAAAGACCAGTTTGTACCATACACTATTATGCTAAATGAGCTTCACGATATGTTGCGAGCATCCTTACATTCCTTTGAAGCCCGTCAGATTGATAAACCAACAGCCATCTTTTGGTTAACAAAGATGTTTAAAATGGCTGATAATCAACAAATCTTCATGTTCTATGAGTGGGAAGCAACCAGCATCTTCCTGGAGATGCCAAGTTGTTACCATTTCTTACAGATGCGGGATACCATGTGTATGGCCATGCAGCAGTCTCTACCTACACAACATTGCTGAAGCCACCAACAATTGCTGCTTTAGTTCTTAATGTAATGACGGACTAGCCCTAACCCATAGCAGTGTATCAGCAGACATGATCTTTGAGCAGACATACAACTGCTAGGAAAAGCGTGCTTTCGGTGCCATTGCCCTTAAAGGGAATCACCAGACCCTCTATACTACTTTGTATAAAATGAATCTACAGACCGTAACGTTTTCAAAAATATAATTGTAAGATCTGTGCTCAAAAATAGAAATATATATCTTCGTTATTTAAATTTGTGGTACATGGGTTAAATTTCTATTCTCGGATGAGGCGTATGACGTCATAAGTTGAACGTTATTCTCGCTGTCATCCAACGCTATCGCAATAAAATTGCGAATTGCGTTTTTATAAGGGGATTCTCTTCAACGATTTTAGGAATATATAAACTATGTTTGCGGAAATGTTGAGGAATATAAACTAACAGTGCTTTGTCTGATCTCTCTGATGGTGCCAATTTTGACATGAAGTTTTGATCTTGAGATAAATGAATGACGTGATAGTATAGACAACTCAATATAATTGCCACTATTGAATCAACACTCTCACTGGGGCTACGGCAGTTAATGTTATTAACGTTTCATCTATTAATATCAGAGTTTAAATAGTTTGTACATACATCCAGTCCATCTTTAGGTACTTATGTTTTCATACTAGCCTCAAAACTTCCTGAGATTTTGTAATGTTAATGTAATTGGCAGGTATCTTCATAGAAAATGGCCATCTTAAGGTTCAGCAACTAATGTATGAAAATAACAAATACATTCCATAAATTTGCGATAGTGTGATACACGTCTTAATCTCTTCAATCTGTACATATAAAAATGATGTCGATAGCATTATCACCGATAGAGATATCACCATCCAAATGCATGCACTCCTTTTACTCGGATTTATACACAAATGTCGGGGGAAAGCTTTATACAGTAGCTTAAATGTGGGCTCTACAATAGAACTGCGTGTTTTATGCAAACGATGGCGACCCTTCTTGTGTTCCCCTTTAATTAGGCAGCCCGAGCAAAGTCTAGATATACACAAAGCCCACCACGCTCGCACCTATTTAGAAGACCCGACTATTTCGTAATCACGAAGAGGCGACTAAATATTCATCTAATGTAGGTGAATAGAGACTTAGGCGTTTTCTGGACTTATGCTAGATTTACGGATTTTTGAACATAAGTACGAGCGGGGTTCAAATTCTGGTCGACTGTCAGGCAATCAGATTATCAGTGGAAATATAGGCAATATTCCTCACTCCCCGATGTTGCGTCATTCATATGACACGTCCTTAGGAGGGGACATAAAGCCTGAGTCCACGCAACCTTTCTTGGAAGCACCCCAAGGAAATGCATGCCTCAAATAGACCTACAGATGTAAGCGGCCAATAAACCTAACTGAAAAGGTACGCTGTTGAGTATTTTGCAACTAATTTGACTGTGTGCTGTTGCTGTCTAAGGCAGCAACAGCAACCAGTCAAATTAGTTGCAAAATATTCTACAGCATGTTTAGTAAATAGCAAAGGCTTACAATTCGTACACGTGTCGGACTATTAATCGTTAAAGACGGACCAAATCGAGTCATTCATGACGTAATGATTATGACGTCATCCTACACGTCACGTAGTTGATTATGACGTCCTATGATGGATGGATAAAATTGAAAGGTCCTTTGGGAAATGTAGCCAGGTCCAGGTAATGACTAGATTTTATGATGAACTAAACTGAACCAAAATGATGATGGGATAATTTGTGTTTCGTTATTCATTGATATTTTGCACTCGGACTGCCTTGGTCAAGTTCGACTCGCTAACCATAGTCAGTTTCATGGTTTACTGATTATGCGCAGTTACTATGTCCAGTCGAACTTGATCGTAGTCGACTATAGTTCGTTGGTACCCGGTTCCGTATTGAATTACTATTACAGAAAATCTGGAGCCGGGTACCAGTCTCCATTAATCCTTTCTGTCGTCTGTTTTAATGAGCTACGAAAATGGGTTATTTGTGTCCTCCAAGACGTCAAAAAGCGTCCATATAACATAAAGTGGGAATGAATAGGGGCTTGGGAACATTGGCATACAGTGGGAAAGCATAATTTAATAAAATATTTACACTTTTATATGCATTTATTCACGACAATCGACAAGGGTCCGCTATTTTGAAATGTACACAAATATCACACTAACCATCTGAACCGAGGTTGGATGCTCGGTTGACTATAGTTGACTAGCTAGTTAACTATTTGAAGTTCGACTGGTACTCTAGTTAGCTATAGCTAACTATGGTTAGGAGTCGAACTTGACCCTTGTGACGACCTTAGCAAATGGCAGGATTCACACAGTTGAACATACATTTATGTTTTACTTTGTGCAATTAATCAGAGAAAAATGTAGCATTTCGTTTGGAAGGGTATGTGTTGAGTTGAAAAGGAACCGGGTTTGAAATTCTATTTATCATATAAACTGATATTTTGACAAATCTTTCAGTAAAGTCGATTCTTGAAATGCGTTTGATTGCATCCCTTTGCGCTGTTTTGGTGTTTGAATGCAGCCTTTGCGCTGTTTTGGTGTTTGACTGCAGCCTTTGCGCTGTTTTGGTATTTGACTGCAGCCTTTCCGCTGTTTTGGTGTTTGACTGCATGCAGCCTTTGCGCTGTTTTGGTATTTTACTGCAGCCTTTGCGCTGTTTTGGTGACTGTGTCGCATCACTTGCTAAGAGCGCTGACCAACGCGCCACATTTATTAATGACAAACAAGATATTGTTATTTAGGACTATAGTTAATACCGGTATGTCGTCACTTGGAAACATCTGCTGTGTCACAGGGCACGTGAGAGTATTACCTGTTGTCTATCTAACAAATAATCTTTCGTTGAATATTACACGTGTGTTCATATCGAGAAATATGGAAAGGCGCTTAAAGGTTTACTTATATGATACAAATTTATGTATATAATTTTTTTATAGTTGACAATTTAAATAGACCTTTCCCACACCTCACGTATGCTGACGTCACAAGCATAATTGAAGAAATATGTCATATCTTTGCAATTTTCGTAACGGATCCACGTCATTTGATTGTGACGTCAGCTAACAGGTGGCGTATTTTGATTATGACCTCAGCTACTTGAGTGGCAGATCGGATCCCTTCATTTTATATAGCAACTGACCTGCGTTTAGCGACCAGCTCGCTGTAGTGGTCACGTGGTGTTGCTCTTTGAGGCCATGTCCTTTATAGACCGGATTGACTGACTTAAATTAGTATCAGTAGGCTATGAGCAAGTTTGGCAATCGATTAGATAAGGCGAGCCGCCTGAGACACGAGTAAAGAGTGCAAACAACCGGTTACCAGTCTACGTTATCTTGACGCGGCTGGGTTGTAATTATTCTTTAGTAACGTGGCCTGTTTCATTATCTTTCTGCATGCTATTTCGAGTTACATTGCCCTAGATTGAAATATTAACAGCCTGAAGAATTAGGTCCCCTATGTTAAGATATAAGATTCCGTGAACCAGGAAACTATGCATACGACAAGTGTCACTCAGAATTGATGAATCCAGCTTCTCTGTCAATCATATGACGTCATAATCAACTACGTCACATGTAGGCTGACGCCAAAACCAATTACATCACGAATTAGGTAGCTAAGTTCGTCACAACGCATACTTGATGACTGACTAAGCGTTGCTGTACGAATTGTATGTCTACTATTTAATAAACATGAATATTTTGAAACTAATTTGACTGGGTGCTGTTGCTGCCAAATTAGTTTCAAAATTATTCAACAGTTTATCTGTATAGTTTTCTGGAAATTGAGATTCAGACAGTGCATGGACCGATTGATCCCAGCAAGGTCAAAGCGCGAGTGGGTGGGGCATAGCTAAAACTGGATCTATTGCACACGTCAACATACATAGCAACCCATTATAGTTGTCATATTGAAAAAAAAAAAAAATAAGGAGATTGACAAAAATTGTAAGTTTTTTGCGTTAAAAGGCCCATTTTCACCCAAAATCTTGGACCTATAGAGGTGAATCATCTAAGACACCTCTACCCATCACAAAGAAGCTATCTGCTAAGCTTCATTCAATTATTTTAAACGATTCTGTATATTATGCGGTTTACGAGAACATTGACAAAAATCTTAAGTTTTTGCATTAAAAAGCCAATTTCCACCGACAATTTTGGACCTATGAAGGTGAATCCTTCGAAAGGAACATCTATCTATCAATCAAAAAAAATCCACCTGCAAAGTTCCACTAAATTATTTTAAGCGATTCTGTATGATATTCCGTTTACGAGAATATTGACAAAAATCGTGAGTTTTCGCATTAAAAACCCATTTTCACCCGAAATCTTGGCCCTATAAATGTGAATCCTTCAAAAGGCACATCTGCGGATCATACCTGAGGCATATGGCAAGTTTCATTAAATTATTTTAAGCAATTCTATATGATAGGGTGTTTACGAGAAAATTGACCCAATATTATGAGTTTTTGCATTAAAAATCCCTTTTCACCCAAAATCTTGGTCCGATAAAGAATCCACCTGCTAAGTTTGATTAAATTATTTTAAGCGATTCTGTATGATATGGTGTTTACGAACGGACCGACGCGGTGATTACCATAGGGCTTCCGCACATTCCGGTGCAGGCCATAATTAATTTTACCAAATTTTTTTTTTAGAGGTGTATGCATTGCCTGTTGCTGCCTACTGATCTGTTGTAGGCGGGTGCAGGTGTTATGAGCTGTGTAGGCCGGGTGTGGGAATTACTTTATTTCTCTTGGGGTGGGATGGGGTGGGGACAGTCTGCAAAGAAAAGATTCTAAATGGAAATGAGGTAGAAACTAAAATAAAAAATTGAGAAATGAAACCAAAAAAAAAAAATCAATTTAAGGAAGAAGAGATAAAGCCAGATAATGCCATGTGGCTAATTAAGCTAGAAACGGGAAAAATAAACTTAAAATCTCGTGCTTGCAAAACATAACATTCTGAGTTTATAGCTTAGATTTATAACCTGTTGCTGTTTGAAATGATAAGTAGGGTGCGAGTGTTGCTGTTTATGGATTGATAGGCCTAGTCATTGTCGTCATCATAGGTATAGGTATAGGTCATGGTTTATAGTCCGCTTCAACTCGCGTGCTCAGCCGACTTTACAACTTTACGAGGCGCATGCAAAGAAGAAGAGCAGTCCGCATCACGCCCAGTTCAAATGATTTTGAAGTTGAGAAAGGCGAGCACTAGCATCCGCATCACCACACCCTACCCCACACCCCTTCCCCATCACCGGCATCTCCAGCAGGCTACCACGATCTCTTGCCATCGAGTCGTCCGTCTTCCATCTCTCTTCTACAAGAGGCGACATTTTGCTCCACACAGCGCCAAGAAGCTACCCTCTTCACCGCCTCAACCATGTTTTACATCATCAGGAACGAGAGCCAGGCCCATGCCCGTCACCACACATCCAGAGCAGCTGCCGCATCAGGATCGCCCGCGGAGCACACCCAGCAGCACGCAACTAGACCATTCCACCACGACAAACAGCCACTTTCAGTGCATCAAGGCAGATTTTTTGCCTAGATTTTGTTTTTTTCTTTATGCCTTTGCCCATATACCGAATACATGCATGTTTTATCATTAATTCCATTCATGTATGTTTGTATATAGAAACATAAAAGCGAATTTGACTGGCTAGGGTCAGATTAAAGTGATGCTAATATCATCTGAAATGCTGTATTGCACCGATAGATTATGGTTTATATATTCCATATTATTCATATCCTGTCACATTCCCTTATCTGTATCACAATTATGTGCTTTGTATTATCGAATAAATATTGAACAGAGATCGTCACCACCTTGTCTCCTTAAGCGATAGTGTGTGATGTCACGTAAGTGCAAATCCATTACGTTCTTTATTATGTAATAATCATCTTGTTGAGTATTTTGAAACTAATTCGACTGGAGGTTGTTGCTGCCTAAGGCAGCAACAACTTCCAGTCAAATTAATTTCAAAGTATTCAACACCTTACCTGTTTAGTTGCGTTTATACCACATTGCCAAACTATAGATGGCACCTCTATGACTGAGCGCATATACCGAGGCAGACACGCTAGTTTTTTTCTGATTGGTTGAAAAGTAAAGCATGATAGCCACCATAAGCTGTAGAAATGTACCAAGATTTAGCTACTCATTCCCGAATATCTTCTTTTAGTGCCACGATAAAAAGTTTAAAAGTCCATGTATAGTTTATAAGTGGCTTATTAGATCACCTGAATAGCTATCATGAGATGAGGTTAGTTAACCTTTAATGAGCGTTGGTCTGCTGTCCAAATACCTCCATTTTCCATCTATCCTTTCCCTTGTAAAATGCCAAAATCTGTTCAAAATATTTTATGAAAGGTATTTACGCCCACGTGGCATATCATTGTATAGACGGGACCAACTTCTTTACGTCCCTTCCGAAGGACGGTTAGACGACAGTGTGTTTTGTTTGTCTGTCATTCCATTTGTGTATCTGTCTACTCTTAAGTCAGTCATTCTTGCTCATGGAGAGATTATTTTTAAAGAAAAAAGGCTGGAAGGACCCTACAGTGGTATGCTTCAGAGCTTATATACAGAATTTTGACTGCCCAATTTGTTCGGTAGCCATCTTGAATTTTCCGGAAAATGGCTGAAAATCGTCTACTTGGGAGATTTTCACCAGACTGGCTGGAATGAGCTTAGGGCTCTAGGCTTTAGAACTTGCATATAGAATTTCGATTGGTCAATTTTTCCGGCGTCCATTTTGGATTTTCTGAATATTTTGGGAAATTGGTTAAAAGCCTAATCCTCATTAACCGCTTGGCCGATTTCAACCAAACTCAGCCGGAAGAACCCTAGGCCTGTACACTTCAGAACTTGTAAACTTTGATGGTGACCAGCTTGGATTTCCCGAAGATGGGAATTCATATAAAATGCTACTCTTCATTAATCGTTTGGGAAATTTCAACCAAATTTGGCTGGAAGGATCCTACAGTCGTAGCCTCTAGAAATTGTATTCAAAATTTTGATAGGTCAATGGCAGCAATCTCTGATTTTCTGAAAGTTTTCCTGAACCATTTAAAACGGTACTCCGTCAATCAACAGGCCTATTTAAACAAAACCTGGGTGTAACGATCCTATGCCAGTTGGCTTCAACATATTAAACGACAGACCGTCTTGATTGGTCAATTTTTTGGTGTCCATTTTGGATTTTTCGAAACCCGTCCATCATGTCTATTTAAATGCAAATGCTTTAAATGCCAATGGTCCAGGTGAGCGCCACAGGCCCTTGGGCCTCATGTCTTAGTTTGCCGTTTGATATCGATTTCTCTTTGTCTGGTCTACTCAACCCCTCAGAACGGTGAGACTCTTACAATCCGCACCCACGCAGAAATATAGCTCTCTATGGGTGCAGCACAAAAAATCAGTGGCTCGGTGAATAATCCTAAGCTCCTCTCTTATAAATTATGTAAGAAAATATTTAATGTGAAGAATTATATCCTATCACATCCAGCTGTGTCAAAGCGCCGAGAGTTCTCAAAACCTAGATTAAGTGCTCATTCCCTGTGCATAGAAACTCGCCGACATTGTACACCCAATGTGCTAACTGAGCTAAGGCTATGCAGACTTTGTAACTCTGGGAATATAGAAGATGAAGCCGACTTCACACTTACATGTGATACATTCATGCATGAACAAGAGGCAGTAACTAGTGAACTGTCTGCCGCCTCTGCGTTCGCGACCCTTAGTGAGCAGGAAAGACTCCTTCTTTTAGTGTCCTGTAATTCAGGGGATACAGAGGTAACTAGGGCCTTCCTAATATTTGTTAACAATCACTGAAAAGAGGAAGACCCTATGTCGCTCTCATTAACTGTATCCTGTGGCGCTAGATACGGTTGGGTATGGTTGATTTTGGCATTGAGCTTATGCAGAAATGTCCCTATATGACGCATATTAATTGGCATCATGACCCTGGTGGTGACATGCCTACTTTCCTTCGATACATACATATAGGTTGTTCAGGTGAGTGGTCATGGTAACATCGGTGTCATGAGGTATAGGTGTCCTGTTGTGACTTCGTTTTGTGGGTCCGGTGCTGAAGTTGGCCATATGCATTACCTTTGCAGTAATTGCATGTTCAATCAACGTTGAGATTACGTCATGACATAATTTCGGCATTGATTTAATGCTGCCACAGCGTCCGGTGGTCACTGGGATACATTCAAAGAGTGTGTATTTGCTATTTTCCTTTCTCTACGTCATAATTTTGTTTTTATGACGTCATTGTTTATTGTTGATCAACACAATGTTTTTACTTAACCTTTTAACACCCAAATTTGTTCAAGAAAATTTCAATTTTCTCATAGAAAATGTCCATTTGCATTTTTTTTGGGAATTTACCACTGGAATGACTGGATCGGTTACCGAGCCAAGAGCCAGTCATTCCAGTGGTTGATTTCGGGGATCGTCTTCTCTTGGTCTGCAAATGGACGTTTCTTAAGACTGCTCCAGAAACTGTTTTGGCTGATATGCGTGTTAAGGGATTAACAATCACTTGGCGCCATAATGAAATCATCATTTAACGAACCAATTAACACATTGAACATCCGCCAATTTGTTGCTAAATTCCAAATCATTTCCCTTTAATATACACGTAGACTCTTGTAAATTTGATAACTGTTAATAGTATATATTGATAACGTTTAATTACTGTTACAAGTTTAAAAGTATTATTGCTGTGTGTCTTGTATAATTTCAAGTGTGTCTTCTCATGTCTGGCAATATCTCTGTATGCAGATTTTAAGCCAATAAATATTCTGATTCTGATTCTGTCTATCATAAAGCGAGCAACAGTATCCTCGTGCAAGCCCCTAATTGATTCTTTATCCGCCTCTTGATTTGTCAAGTCTGCCTCCATCCGTCTTCAGCATCCAACCACCAGGGCTACATCTGTGTACTTCTCACTATCTCTATTAAGTTGTCTGTCTGTCCAGTAGTCTATCTTGTTAACGCCATCTTTCTAACTCACCAGAGAAAACTTACTTTCATCTGTCTTCTTACGGTTTACTAACCATCTACGATGTGCATCTGTTATTTACCGACATCAACGTTTGGTCTATACGCACAGGCTCGTTTCATATTGTTGACATTGACCTATTTGCTTACTTCCTCCTTTGCCATGTCTTCTTGAGTTTATATATTCTGTTCTCAACTCGTTGCTAATCAGTGACCCACCAGCTTTCATCTTACCTTTGCAAGTGGGGGCCACTCCATTATTTATTCTCCCCTTCGTATATCGTATTCATACTTGCTTATACTAATTCGTCTAGATACCATTCGCATCACGCACTTTCATATTGTAGATATGGGATTGTCTTCTGGGGGGTCATGACCCCGGGGACATCTTATATTTGCAGTCCAAGACCCCCAGCGAAGAATATGACAAGACCCCCAGCAAAGAATATGACTATATTTTTGAATACCAGACGAGCTAGGGAACGGATAACACAATGAGCGAAAATGTATTAGCGCGATCTAGTGTGTGCATCAAGTCGATGCAAAACTGACACGAAAATATAGCTGATACAAAAAGTGAAATTGGAATATGAAATTGGAATAGAATAGACTAAGACTTAGGGCAGTGAGCTGATGGAATCTATCGGTGATTGAAGAATGAAAGCTGTTGCTGCGGGCGCGGCATAACCCTTTATAGTATTCAGCAGAAGTTAGGACCAATAGTTTTCTAAATATTCAAGCAAGAGCGTCGGTAGAATGCTACGCACAGAGTGTACGTAGCACAGACTGAATGACTCATAGAATGACGTAGTAAACGTGGCGACGACCGACTTACCATAAGGACCGTAATAAGGTGACCGGGTTTCTATATTTCTATAGAGGCGACCCACGACACCAGATACGACACCAGATGTTGGTGAATCAGATGTACCACATGGTCACTACGTCATGGCACCCTTCTGAAATGCAGGCGTAGGCCTAATAAGCAAGGGGCTGGACGTGGGCATGATAGCGTCTGGCGCCAAGTAGATTAGAAAACCAGACGAAAAGTGGACAGAAGACGTTAGTCAGAATAAGATATTAAGAAACGATTAGCAATGATTGTCGAAGCAATGTCCATCACTGTCAAGTTTGTGGGAGGTTATCGGATAGAATTCCACACTCATGAGTCAATTAGGCCGCTTTAACTTGTTCGGTGTTCTTTTCCTAAGAGAGAAAATCGGAGTTTGATTAGTCAGGATGACGTCACAATCAATGAGCATCGAATCAAACTCTGGAAAGAGGAACACAAACGAACATGGTAGAGGGCTCTAGAGAAGTATAAAAAGTGGACTTTAACTTTTTAGAAAAATCTTGGTTCCGAAAATTATTGCGCTTAGGAAAAACCTAGCCTCGAGTCCGTATAGTTCTGTGGAACTGAATTTGTCGGAATTCAAACAAGTTCTTGGTGAATGGTTTTAAGTAGCCAAGAACGGTTTTTGACGAAAATGATTTAGAGAATCGTGAAACGCAACTTTGTAATGATGGAATAACCAGTATTCGTATTGTATGAAAATCAGTTATTTCTATAGACGCGAGTGACAGTAAAAGTTACTCAAAGTATCTGGTGGTAGTATAAGCCACCCATAATTGATAGAGATTGGTGGTAGTATAAGCCACTCATATTTACTTAGAGTTTTATTTAACAGTTTGTTTTCTATCGTGACAGCATAAGTCACACATATCCGTAGACATATTAGACAGTCAAACTTAAGAGAATAAATTATCACTTCGATATTCTCGAAGCAAGAGTTTGGGTTGTGTATTGTCCAGTCTGGAAGCGACGGAAGACCACCGTCCCGAGCCACCATCTTTTACCCGAGTCAGATCAGGCCCAGATTATCGAGTATAAATATCGTCACCATTACCTTAGACGAGGCGAGCAGATAATCGTACTACTGCATCTTTGATAAGAGGTTGTCGCAGCAACCGGTACATCATATTCTTATCAGAAGTGTAGTAGATATATTTCTAAATTAGACCCGAAGATCGAAAATCTTCAGTGTCTTCGCCGTGCCAGGATTTATATATTCCAGGATTGGACACTGTGTGAACCGTGAGTACAATATATCAAAGTAACGACTGAGATAGACTGCCCAGAATGGCCCAACCACAAAACCCTACCAACCCGGGACTACCGCCAACCGACCGACAATTGAGACCCGAAACAGTGGCAGCCATGCGGGAAATGGGGGCGGCAATGGCGGGAGCCATAGTACAAGGCGGGGACCGACGCGAGACCGAGAGAATATACAGGCGAGAAATCCGGGACGCTATAGAACGCATCCAACCCTGTGACGGAGTGGTACCGGAAGAGGTACGAGAGTTTTTGGACGCCACAAGGAGGGCGTGGGCGGCCAACGAGGGGCGACTTGAAGGCGTACCTGTCTACGTCGTTACCCGAGCAGCCCGGGGACCATTAGCACGGGCACTGGACGGATTCCTTGCGGGGAAGGCGAGGGAGGACGTCACCTTCGAAGAGTTGCGGCAATACATCACACTAAATTTTATATCCGCAAATGAAGGAGAGCGGATCAAATTCGATTTGGAGGGGACACAGCAACGCCGAAACGAGACAGTGGTCACGTTTAACAGACGGTATTTGTAGGCAAGCGTGCGCGCCTACCCTGAGGCGAACGCAGATAATCGCCGCACCGTCCTGGGCATTTATTTACGTGCCCTGAACAATAAAAACTTAAGCAAACGCATCGTCCGGAAAAGGACGACGACATTGGCGCGGGCCATCGAAATTGCCGAGGAGGAGGAGACCTGCAACGACATGCTACGGGCAATGAAAATTGACGGCGGCAGGCGTGAAGAGCGGATGGAGATAGATATGTTGGAGCCAGCGGAGGAAAAAGAGGTGTGGAAAGTAGTGAGGGGGTTAAAAAGCCAAATGGCGCAGCAGGCTAAAATGATCGAGCAGCTGTGCGGGTTGGTGCAGGATTTGCAAGCAGTGCAAGAACGACCTAAACCGGCAGCCCAACGCGCTGCACCCACGCGAAAAACAGCAACCCCGCCACCCAAGCAACTTAATCCGGGAGCGGGACGCAGATCGCCGAGAAGCGCCGCAAACATTACCTGCTACAATTGTGGACAAATCGGTCACTATAAAAGTGACTGCCGTCAGGCAGTGCAACCAACCGCACGACGACTACAACCGCGACCACAGCCCCGACCGCAACGACCACCCATGACATGTTTCACATGTGGCCGAGAAGGACATACGGCCCAGAATTGTTTTGGGACGTATATGAGCCGGCAGGCGACTCCTGCCGTAACAATAAAATGTTTTGGGTGTGGCAAAGACGGCCACTACATAAGAGACTGTCCGCTGCGGAATGGTCCTGCCGGGACCCAACAAAAGGGTCCGGCTAACCGCAGGGCGATCAAGCGTCCCCGCACTGACGAAATGGAGATCGACGAGGTGAACGATCATCGACGATGCACGACACCCAGTGACTGTTCACGTAACAATCGAATGGACATGAACAATGCTCGACGTAACCAGTACGAATATATTGATCGTGATGGTTTTATTTTAACTAGTGAAAATACCGATGCATATGGCCGTCATTCAAACGGTAGCGAAAAGGATGCGTCGGATGACAGGCACAGTTACGCCGAAGTGGTTAATGGACGAAGGAGCCCGGGAAACGACGATGGAGAGAGCCGTTGGTGAGATCACCGACCGAGCGGTTCTTAATCCGTCTAAAAATGGATAAAGACGGTCCATCGGATCAGGGTGAGTACCTGCATGCCTTAGTGGATACTGGTGCTAGCACATCCTTGATTCGTAAGGATATATGGCGTAGCATGCTGAATGCTAGGCCATTGAAAAGAGCAAGAACGCTCTTAGCTGTAAATGGATAAAGTTGTTGGGGGAAACACAAGTAAAATTCAAGAACGCCCGACCCATCCCTAGTACGATTGTGGCCAGAATGAGGCATGAATGTTTACTTGGAGCGGATGCTTTGCACCTGGGAAATGCAAAGATTGACTATCGGGCCAAAATTGTAGTATGGTTTGGCCAGATATATCCCTTTGAATATCCGCATAGAGAGCAGACAAATTATGTCTATGCAAGCTGTAAGGAAACGACCGGATATAAAAATATCGACAAAGTCATGGCGGACTTTGCAGATATTTTTGATACGGCTCGTCCAAACACGTTAGGACTGGTCCCCAAAGTGAGGTGTACGGTACCAACAGGAGATGCTTATCCTATAAGGCAAAAAGTGTACCGTCTACCGCTAGCCAAGCAATATATAGTCAAGAATCAAGTGGCTGAAATGCTGGCAGCGGGCGTCATAAGACCGTCGTCGTCCCCATGGGCGTCACCCATTACGTTGGTTCCTAAGAAGGACGGGGGGACGAGATTTTGTATTGACTATAGGAAATTGAACTCCGTTTGTCGTAAGGATAGCTATCCTTTGCCGAATATATCGGACATTTTTGATTCTATGGGCGGCGCTACGATCTTTTCGACTATGGACTTGAAGTCTGGCTATTGGCAGATACCAATGGACAGCCAAGACATAGCGAAAACAGCGTTCGTTTGCAGTCAAGGTTTGTTCGAATTTCTTCGGATGCCGTTCGGTTTTGCGAACTCAGGTGCCGTATTTCAGAGGGCAATGAACGATATTTTCCGAGAATTCGTGGGAAAATGTCTGCATGTTTTTGTCGACGATATAGTCATATATTCAAGAAACTCGGCTGAACATGCACAGCATTTGCGTACAGTTATGCGTAGAATTCAAGAATATAATTTGCAAGTTAAAAAATCGAAATGCGATTTCGCCCAACCATCAGTTGATTTGTTAGGATATCGTGTTTCAGCACAGGGAGTGGCTCCTCAGGTCCAGAAGGTCAAGGTCATAAGAGAAATGTCACCGCCACGCGACGTGGGTGAGGTGAGAAGTTTCCTGGGCGCTACAGGGTATTACCGCTCTTGTGTGCAAGGCTATGCCGAAATTGCTAAGCCTTTGATAGAATTGACTAAGAAATATAAACGTTTTGAGTGGGGTCAGGAAGAACAGCAAGCGTTTAAGAAATTACAAAACTTGCTGTGTAGTGAGACGGTTCTCACATATCCGAATTTGAATGCTCCGTATAGATTGTATACTGATGCGTCTAGCTATGCGATAGGTGCGATACTGGTACAGGTAGATGACAAGGGTATTGAGCGGGTGATTCAATATGTTAGCTCTACTCTTAAAGACAGTCAGTTGAATTGGCCTGTGATAGAAAAGGAAGCTTATGCGGTAATATATGCGCTAAAGAAGCTTAGACCTTATCTATTTGGCGCGCAGTTTACCGTGTATACCGACCACAAACCCCTAAAGAGTTTGTATGTGGGCGAAGTTAAAAACACGAAAGTGCAGCGCTGGGCGGTACTGATTGCCGAGTACGGATGTAAGATTGAATACATCCAAGGCTCGAAGAATATTCGAGCGGACATGTTGTCCAGGTTACGTCGACCGGTGGAAGTCGCAACGTTAGATACAGGCGACTTTGTGATACCAGATGTCGACGAGGGAGTGTTATCTCACGTCCCTCTAGAAGCATTCGACATACCATATGACGAATTGTGTGCCGAGCAGACCAAGGAATACCCGGAGTTGTTCAAAAACACCCCGGAGGAGTATATGGTCAAGAATGGCATTTTGTATTCTTTAATTACGCCTTCAGCGTTGGACGCTGAGTACCCCAGAATTGTCTTACCTACCCTGTTCCGTGAGAAAGTGCTCCGGATGGCTCATGAACGAGCTGGTCACCAAGGTCTACAGAAGACCATCGGTATGGTAAGAGATTCTTTTGTATGGACGTCTTTAAGAAAAGACATAATTCGTATGCTTGAAACGTGTACGAAGTGCCAGGTCAACCGACTTGTCACTACCCGACCCAGGTATAGTGAAATGCCCATGGCCAATTATCCGGGTCAGATAATTGGAATGGATTTGATCGGTCCATTATTAGAATCGAATAAGGGTAACGTGTATATCATGACGGTGATCGATCACTGCTCTGCTTGGGCAGAAGCATATCCGATTGCAGCGAAGACATCTCAAAATGTGGAAGAAAAGTTCTTCAACGAGTATGTCGCGCGTCATGGCGTCCCTGAGATTGTAATAACCGACCAGGGTAAAGAATTTTGTTCCCATTCTCTGGAGGAGCGGTTTAAGGAACACGGTATCGACCATAGACGGTCTAGCCCATACCATCCGCAGACCAATGGACGTACCGAGAGATTCAACCGCACTCTTAAGGAGTTGATCCAGAAAGGGGTGAACAATGCCTCGAGGGCGTGGGAGGACGAGTTGGGTGCGGCTTTGACAGCGTACCGCAGTACTCGTCATTCAACGACCGGGTATACACCATTTTATTTGACTTATGGGCGACGGGCGAGATTGCCGAAAGCCGTTCCCATCGATGCGTCGCAGGACCTTGGTGAGAGACTGACGTATCTCAACAACGCCTTGCTGCGTGCTCGTGAGGGGACAGCTAGATCTCGAGAGGTTCACCGGGAACAAATTAATAAGCGTGCGAACGCTGGTGAGTTTAAAGTGGGGGATTCGGTGGTCGTCAAAGCTGAAGAGAGGATGAAATTGACCTCTCGCAGCGACCCCGAGTATGAGATCTTCAAAATTAACGGACCTGTGGCCCATGTCCGCCATCAAAGGTCCGGGAGAATGCGTGTGCTTAATATATGTAAGCTGCGCGTAGTCGACTCGGAAATGTGCTGGGACGGGGTGCGACCACGCCTCATTCGTAACCCTACCAAGGGGACGAAAGCTAGCCATCACCCCAGGGCGATGTTGCCCGAGCCAGAACCTATGGTCACCGACGCAGATACGACACCCCAGGTTCGTAAGAAGCGGTCAGCTTAGGATATGGAACCAGAGGTGCGTACAGGGGGTAAGAGGGTTGACCGGAAAAGGGTGCAACCCAGTACGAATCGCAGTTGAAACCATGAGTCACCAAGTGACGTCATCGGAACTCCTAGGCCCATGGTGATTGACGCTCCAGAGGCGGCACCAGAGCTGCTCTCTGAACCAATGGAGATGCTTCCATCGCATCCTTATATGCTGCGCAAGCGCAGACATATACCAGATGACGATTATGACAGCAAGCAACTCAGGTTAGACTTGAAGCGAAAGCAAGGGTATGGGCGGGAGAACGAATCCGGTAACAAGCGACTCCGAATTGGCGTAATAGACTCCGCCCTTTACGATGACGTGCTATACGCTGATTTCGTCAGTCGTGTGAATGCCGTTATTCAGCGGCACAACCGCCGATAGTGTGTATTGTATCGCTATACTGTAACATCGCAAATAGCCAGTACGTAAAATATCATAACAATTAAGACTAAATTTGTTCGCAAGATACTAAAATGTATTCGTTTAAATTGTGTATAATGGCGTTGTGGTTTAGCATGGTATCAAGTATATGCGTCGGAATGTCGTGGTGCCGACCCTAGGGTGTGCCAGGGACAACTACGGGTCGACAAGACCCACGTGCCCTGTATTGTGAGTGTACTGACAAATGCGACTGATAGCAACTGTAATATTCAACTAACGAAGTCAAACGTAACCATTAGTAAATTATTTGCCAACGAAAAAAAAAAAATCGGAGTAGTGTTGCAAACGTTCGGCGAGACGGTGGAAATCCATTGCGACGGACGACTGACGGACCGATGTAGGGTGAGTAATGGTGTGTATGCATTGATGTCTGGAGAATGCGGGTATAGTGGGAGGGGCTGGCGATTCGAGCCTGTGGCGTCTTATAGTCGGACGTACACTCGAATAGGCCTAGCCATTGAAATGCCCCATTTGGATGTGTCTGGCGTTCTAAATCAATCCATGATAGTTGACCATTTAAAGCCACAACCGTGGAACCATTTACAAAAGTCTAAGTACGTGCCGCTAGCACCGTTATCCATGATCGACCCAGTGATGGTCGATGGCATTGGGGTACATTCTTTCGTATCATATTCAACGGGTTCCTTCGTAGTTGTGTTAGTAATTGTGCTTATATTATATAAATGTGGCGTGTTATCACGCATGTGGAATGCGCTTAAATGCAAGCCACGTGCGGCCCATAAATGCAAGCCACGTGTGGCCCATAGTAGTGAACCGCATATCATCACACCAACTATTCAGACCCAGCAGCCCCGGAGAACTGCAGCTCTACCGGAGCCGCTGCGGATGGCAGCCGGGTCGTCGCCTAATGCTGACGCCAGGACTGAGATCGACCGGATGGCTGCCGAATGGATAGAGATGGAGACGTACGTTGACGTGGTGGATCCTAACGTGAGCATAAACCGCTTGGAGGTATCACCATGACATTTTGGCACTAACTTTATATGTTTCTACTGGAACAATAATTGGCGAATATTAATAATTGTGGCGCGAACTTTGTCATGATACCGTACTGTGTACTGTTTTATTAATAGGAAAAATTCACATGATCTGTAATGGTATTTGCACTGTAGGATTAAGGTTTTGAACTATAATGTTGTGTCGTGTGACGACGAATCATTACGACACGCGAAAAGTGTGTCGCTGCTGACCATGTTGTCACTGCTGGCAGTAGCGGCAGTTTATATTAATACATTATGTAATATATATTCACTTGTTTTAAACTGTACCGATTGCTCGCTTCTATTGTTAAAGTTACGCGTGGATCGAGGTTATCGACCACGGTTTAATGATGTTATTAATGTGTTTCCGGGGGCAGTCTTTTGCTGCCCGGACATGTATGTTTGTATAATTATCAACCATACACTAACGAATACTACTAATGTATTTCCGAGCATTCCGCTACTCGGACAAGTATTGGTGTATAATATATTGCCCTGTATTATTAATTTCTTGACCAATTGGATGAATATCAGGTGGTATCCGTTCAGGCTGCTGGTATTGGTTTGGGTTGTTGATAGTCCACAACGAGTTAGTTGACACTCTCTTTAAGGCCTTAAGAGAGATGGTCAAATAACTTTGGTTAAGGGGCGTATGTAGATATGGGATTGTCTTCTGGGGGGTCATGACCCCGGGGACATCTTATATTTGCAGTCCAAGACCCCCAGCGAAGAATATGACAAGACCCCCAGCAAAGAATATGACTATATTTTTGAATACCAGACGAGCTAGGGAACGGATAACACAATGAGCGAAAATGTATTAGCGCGATCTAGTGTGTGCATCAAGTCGATGCAAAACTGACACGAAAATATAGCTGATACAAAAAGTGAAATTGGAATATGAAATTGGAATAGAATAGACTAAGACTTAGGGCAGTGAGCTGATGGAATCTATCGGTGATTGAAGAATGAAAGCTGTTGCTGCGGGCGCGGCATAACCCTTTATAGTATTCAGCAGAAGTTAGGACCAATAGTTTTCTAAATATTCAAGCAAGAGCGTCGGTAGAATGCTACGCACAGAGTGTACGTAGCACAGACTGAATGACTCATAGAATGACGTAGTAAACGTGGCGACGACCGACTTACCATAAGGACCGTAATAAGGTGACCGGGTTTCTATATTTCTATAGAGGCGACCCACGACACCAGATACGACACCAGATGTTGGTGAATCAGATGTACCACATGGTCACTACGTCATGGCACCCTTCTGAAATGCAGGCGTAGGCCTAATAAGCAAGGGGCTGGACGTGGGCATGATAGCGTCTGGCGCCAAGTAGATTAGAAAACCAGACGAAAAGTGGACAGAAGACGTTAGTCAGAATAAGATATTAAGAAACGATTAGCAATGATTGTCGAAGCAATGTCCATCACTGTCAAGTTTGTGGGAGGTTATCGGATAGAATTCCACACTCATGAGTCAATTAGGCCGCTTTAACTTGTTCGGTGTTCTTTTCCTAAGAGAGAAAATCGGAGTTTGATTAGTCAGGATGACGTCACAATCAATGAGCATCGAATCAAACTCTGGAAAGAGGAACACAAACGAACATGGTAGAGGGCTCTAGAGAAGTATAAAAAGTGGACTTTAACTTTTTAGAAAAATCTTGGTTCCGAAAATTATTGCGCTTAGGAAAAACCTAGCCTCGAGTCCGTATAGTTCTGTGGAACTGAATTTGTCGGAATTCAAACAAGTTCTTGGTGAATGGTTTTAAGTAGCCAAGAACGGTTTTTGACGAAAATGATTTAGAGAATCGTGAAACGCAACTTTGTAATGATGGAATAACCAGTATTCGTATTGTATGAAAATCAGTTATTTCTATAGACGCGAGTGACAGTAAAAGTTACTCAAAGTATCTGGTGGTAGTATAAGCCACCCATAATTGATAGAGATTGGTGGTAGTATAAGCCACTCATATTTACTTAGAGTTTTATTTAACAGTTTGTTTTCTATCGTGACAGCATAAGTCACACATATCCGTAGCCATATTAGACAGTCAAACTTAAGAGAATAAATTATCACTTCGATATTCTCGAAGCAAGAGTTTGGGTTGTGTATTGTCCAGTCTGGAAGCGACGGAAGACCACCGTCCCGAGCCACCATCTTTTACCCGAGTCAGATCAGGCCCAGATTATCGAGTATAAATATCGTCACCATTACCTTAGACGAGGCGAGCAGATAATCGTACTACTGCATCTTTGATAAGAGGTTGTCGCAGCAACCGGTACATCATATTCTTATCAGAAGTGTAGTAGATATATTTCTAAATTAGACCCGAAGATCGAAAATCTTCAATATGAGCACACCCTCATTTCCACTCTTATCCATAATCTTATCCCGGTTTCCCTGTTATTACGTCAGCTCCTAGTTGAGTTGTTGTCTCATGTCACCTCTTACGTGTACCTTAGATGTTAATACCAGAGAGGCAGTATACCGTAGTTTGAGCTTCTAAGTACACTCGTACTTTAACTATCAGAGCTTTTTCAAGTGACAATGCGTCCCCGTGAATACCTGCCTGGGTCACTCCTCTTGTCAAGGACTCCCGAAAGACCATAAATTTGTTTCAAATTATGCAACAATATATAGCGTGTCCGTGTCCGTACATTGACATTAGGTTATTTGAATAATCGGTTTGAAAACAAAGATCACTGAATAAGCTACTCCCTCTTGCTTGAAGCTTTGCGTGGAGAAGGTTTAGAAAGAAATGGAGGAATCTAGTTTTAGCTATGCCCCGCCCATCTCTAGCTAAGCTCCACCCACACCTCGCTTGTGTTGGGATCGATCTATCCACGCACCTTAATCTCAACTTTATGAAAACCATACAGGTAGGCTGTGGCATATTTTGAAACTAATTTGACTGGGTGCTGTTGCTGCCTATAACAGCAACAACACCGTGTCGAATTAGTTTCAAAATATTCAATATAATGTTTATTAAATAGTAAGGACATACAATTCGTACAACAACCCTTAGTCCGTCATCAATTAAGCGTTCCTGACGAACTTAACTACGTCCTTCATGACATCATTGACTATGGCGTCCTTCTACACATCATCTAGTTGATTATGACAATGTACTTGTACCATAGGTACACAATCGTTATAGGCATTTAGGCAGTGGAGATGAGCGCGAGTGCTTGAAAGTGGGAAGAAAGAGTCATGCCATCAATCACCTTTAGATGAAACGCTCTTGTGTACATGTTATGCCAATTCTAATTGTATGGTATGAGGCCTCCGCACCCTCACCGATAGCCAGACAGCATAATTTCCAACGATGCACTATACAAGAAGTGTAATACATCGTCGCTGTCTGTAAAAGTCGGCCAGCAAAGATGGTCCATGTGTGGCCATGTGCTAAGGAAGACACACCAGCACAGAGAACCTTTGAAAATCGGCATATTGGGAGCTAGCAAATACAGAGCACGCAGGAGAGGACGCCACTGCATAAATGTGTTTAAAAGCGTGCTGCGAGGTGACCTCAAGGAAACAGGACTCGGTACACTCAGATAAAGAATGGGCCTGAGGAAGCTAAATACTTTGACAGAGAACAAGACACAGTGGTCAAAAGCGGAGAAGGATTGATTGCTGCTGTAGGATTTCTCTGCTACTCCAGTCACAGAATACAGTAATCGTACATATGAGCACTAATGCCAACTTTCAGCATGTTGTTAGCCATTTTGAACAACACCATGGGCCTGGTATCCATCGGGTAGCAACAGGTATCAGAAACAGTATGTTCGAAAAGCAGGTTATTTAGTATGAACATGCCGACGAAGCCAGCAGGACCAGTGATAAACAAAGCCCTCGGTGCGTGACGGAGCAGTAGGCACAAGTCACAAAGTAGGTTTGTTTTAGCAGCTAGAGTATTAACACTAATAATTACCTTCCTAAATTACACGAAGTAATCTAAATGTCCGCTGTGTTTGGCGAGATCAATGAAAATACCTGTGTTTCCATGTTTCAGTCTTGCAGCATGTTCCCACAATTAGGTTAGGGGCTACTTGTCGCTGATCAAGTAGATCATATAGGTTTATATGCATGATTAATTCCTTATGAGGTCTAACAAAATATAGGGATACATACACACTTTGAACACGAAAGACCAAAAACACCAAAAGCTTTTACAATTTAGTTATTATTCTGTTGAATATTTTGAAACTAATTTGACTGGGAGCTGTTGCTGCCTATTCCTGTCAAATTGGTTTCAAAAAATTCAACAGCATACCCGTAAGATTGTCTTGAAATTAGGATTCTGTGAAATCAGGTTTCGAAGGATTAAAGAAATGATCTGAGTGTCCTCTCAAATGCTACCGTATATTGTATTGGTAGATCATGGTATGCGTATGAGCACTGTGCGGATCTAACTCTATGGTCCGGACAACAGGTCTTGTTAAAAAGGAAACGAATGGCGGCTTCATATAAGGCTGGAGAAATCTATCAACATTTAGTTATGGAAGCTTGAATATCATTCTTTGACCGTAACAGCATGGCACGGCTAAAGATTTCATGCATAATTTATGTGTCGCATCTTGTGTTCTCCTCCCCCCCCCCCCCCCCACACCACCCCTCGACACCAACCCCTCCCCTCACCCACCCATCCACCCCCTCCTCCTCCGCCCCACCCCCACTCCTCCTCATCCACCTCCTTTTCCCACGGGCTTGAATATTACTTATTCGATTTTGTCTTGTTGACCATCGAATTCCTAAAAAAACCTATTATTTTTATTATTTTTAGGAATAGGGGCTTACTAAATAATCTTGCCAGCAAGTTTAATTTCTTGAGTTTCAATTGTAAAATCAATGATTATAGGCCTTTTCTACCGCAATCATCCCCACCCCATTACCTTTGGCGGATCAAATTTGTCTGTTTCTCTGTCGTTACAGGAACCCCCGTCTCTTCTTTCCACCTGTTCTAGCAGAAAACAGCGTTGTCATTCCTGTTTATGAGCCACAAAACTATATAGTGCTAGTACTGAAAGTCAGATATGTGTCAACGGGTATATGTGGCCACGCACGCACGCACGCTGTAATCTGGGATTTACCAGCGCGCGCGTGTTTTAAACATATTTTATGGTCAATTAATAACAATGGGATTGACTCACAAGTCAAACTGACTCATTCCCTGGCACGGATAGAATTGTGGTAGCGTTCAGGCGCTGTTGACACAAGACGGGTTAATTAATACCTATATTAGTTCCTAAAGTATTCAACAGCCTACCCAGATAACACAGATTACTGGCCAGATGCTGCATGGGCCGATACCTCATCAACCCAGTATCGGCCCAGTAAGCCGCGTTATTTGGGTACCTTTATGGTCGTCATCGTATTGAAATTGTGGGGCTTCAGGGTGGTAATGGCTAAGATATAGGCTGGGGTGTATCGCGCGTCTACACCACCACCCCCGCCTTCCCGCAACCCCCACTCCCGCCCCCACAGCCCGCCCGCCACCTCCCCTCCCCCCTCCCCACCACAACGCGTATCGAGGATTCGATTCGAGTAACCTGTTGGTTCATATGTCTACAGGAATACATTGAATTGAGGCATGTTGATAAGAATCATTTTACGATAACCATTCCACGCGCGCGCACGCACGCACTAACAGACGTATAAACACACGTCCATCCATGCCATCTACAGGTCCAAGTGGCAAATTAATATTATGACTCAATCTTATGGTTTGAACACCCCCCCCCCCCCAGACGCACCACACACACACACACACACACACACACACACACACACACACACACACACACACACACACACACACACACACACACACACACACACACACACACACACACACAACACAACACAACACAACACAACACACACACACACACACACACACACACACATATCACTCACACGCACACCCACACCCACCCCCACCCCCATTCCGAGATACCTCGATTTGCCCTCCATTCTACGGACCTGCACTAACATACGAATAGATTGCAATAATTTGGAGTCCAAACACGTAAAACGTAAAATTGCCCTCTTCTGAAAGCCATGCCTGGGAGAAATACATTTGGACTAACTAATGTGCAGAGAATTATGCAAGGCTGACGCAACAACCTAGATAGCGTCACGAATACGAAGCGCTTGACAATATAAAGGTTCTGCCTATGCGCTGGGTACACATACTGACCTTGAAATGTCTGGTTAATATATGCCGGTAACGGAACGAGCTTGTTTACATAGACTTATACCCATGCATACAGTCATATTTCGTTATTAATAGCCAGCTATATCTACACCTAATTCTATATGTTTCTTACCTTGTATTTCTTGGCGCTAAACAACTGGATTGGTAGGCCAATGACGCGTCATCGCAAATTTCCACGTTTGTGGGTTTTTCTTCTGACCCTCACAGCGCCCACCCCACACACCACCACCAATGTGTGCGCTGGTGCGTGCGTGCGTGAAATCTAGAGGCTCTCAGGATGCGTATCCTGCATTTCTCAAGGTTAAAATACAAAAATTCGATCAAAATTAGAAGGGCTAAAATATGCTCAGACCTCAAATAATGATTATTATTTTTTGGTGTGGTGGTGTACATTGGGTCGGGTGTGATACAAATGCTAGCGTTATCTATCTGGGTAGGCCTATTTTTTGTGGGGTGGGGGGGGGGGTGGGGGTGGGGTCGCACCGGACGACCCCCACCACACCCACCACCGTGTCTCCTCGTATCCGCCGACGCCTATGATCTGCAACAGCTTCCCTGTATAGTTTTCAGGAAATTGATAGTTAGGGCAATCGGGGATCGATCAATCCCAACACAGCAAGGTGTGGGTGGAGCCTGGCTAGTGATGGGCGGAGAATATCTAAAAATGGAATGAACCATTGAGCACACCATTATTGAAATAGCAGGATTCTAATAGCTGTTAACTAGACATCATATTTGTGTTTATCTGCCAAGCGCATGGAACGCATTACACGTGGATGTCACCTTGCGATGGTAGCACGATTTCACTCAACATGTTTCTACACCATCTCGATCATACGTGTCTCATTGTATCCGGCAGGTGGCGTGTGCCTCCTTGTATCCGGCAGGTAGCACATCAACTTTACCGCACAATGAACCGTTCCAGTTTTAGCTATGCCCCTCACATCTCTAGCTAAACTCCACCCACACCTCGATCGTCTTGGGATCGATCGATCCCCGAGCGCCCAGATAATTAATTTCCAGAAAACTATAAACGTTAGTTTGTTAAATATTTTGAGACTAATTTGACTGGTTAGTTTCAAAACATTCAACTGTAACAGAATATTTATAAAATGGTAAAGAAATACAATGCAGACAACGTGTCGGACTATTAAGCGTGAAAGATGGACTATATGGAATCACTCTTGACATCATGATTATGACGTCACCCTACACGGCACGTAGTTGATTATGACGTCATATGATTGAGTGAGGTCATCCCGTGTCCCATGCCCGCAAGGCTATCATCGTCCTATTGCACGGTCTCGCCCTACCGCTCTGCTCCCGTATCGAGTACACAAGCAGCGGAGCGATGTGAGTGGGCCTATGTTAGTACGATGTAAGGCTATGGGTCCTCTTGTATGTGAACTGATGTAATCTCTTTTTATCGTAAAGCAGCATTCATGGCAACTGCTGCTGACCTGCTGTTCCGTAATTTGCATGCAACCATTAGGCTACAAATCCACGGACGAGCTGATGGCAAATACTCAACTTAGCCTATGTATCGCTTCGTAAAGGGGGAAGTAATTCTATTCTCTTGACTACAAGACGAATGGGTTGTCTCCTTTGACGACATATCTCCAGATTTTTGCATTTTTTGTTTAATTTTAGTTGTGACTCGCAACTAGTAGGCCTATAAGCCGGTCTGCCAATTTTTTGACATTTCGGACAAAGTTGCCTAAGGCGTTGCGCTTGTTGTTCGATAACTTATAGCTTTTACTCGGAGAAAGTTGATGAAGCTTTATCTAGATAAGTTGGTTATGGGTCTAGGATGAAGATGATTATTAGTGTCAGTCCGTTTGGCCATACATACATCAATCCATCCATCTATCCATTCATCAACTCATCTACCATTTCGTCCGTCTTGTTAAAAGCCTTTTATTCCTGTTCTGTGTTAGTGTTTCCGTCCGAAAGCTAGTACCCTGCTCATAATCGCAATAGTAGCTGAGCCAGAAAATCGTGACGCACCTATCTATGTCATTCATTATTACGTTACCCTACACGTCACGTAGTTGATTATGGCGTCGTATGACGTCGTGTGATGGATAAATACATTGGAAAGGTCAATTTATATACTTACAATACGGGGTCAAATTCGACTCACTAACGAACTTGAAATAGTTAACTAGCTAGTCAACTATAGTCGACCGAACCCCCGAGCTCGGCCCCAAAGAAATTGCGTTAAATAAAAAAATGCCACGGTTACATGCACATAAACATGTTAATATTTCCCTAACATATGTAAGTTTGATGAAATTATGGTGTCCTACGGTAAATCAATGCTCCCAAGGCCCATTTCCTTCCCGCTTTATATTATATGGATGCTTTTTGACATCCTAACGGACAAAAGTAACCCATTTTCGTAGACCATCAAAATAGACGACAGAAAGGGTTAATTTAGACTGGTACACGGCTCCAAATCTCCTGCAATTGTAATTCAATGGGGAATCGGGTACCAACCAACTATAACTATCCAGCGTTCGGCTGGGCATGGCAACTGCGCAAGTTCAGTAAACCAGGGAACTGAATATGATTAGCCAGTCGAACTTGACCCAGGTTGCCTAGGCATTGCCTATAGTGGTGGCGGACACCTAACATTAAACAGATACACGCACACGCACGCGCGCACACACACACACACGCGCGCACACACACACGCACGCACGCACTCACTCACTCACTCACGCACGCACGCACGCACGCACGCACGCACAGCTTAACATAGATTGTGAGATAAACTTCTTACTGTACAAACGTCGTACTGAGTTAAGTAGACAGAGAAAAGTATAAAAGAACTAACGATACGATTCACAATACAATAATCTATGTTTTTTACTTCTGGTCATTGAGATTAAAGATCTGTATTTTAGGTGGGGTGGGTGGGGATGGGGACCAAATCTGGTTTAGGGCGTGATTACCTGATCTCCGCTTAGCCGGTAACTTAATTAGGCTTACCTGAGCAGCCGGCCATGAGAATTAGGGAAGAACCAATCAGGAGCTAAGGACTCTGAATTTAAGAGATAAATGAAAATGTTATACCTTTTGATCTACAATGTGAACTTTTTAATATGATGGTCATCCCTGTACTGTTATATGCCTCAGAGGTATGGCGTGTTGAGAACAGAAAATAATTAGAAAACTGTCAAATAAAATTCTACAAAACTATATTGAATATGAAAAGGAGTACTCCGAATGTAACAGTGTATGGCGAGACTGGCGCCTATCCGCTAGATATTTTAATGAAGTGCAATATGATTAGGTTCTGTATTGAGATTACAATCTCAGGATATAGCAAATTATCATCCATGTTATACTTCATTGCCTTAGACTACACAAGATAATATAAGTAAAAGATAAAATGGAAAACCTTACAGGACTCAATACGGATACATGAATACAGACATCAACTAGGTTAACTTTCTATGCAAAAATAAAGAACACTATTAAATTTGATCCATGTCTCACGGTACTGTCATATAAGGAAGCCATTACCCTGTGCCACTTTAGAGAATTTTAAATCACCAACTAGGCATTGAAACTCAAAGATGGTTTGTAATAGATAGAGATGAGAGACTATGCGATAGATGCAATGCTGTCGAAGATGAAAATCACTTCTTATGTTACTGCCAAAAATTTAATAAATAATTCAAACTATTATGCGCTAAACAACACTGATGAAAAGTCAAAAATGGCTATTATCCAAATGGAATAAACCTGTTTTGATTAAATTATGTAAATATATTAGATTACTAAGATTATCAAAGAAGACGAACGCGTAACAGAACCCTTACACTTGTATGCATTTATATTGTCGGACTAGACTGACTGGAGGTAATTGCTTCCTAAGGCATCAGCAACATCCGGGCTGACTAGTTAAAATACATTCATCAGCTTATCTGATCGCGATTTTGGAACTCAAATGTATAGATACCTGTGTTCCAAGGCCAGTGCCAGACGATCCGACATGTGTGATTATACATGTATGATAACACATT
Organism: Chaetoderma sp. LZ-2023a; assembly: GCA_034401795.1. NCBI lineage: Eukaryota > Metazoa > Mollusca > Caudofoveata > Chaetodermatida > Chaetodermatidae > Chaetoderma > Chaetoderma sp. LZ-2023a. The sequence goes on from CM067371.1 coordinate 14,783,508, forward strand.
TGTGTGTCATACATGTTCATCATACACGAGCATACAGCATCGGACACTGTTGGATGAATTAACCAAACAGTGATACCAACAAAATCACGTGATTTAAATTCCGCTATATGATTCCGACTTTTTGCGTGTATGATTCGACTTGTCGAATGATATACGACCAAACATCGTCAGACTTTGTCGAATCATACATGCGTGGTCATACATGTTGGATCGTCTGGCATAGGCTTAATGTGAAATGTAGGCTACATTCCATGTGAATTTTGAAAAATATTCCTCCATCCAACTATATGACTGAACTTGGTTAAGGACCAAACAGTGGCCAAAGAAGAAGCTGCAGGAAGTTTTCAAACTAGTACAACCCCGGAATACAGTACACATACATACACACATACAGGCAGCATAGTAGCACACACACACACGCACGCACGCACGCACGCACGCACGCACGCACGCGCGCGCGCGCTTTGTGAACTTAGCGCAGACTTAGCCCGGTACTCGATACGGGAACATCGTACTAACATACGCCCACTCACATAGCTCTGTTGTACGTGGCCGTACTTGCCGTCCTTTGATATCCTGCTATGTGATGTACCATTCCTAGTGCTTTTCAGTCCACCAATCAGATTTCAGCTTACTTCACACTAGAACACTTAATCCGGTGACCATGGTGGAATTCAGGTTCATTCTCGAGGTACTCCGATCGGAAGTATCACGTGGGTGCTTTACATATCTACGCATGCACACACTTTTAGAAGCAGGAGTAATCGAGAATTGAAATGGAAAGAGTTATTTGCAACGGTCTGCAATCGTTTTGCTCTAAACGAGTTGTCTGGGGAAGCGAAAACATGTAGATTGGTTTTCGGTAACAAAAAATACCAGTTTGGCTTATGCGCATGTGTAAATGTGTGTACTTTCTTTATTTGTTATCTAGCAAGTTCACTGGCGGAAGTTCCCTGACACCAGCTCATTAATATTTATGAAGCTTCGTGAACTTAGCTCAGGCATCAAAAGCCTGCAAGCCCGGTACTCGAGACGGGAGCGCAGCGGGAGGGATTGCCGTACAATAGGACGATAATAGGTGCAGTACTCGACACGGGAGTGGAGTGGGAGGGCGAGGATCGTACAATAGGACGATGATTTACGGCTAAACCTCAATATTATTACTTTCACATGATATTATTATTTTATATGAATTGTTTCTTAACTGCCTGACTGCTGAGCTCTTGCAGATGGCATATTCCAAGGGTTATATCTCTGGACCTCATAAATAGTGAAAGTTGTTGGTGGCTAAGCCTCCAACAACTTTCAGTCAGATTGTTTTCAAAATATTCACCAACTCAGGAGTTTTTGTTCATTGAATTTATTATGGTGGCTTGTAGCAGCGAGAGAGTTAAATATGGGGACTCAGCTTTCATATGAGATTGTACTAACAATTATAAAGGTATTGAGATCGGCTGTCTGTGTGGCTCTGTCTGTGTCTTATCTAATTTTTATCAAAAATGAGTTCAATTATTATACAATGTCATGCAGCGACACTAGTAACCGCTGTCAGGAACGTGACATGAGCTAGTGTCTGCGACGTGAGTCCTCGTTCGATTTTAACAATCTCAAAGATATGCACCAATTTCTGACGTATAAGATCGGTGATCGTGATCTCCAACGCATATTCTTGAAGTGACCTGACCCACAGATCAGGCTGTTATCATTCAAACTCATGGCTGGCTTTACTGACATGACCTTGATTCTCGCGTTGATGTATTACATTTTATTACGAATGAACAACTATTTAGCGCCTTAACATATTAGGGCCTCAGATTCAAGACATGAAAGATGTTGAATATTTAGAAACTTATTTCACTGGAACCTGATGCTGCAATATGCAGTAACAGTTCTCAGTCAGATTATTTCCAAAATATTCAACATCATAAAGAACTTGTCCTTTCTGGTGTGTACGGGATACATACATGGTTGAGCAATAGGCGGTGCAATAAGTGCAGCCCCACCCCTGGACCCCACCCACACACACACACCCACCCCTTGTAAGGGATACTGGACAATAGGCGGTGCGACAAGTGCATTTAGGCAGCCACCCACCCCGAGTTTTCAGAGGACCCAAAGCGAACACATCAACTGTTTTAGGTCTTAATTCTATGAGTCTTGGGCAACCTCAAATTGCACACGGTAGTACCACACCTATACGGCTGACGTGACCATATACATTAGCCCTCCTATGTCAGGGCCACACACACCCCCCCCCCCCCCCACCCCCACCCCCACCCCCTTTACCTCTGCCCTGTAACACCAGAGTCTACAGAGCAGAGCAATACAACACCAGAGTCTACAGAGCAGAGCAATACAACACCAGAGTCTACAGAGCAAAGCAATACAACACCAGAGTCTACAGAGCAGAGCAATACAACACCAGCGTCTACAGAGCAGAGCAATACAACACCAGAGTCTACAGAGCAGAGCAATACAACACCAGGGTCTACAGAGAAGAGCAATACAACACCAGAGTCTACAGAGCAAAGCAATACAGCACCAGAGTCTACAGAGCAAAGCAATACAACAGCAGAGTCGACAGAGCGCTATTTGAATAGCCGACAACAGAAGTCCATAATACTATAACAAGCAATAATGCGAATGGTGAGGATTCCAGTTTATCCATCAATCAATATGACGTCATAATCAACTACTTGACGTGTAGGATGACGTCATAATCAATTACGTCAAGAATGACGCTTCTAAGTTCGTTACGCAGTGCTGCCTTGTCTTCCAATGAACCTTTCCGGTGTTAGCTATGCCCCGCCCATCTCTAGCTAAGCTCCACCCACACCACGCTTGTGATGGGATCGATCGAGCTCTGAACACCCTGACTATCAATTTCTAAAAAAATACACGGGTAAGCTGTTGAATATTTTGAAACTAATTTGACTGGGTGCTGTTGCTGCCAAAGGCAGCAACAGCGTCCAGTCAAATTAGTTTTAAAATATTCAACAGCATGTTTATTAAATAGCAACGAATTACAAAGACACACAATTCATACAACGTGTTGGACTATTTGAGATTTGGTGACGGTCTATATGGAACCCTTTGTGACGTAAAAAATGTGACGTCATCATACACGCTCTGAGCTGATTATGACGTCATACGAGGTCAGATGATGGATGGATACTCTGGAAAGGTGAATTCAATTATCTTTAAAATAGTCAACAGTATGTTTTATCTTAGTTTGGAAACATTCTAAGTTGTTTCCGAGCTGTACTATAGAGCTAATTCACCTTTCCAGAGTATCCATCTATCATCTGACGTCATAAGCAACTAAGCGTGTAGGATTACGTCATAATCATTACGTCATAAGTGATTCTATTTGGCCCGTTTTAACTCTTAATAGTCTGACACGTTGTACGAATTGTTTGCCTCTACTATTTAATAAACATGCCGTTGAATGTTTTGAAACCAATTTGACCGGACGCTGTTGCTGCAACAGCGACCAGTCAAATTAGTTCCAAAATATCCAATAGCTTACTTGTATAGTTTTCTTGAAAGTGATAGTCAGGGTGTTCAGAGATCGATCTATCCCAACACGAGCAAGGCGTGCGTGGAGCTTAGTCCATTGAATAAACATACGCAACTTCAGTCTGCTGTCACAGTTTGATATTGTGAACTAAGGAAACCTTAGGAAGCAAAACACGCATGTTGTTTATCACTCTGAATGAAAGAGATTGCGTCACAGGGCATTTAAACTAATTACCCACGCCGTCGTAGGCCGGTGCGCCTTCGTAGGCCGGTGTGGGTATTACGGTTGGTGCCGTGTGGACATACCGAAATACACCAAAAAAAAAAGAAGACATACCGAAATACACATTTTCGTCAATAACTATGCAATACAAGATGGTAGCGTCACCAAATCGATACCATATATTCATATTGCGATTGAATAGAAGTACAACTTTGGTTCAGGTTAAAAGTTCATATGCATCCTGAAATACATATTTTGATGGGTCACTCTACAATGCATGAAGATAGATTCGCCAAATTGGTAACATACATTCCACATATTGTGGTTGGCTGAACCAACATTTTGTGCTAGGTACAAAATTCAAATATCTAGGTCACGGGGTCACTAAATGCATCCCGAAATACACTTTTCAAGCCATAAATTGCAGGAAATTTCAATTTCCCTTTCTCCGAGATCTAACAATACTCACCAATCTATTACTTCTGATACAGCTAGCCTGGATAGCTGGGCCCTAGGACTATAGACTTAGTAAGCTTTACATACTCATTGAACCGGGTACTCTGCTCCCAACTGCCGAGTACCCGTTTGCCATGAAGCTCATATTGTTTGCATAGCCACCAAACAAGAGATACCCATGGCTTGCCTCCGTGGGGCTGGGAGGCTGGGTCCGTAATAGAATGGTGAGTATTGTTAGATCTCGGAGAAAGGGAAATTGAAATTTCCTGCATTCCCTTCGATCAATACTCACCATTCTATTACTTCTGATATACACCAGATTTAGACAGTAACCTGGTGGGAAGGGGCAAGCCATCAATTGCTACTTTTACCCCTTGGAGAAAGAGCTAGACTTAAAATTGACTAATGAAGACCTAAAAGGACCATCAAGTTAATGGAACCAAATCACATTCGCATCACTGCCCCCCCCCCCACCTTTCTCCTTAGAAAAGGGAGAGAACTCACGAACATGCATCTCGTCTGAAACACAAATATGCCAAGAGGGTTAACTGCTCTTTGCATATATTAGATGAATGAACATGATATATAGACATAATACAAAAAACTCTCAATCTTTAATTACCTCATGATATTTGGATTTCAAGCGTGGAGCCTCCAACCATTCACTTGTCCGGCCATCAGTGACACAATCTGGTTGACATCCTCTCGCTCGACCATGTCTGCTTCTTAATTCTTTCTTACAAATGCCAAAAAGGGAGAAGAGCAGTGTGGTCGTATAGCTATCGTTTCAAAACAGCTAAAGCGAGTGGATTGGCGGAGTCTGACACATCCCTCATATAGTAATCCGTGAAAGAGGACTCACAGTGCCATTATGCAACAGCCATGATGTCCTCTAATGGAACGGCTATTCCTCTAACATCGTGTGCCCTTGCGCATTGCACCTGGTGCCCAGTCGCAATCTCATGGGTAGGCTGAATGCATTCGACTACCCAACGAGAGATAGAATCCATGGATGCGCGCCATATGGCTTCTTATGGCAGATCCACAGATGTCTATTATTCGACCATAACGAGTCTGTCCGTTTTTTGTACTTTTTTTCAAAGCACGGACTGGGCACCAGACACTGGCATCACGATCAAACCTAGTTAGTTTCGGTATAATGATCGATCTCAAAGATTGATTCTTTGACATAAACTCTGCTCTTGGCAGTAGACGCAGACCCTCTCTGGAGACAATAAATCAGTCCCTCTCTGCTGAAAGTGCATGGATCTCACTGCGCCTTCTAGCTGAGGAAGCTGCCAATAGAAAGACCGCCTTTAGAGTCAAATGCTTTAGACTAGCCGAACGCAACGGTTCGAAAGGTGCTTGGCCAGTACATTAAGCACTAAAGATAGACTCCAGGCTGGAATGACTACCGGTTGTCTCGGTCGGAGATTGCTCATTCCCTTCACCATCACATTCAACTGGGCCACCTCTGGACTATCCCTGTTGACTAGACAAGGGATAGCAGATGCCAAAGCTGACTTGTATCCAGAAATTGTGACAGGGGCTAGTCCTGAAAAGAACAGCTCACAGAGAAAGTCTGTTATTTGCTGAATAGTGAATTGAAAGGTATCAATACCCTTTTCTTCACACCAGTCTGCAAATCTGTTAACCTTGTTGTTATAGGACTTGAAGGTTGCCCTCCTTCTCGCAGCTGCGATGAAATCTGCAGCTTGTCAAGAAAAGCCTTCCGACGTGGAACGTTGTTTGATAACATCCACGCAGTCAATTTGAACATTTCGGGACACTCGTGTAGGAAGCGTCCCTTGGCCTGGGAGATTATGTTCGGAATCTCGGGTAACTGTACTGGATTTTCCACTAGCAGATCTAGAAGATCCGTGAACCATGGCCTACTGAGCCAAAATGGTGCTATTAGCAGGACCAGGCACGCTTCCGCCCTGATCTTCACCAATATCTTCGGTAGAAGAATGGTGGGTGGGTACGCGTAAGCATGCATCCCTCTGCAGCTTATCGCCAAAGCGTCTGTATCGACAGCATTTGGATCTGGAACCGGCGAGACATAAGTCATGATTTGAGCATTTTTCCTTGTGGCAATCCTTTGAAGAACTGGAGGGTTGAGAGACCATTCTGTTGGCAGACTTCTCTGTCTGCGAGATAAAGCATCCGCCAGAATGTTCAATCGCCAAGGAATGTGAGCTGCTTTCAAAACAACTGAGTAATTCCTGTACCATTGAATCAAGTGCCACACTTTGATACATAGTGTGGGTGACTTGGTCCCGCCTTAGCAATTTATGTATGATACTACTGTCGAGTTGTCCGACCGTATCAATATCGCCTTGCCCCTGACTTTTGGAAGAAACTTTTCCAATGCCAGTTCCACTGCCATCATTTCCAACAGATTGATATGCAGCTGGCTCTCTTGGAGAGTCCATGTTCCCGAGACCTGGTGTTCTCCCAGGCAGCACCCCCTCCCATCCCTCCAGCGATGCATCCGGGGACAGCTGGGGGTGGGGTAGATGCAGCGAAACTCCTACTAGCATATTCTGACGCTTTTTCCACCATACAAGATGCAACATTATTGGCTCCAAAACCGGCACAAGTTTTGACAGGGGTTCTGTTCTCTGTTTCCACAGAGACATCAGATACAACTGGATAGGTCTTCGCATTAGAGCAGCGTACGGGATTACCTGCTCCATGGAGACCATCATGCCCAGCATCTGAAGAAACCGCCTCACCTGAATGTGGTTTCCCAATCAAAAACTTTTGAGGATGGCTAACAGAGACACCACTCTGGGCTCTGACTGGTAAACCCTGCCCTCCGCGAGGTCGAATCGCATCCCATAATAAACGAAATGTTGAGTGGGTGTCAACTCGGATTTCTCCTTGTTGACTATCCAGCCTAGATCTGAAAGCAACTTCAGAGTCAGAGCAGCATCCACCTCTAACCTGGCTGATGTGTCTGCTTTGATCAGCCAATCGTCTATGTAGGTGTGAAGCACCACGTTCTCTTTTCTGAGAAACGCTGTCACCGCAAGGACCACTCTGGTGAAAACCCGTGGAGCTGTCGATAGATGGAATGGGAGGACTATAAACTCCTATACTTGATTCTGAAACGCAAATCTCAGAAACCTGTGACAATTCCTGTTCATTGGAATGTGGAAATATGCATCTTTCAGATCGATCGATACACACCACTTTCCCTTCCTCAACCCCGCCATTAATGACATCGGAGTTTCCATCTGAAACCGGGACGTATGGATAAACCAATTTAATGGCCTGAGATTGAGTACAGGTCTCCACCCCCCTGTGCACTTGGGGACAAGAAACATGTTTGAATAGAAGCCTGGCATGTTCCGGTTTGCTGGTTTTATTGCTCCCTTCAGCAGCAAACCTGCGACTTCATTTTGAATGGCTTCTAACGTGTCTGGCTCCTTTGGTACGGGTGTCCAGACAGGTGCCAAAGACAGATTCTGTGGTGGAAAATCCCACCACTCCGGCATGTACCCCTGGGAAAACCATCCCAGGACCAGACTGTCTGACGTCACACCTCGCCAAGCCTCGACGAAACGCATGAGCCTTCCACCCACTATAGACGCATCGACGCCTAATGGGGGTGTCTGGCTTGCGATCCGCTCCCCCCCCCTCTCTTGATGAGAGAGAGAGAGAGTGAGAACCATTTTGGTCTTGGCTTGGCCGGTCTAACTGGCACTGCTGTTCCTGTCGCACAGGTGCAGTCCAGGCAGATACGAAGGGAGCCCTCGTACCCTCAGGTACGATCCGCTCCCTTCTTTCCACCCTTTGAGGACTTCCCCTTCCCCTTGCCCTTCCCGCCTCACGGGCGATCAGGAGCAACATTGGGAAGGGTAGGGGCCTCCACAACCTTCTTGGCCTTCTTCGCCAGAGGCGGCTGAGAAAACCCAGTAGAAATAGAAGCAGCACTCGGCTTAGCCTTCGCCTTGCTTTTGAGCTTTTTCTGCTTCTTAGAAGGTTGCCAGGTTAGCGGCTTGGCTACAGCCCTAGTGTGTGCGCTTGACGCACTAGCTCTAGCTGCAGATTAACCACCAACTGATTCTGCACAATGCTGGCCGTGTCCTCTAAGATTGCCCACGCTTGGCCACCAAAGATGCTAGGGCCTGTAAGGGGCATCCCAAGAAAACGCTCCCTAATGGCCGTAGCTGGACGCATATGGTCAAGGACCATCTGCCTCCTGGACTTTGTCACATGCGCCTGCACCCTTGCCAATGCGTCCATAGACAGCACCAGGCCGTCATTAATGCACGAAAGCACCACAGGTGGCACAGGGTGGCCTGCCCCCGCTTCAGCCCACACCGACTGAAGACGGCGATAAGAGTGGTTGACAGGACTCATTGCTGCCCTCACCCCTCATCACATAGGGACAGGACTTCATCATGGTGTACCTAAGCTTTGTCCACCAGTGCCGGGGTGGGGCCACCGGCTCCAGCACTCCGGACACCCAGTACCCAGCGGTCATCCTCGGCGACCGTCTGGACATCATGATACATATCGTATTTCCCCCCGTGAAATATGACACCTCGCCCGCACTTCCCTGGAGGCCACAGGAAGCTGGCCCTTGGTCAGGATTTGTTTGCTATAAATAGCATCCAGCAACTCCATAAAACTTGGATCCAGTCCAATAGACTGGATCCGGTCTGTGGGCAAGATCCCTATCCTAATCGCTGCAACCGATGGACGGGGTGCATCCTCCTCGGCCGTGGTCGAAACCACAGATGGGTCTACTCTGGCTAGCCAAGCCAGAGCCTCGGACAAATCTGTCTCCGAGGAGGACACTCCCGTGAACACGTCCCCCATTGATATGTTCACGGCCCTACCAGCAGCGGCCTCCCGGCTAGGAGCCATTGCTGATACGACAGGAACTCCGGTACCTTATGGTTCCGCCGCCAACCCCATGGAACACACCAGTCCATGGAGTAGGCCAGCATGGAAAACTGTGCGGACCTGTAGTGGTTGAGGAACCATGGCCAAAGACGGGCGCCAATGGCACCCCATGTCTGACCGCCAGACCAGGCGAGATAGGCGAGTACCATGCCTGGCCAGCCACACCCGTCACTGTGTCGGTTGGCGGCAAACCAACCATCACGGGACCGGTGCCCGGTACCGGAGTGGCCTCAACCACGGGGGGAGCCACTGCTCTGGCTTGCGCCAAGCCAGACAGATGGAGGACGGTTCCATCCAGGATGGAATCGACCTCCATGCTATCCACCCGCGGCATCACAGGCCACAGCAATCTCTCCTCCTCGGCCGCTGCAATCTCTCCTCCTCGGCTTCCTCATCTTCAGCCCCCAGAAGAGTCGTCACTAGACGAGGAAACCGTGGAGCCATCCTGGCGGATGGCTCCCATGCCTGACGGACTGGCCACCGCTACTGGACCACCCGGAGGTGGCTGCAGAGAGACATAGCCCATCAGGCCAGATCCCGATGGGACTGCCAGGGGGGGTGGGGCAGGAGGTCATACGAGACAGGGTCCGAATCAAACATGGGGAGAGACTGCCCTTCAACACTTGGCCGCAGGGACGACACCAGCGTGGGCAGAACGCTATGCAAGAAGCCTTGCATAGCAGGACCAAACCACGCCGGCGGTGCCATCTCCGCCACCTCCGGTTGCAGACGTGGAACGTCCCCAAGGGCCGAAACGGACACTCCACAATTTTCTTTCGGACCGCCTGACCCCGCGTCAGACCCTGCCATGTCCTTCTGGGCAAGGAACTTAAGCATCATATCGACCAACCACACTGCGCAAACGTTACACCTACTGTCAAGAGTACACTTAGTACAGCGGAAACAGACATGGTCCTTGAATAGAACCCTCACGAATTTGTGGCACACGTCACATGATGGCGGTGCTGGCCTGGCCTATAAATAAGCACAAACCTACAATAAGCAAGCGGAACGAAACAGGAATGGAAGGCAGACAATTAATTTTCAAATATTTTGACCATAAATTAACTGTTAACCCTCCCGCACCCCACCCCGCAACGTTACAGCAAAGATCGCATTGACTATAACGACAAGAACGAAGCGGGCAATAATACACCCATACCCTGATCCTCAAAGATGTATAACGGAACCAGGAATCATATCGCATAGCATTCGGGGTATATTTACTAATAAATATAAATTATACTCCTAACGAAGGCCAAAACGATATGTGAAGAAACAACAAAATGTAAACAAACTGCTGTAGCACACGGTAAAACTGCAGACCACACATCTAAATCAAGACTTTTGAAACCACTGATCATTGTAAACAGATTATGATAACCGCAAAACTTGAAAATTCCAAAGTTTTTCTGGTACCAATTAAAGTACGCAGCACCTAGAATCAGATGCGCGAATTAATAAACCATTTTCTTCACATAAACATCCGAGTAACACGGTGTGACGTCACCCGCTCGGATCTTACGGAGAACGACGTCAGCCGATTTTCGTGTTAAAAACACCGTCAAGCCTACACCTAATTTCATATCTGCCGATTGCCTGTTGGGGTTTAAAGGAAGGCGATCATCTGGCATATTTCGTTGTTAACACACGTCCCAGATTCTTTGGGGTTAGAAATTGGAACATGCGACACAGACCAAATTTTGAAGACATAAGTCTTTTAACTATGGAATAACATGGAAATATACAACCTGGTTATCATCGGCAGCATCCATGGTAATCCAATATATCCTTAGAGAGCGCACAAAGCTATCACAATTGCACAGAAAAAAGACTTAATATAATCTCAACACTTCCAACTGCAAAAAAGCATGTGTCTCTTGTTGCTATGCAAACAAGAATGAGCTTCATGGCAAACGGGTACGCGGCAGTTGGGAGCCGAGTACCCGGTTCCAGGAGTCGGCAAAGCTTACTAAGTCTATAGTCCTAGGGCCCAGCTTTCCAGGCTAGCTGTATCAGAAGTAATAGAATGGTGAGTACTGATCGAAGGAGAACGGGAACACAAGTAAGTACAATCACGGAATTTGGCCCACCCTGTCGTATTAGAGGTGGCTAGAAGTATAATGAGTTTCAGGCCAAAGCATCAAATATCTATATCCCAGAGCGCATACCAGAATACACATTTTGACCATAACTCGGGAATGCAAGATGGTAGAATCTTCGAATTTAGCACTCGTCTCCATATTACGACAGTTTATGACGGCTTTCAGTTTGAGGTCAACAAGCTAGGTCACGGGGCGACTAACTGCATTACTAAGACAAAGTGCAATGGCGTGAGTCAGCATCTCGCTCGAGTGCATTCTAGTTGGCAAAAAATAGTGTCTTTATCCCATCGAGGGTTTGATTAGCCAGATATAATCATCACCTAGACCAAATTCTTACAAAACAAAATCAGCTAACCAATAGATCACAATCAAATTTTTTTGGCTGTACCAATAATATGTTGCGTGCGTGCGTGTCCGTGTGTGTATATGTGATAGTGCGCGTGCGCATAATTAAGTGTGTACATGAGTACATGTGATTGCTACAAGTTATAGTTATTCACAAACTTGATATGAAAATTTATATTTGTATACGTGTCATAAGTTCGACGTTGGGGTGGGTGGTTGTGAGTTGGTAGGCCTATAAGTACACCCTTATTTTTTGGTCAAACAGGGCTGGGGGGGGGGGCATGTTATCACCCAGGGGCGTCGCCAGCTACTAGAGATTGGTAGGGCAATGTCTGGGGAGAGCTGAGAGGGGATTTCCTCCTCCAAACGAAATGGATTTCGAAGTTTCTTCAGTGAAAAATTGTGAACATTAAATCCTCTGAGAAGTTATTTCATGCATTATTGCTGATAAAAATAATCTGATGAATATTTTGAAAGAAATGTGACCGGAAGCCGTTGCTGTCTTTTCTTTCAAAATATTCAACATTAATTTTCACATCGTAAAAAATTACTTGCAGTATTTGGTATGATGGGTTAAATTGCTACTAAGTAAATAATAGTTGTATTTTCATGATTCTTTCGGCAAATTATTGGTATGGTAAGCGCCCTACCTGCCATACCGCTCACGGCTATGTTAAAAAACAGTAAAAATCGGGATAAATTTACATTTTGCTTGCGACATACGTCTAAATTTACACAATGGCCAATGAAAGTTCCTTGGACAATGCCGTCACATGAGCGTCCGATAGCATAGGCCTAAATAAGGTCCACCGCAGGATGCTACCCCGCCCGCCGTACGGGCCACGCCGCCATTTTACAGCAAATTTACATCACCGGTCATTTCGATTACTATACGTCACCTGTCTATATAGCAACTAATAGTGCGATCCAGTTCTATCTATGCCCCGTCCATTTCTAGCTAAGCTCCGCCCATTTTGTAAGTATATTTGAGAACTATACACCTTGAAACCTGAATTCTTAGAATACAGGTTAAGCTGTTGAATATTTTGAAATTAATTTAACCGGGAACTGTTGCTGTCTATGCCTAACAGCTCAATTTGTTTCAAAGTATTCAACGGAATGTTTATTAGATCGATAATTTATCAGACATGCATACAATTCGAACGCCAATGATTTTCAGGACGCCTCAGGGGCGTCATTATGATTGCGAATTCCTAACTTGTGACGTAACTGATTATGACGTCAGATACTTGAGTGCGAGATCGGATCCCTCCATCGTGTGTGTGTGTACCATAAGGTGGTTGCTTAAGACAGGTGTTACTTACTGTCGCTCTAACTGCGAAGCAATTTTAGGCGTAAGAGATCGTAGCTTTAGTTTATTATTTAGTACATGTAGCGGGATGCAACTCGTACTTATGCTTATCTTATAACAAAATGATAGGAGTTACCTCCCGTTTCTTTACTACGTAAAGTATCATCTGATATGTCGGAACCACTTACATGATGCGGCAACAAATCGAGGCAAGAATCATTGAGTTACTGAAGGACCAGTAGCCTACGTTGTCGTCTTTTAACATACTTCTTGTACACATGTTGTCAGTGCTGTTAATGGAGCTTTCCAGTTTCTCCATCAATTATAGGCTATGATGTCATAATCAACTAAGTGAGGTTTAGGATTACATCATAATCAATTACGTAGATAAGTTCGTTTAGAACGTTTAATTGATGACGGACTAAGCGTTGTTGTACGAATTGTATGTCTTTACTATTTAGTAAAGATACAGTTGAATATTTCGAAACTAATTTGATTGCCTATAATAGGCAGCAACAGCACCAAGTCAAATTAATTTCAAAATATTCAACAGCTAACCTGTATAGTTTTCTGGAAATTGATAGTCAGTGAGTTCAGGGATTGGTCGATCTCAGCACGGGCGATGTGTGTGTGTGTGCGTGCGTGCGTGCGTGTGGGTGGAGCTTAGCTAAAGATGGGCGGGGCATAGCTGGATTTGTCCATTAAAGCAGTAGATATGGAGAGGATGGATAGAAGTTTATGTCCAGTCAGCCCACAGTTTAAGTGCAAAGCTTATTTATATAAAATGCCTTTCTTTTTCACCATGAGCGCGCATGCGCGGCATTTCCTCCACTTCCTGTTTAATGTTCATAGTTATCTGAAGGTGGACTTTAGTTTCTTGTTATACGAGCATATAGCCTATGTCTTCATTTGTTTCAATATGGTCATCCACGGTAACGACATGGCATGTTGTTATATTAATATTTTAACTAAAAAGTTAGAGAATCACATTTTCAGACAGTTACGCAGGTAAAATATTTCTAATACTGTAAATGACTTTTTATATCAGAACCACAGGGATCAAAATGTATGTGTGCGTGCCTACGTGCCTACATGCGCGCGGCAGGTGTGTGCGTGTGTGCTTGACAGAAATGTGCGCATGAACTGAGAGATTTCCAGTCGGAAACTACTGGTTCGATACGGACTTTTTACAATGTGACAAAAAAACAGCACTGGAGGGCGAGGGTTTGTAATCCCTGATTGCATTTGCTCGGATTGTAGGAATGTAATTGTAAATATAATAACGTGCTGTTGGTTGCCCTGCAATAGTGTAGCAGTCACGCGCATCTGTTTCTCTTCAGCACCGTTTGGCTCGCTGCGGTATGAGAGAGTTAATTATAACGGAATAAAGTACATATAGTACATGTCTGCCAACTGGAGCGAGACCAGGTTGACCCGTATCTGTAGACCTTCATCATAGCACGCGTAGGCGTAGAACTACATCTATATGAAGTGATAGGCCTTTATTTCTCGCTACATCAACCGAAAAGATGAGTATACTGTCAAAATTGAACATTATGTGAAAAAAGTATGACCTTTTCATTTCTGGAGATAAGCAATGGTATGTTATCACGGCAAAGATCTCCTGATAACATCAATTACTTACCTTTTTATAACCATGTTGGACAAGTCTTACAATGGCGGCTTCAAAAGATTGATGTATTTTGGTACATCAAAAGAAAGGCGGTCTATGTAGCTGTCGAATCTACCATTACTTATGAGATTTATTAATCCATTTAGAGAATTTATGATCATAATTGGTACTAAACGGAGTAATTAACACAGATCTTGCTATATAAGCAAGGCCAACTCAAGGCTTGAGGGAGAGCTGAACGGACTGTCGCCAGCTTGTGGATTTCTGAAGACGAATTCTACAGAGCCATTCGAGGGCACAGCCTTCAAGGAGCCAGAACCACAAGACAGGATAAGGCCTACCCACGGCTCTCACGAACTCAGCTTGTCGTGTTGCAAAGGAGCCAAGACGGGTGCTGGACCAAAGATTTTGTGGGCGTGGCTTGCATGCCTGGTGTTCACGAAGGAAGAATTAATTGCACACCCTCTTCCACGACAGGCCCAGGACACTTGTTGTGTCGCAGCGGTCAGAAGAACGATGCAGGACCAGAAAATTGAGTGGGTGTGGCTAACCACCCACACCAAACCACTCACGCCCAAAAGATAGTGGAATCACCATATCTCTGTACTGCATTGTAGCATGCTTACTATCGTCCTCGCTTGAGGTATCTTTGACACGACTCTTGACATTTTCTGGGTGTGGCGTACCACCCACACCAACCACTTTAGCCATAATTGGGTGGTAAATTCATTCATTTTCTATAGCATTTCAGCACTGGTAAGAAGATAGCACGCTCGAAATTTCCGTGAAATGACCCTGAAATTTTTGACTAAAAACATATATATATTGAACCAAAAAAGTTTAGCAACACTGAGAATATGACTGTATAAATGTTATTTAACAAAAACAATAAATTGATTCAAATATATTATTTAATTGATAGGTCATTTTCCAATTTGAACAACAGTCTCTTGTTACTGTAATGCTAGCATCGCGCCTTTAACACGGCATCATTCAACGGAAGGGTCCAATTTAAATAATGACATTGAGCTGTCAATACCGGTTGTGACCTCCGCGAGCATTAACCACCGCCGTACATCGCTTTCTCATGCTTCGAATTAAGCACCTGATGTCACGAAGAGGAATCACATCCCATTCCTGGAGCAGTGCAGCTTCCAGCTCCCGCACGTTGTGAAGATGTAGATGGTTCTCACGCACCATACGGCCAAGAATGTCCCACACGTGTTCGATAGGAGACAGGTCCGGTGATCGCGCTGGCCAGTCCAACACCGGAACTTTGTTAGCCTCAAGGAAATCACTGGGGACCCTAGCTGAATGAGGACGGGCGTTGTCTTGCTGGAACATAAAATCTGCATGATGCTGCATAAAAGGGATGCCAACAGGGGCGACAACTTCTTCAGAGTAACGTTGAGCCGTTAAATTTCTGCAAATCACAATATCTGTTTTGCCAATTTCATGGGTACCAGCCCACACCATGACACTGCCGCCACCGAATCTGTCGTGCTGAATGATGTTGGTAGCATCATACCGTTCTCCTAAACGTCGCCAAACCCGTTGCCTACCATCCGCAACATCCACACAAAACCTCGACTCATCACTGAACAAAACATGGCTCCATTGTTGAGCACGCCATCGCTGATGAGTTCTTGCCCATGCAAACCGATTCTCGATGTGACGCTCTGTAAGCGGAACAGCAACAAGTGGACGACGGGCATGCAGTCCAGCATCATGGAGTCTGTTTCGCACAGTTTGTGCATGCACTGTAGTGCCGGTAGCGGTGTGCAAATTACGGGACAGGCGCGGCGCAGTCTCAAACCCGTGACGTCGTTATGACGTCACTAAGTAGCGGTCTTCTCGTGGTGTTGTTGCTCTCGGTCTGCCAGATCGTGGTCGGTCATTAACATGTCCAGTTTCCTGCTCACGTTGGCGGAGACGGGAAATGGTTGAGGCGTGAACACTAAAATGTCGAGCAACAGCGTGAACGCTCTGCCCAGCAGCGAGTCTTCCCATTGCTTCATGGCGCTGATTTTCGGGTAGTCCTGGGTGGCGACCCATGTTCGGTAGGGTAAACTTTTAAGCGCATGTACACATCTTGCACAGGTCATAGAGGACACTTTTCAAGCCAAGAGGGTGATGCTAGCTGCCTTTATCGATCTGCAGAAGGCATTTGACAAGGTGTGGAAGGATGGCCTCCTCGTGAAGCTCCCGCGCACAGGCATCGGTGGCAACATGTTCCGATGGAACAAGTCGTACCTAGACAATCGCAGAGCTAAGGTGCTGGTGGATGATCAATCGGGACAGAATGTATTGCTGAGACAAGGGGTGCCACAAGGCGGAGTATTATCACCAACTCTGTTCATACTCTTCATTAATGACATTGTAGCAGAGCTGCCCAATGGGATCCAAGCAGCCCTCTATGCAGAAGACCTCGTACTCTGGTGCACCGACGAGTACACAACGACTGCCACGTACAGAATGCAGCTCGCATTGGACAGAATTAGAGCTTGGGCCAATCGCTGGTGTATTACCATCAACAAAGAAAAATCATCAGCCATGCTATTCTCACTGTCCACCAAAACCAAGGTTGGCAATCTGACACTGGGCGGTACTCCACTCGAGTACGAGGACCAGCAGACATACCTGGGAGTCACCTATGACAGAAGATTAACATGGAAGGAGCACATACAGAACACAGAGGCAAAGGCCAGAAGAAATCTAAACATCATGAGGAAGCTGGCAGGAACAAAGTGGGGTGCCAATGAAAGGATCCTCAAGATCATCTACCTAGGTGCCGTACGACCACACCTTGAGTATGGATCCAGCAGCTAAATCTCATCAACAGAACGTCGACAGTGTACAAAACCAGGCACTGCGCATCATCACTGGTGGAATGAGATCAACACCAAAAGAAAAAATGGAGCAGACAGCATGCATCCCCCTCCCCCCCCCCCCCCCCCACACTTAGCAAAGGAAGGGAATGCAAAGCACTGATCGAAGCTGCAAAGTTCAAATCGTTCAGCAACCACCCGATGAAGATCAGGCAAGCACAGCTGTCATCAGGAAGACTTAAAAGATCAAGTTTTGTGAAAGAGACAAAAGCACTTCAAAGGAAACGCCAAGAAATGTTGCCAGCACAAATAGAAGACCCAAACCACACCCTTGATCCTCCATCCAAACTAGAGAGCATAGCTATTCGCACCACAGTACCTCATCTCACAACCAAAGATGAACACAGTGATGTGAACAAGAAGGCCCTGACCCTAGCCATACTGTAAGAAATGTACCCTCAAGAGACATGGATAAGGATCTACACAGATGGATCAGCCAAAGATGCAATTAGGAGCGGAGGTGCCGGACTGCACATACAGTATCCAAACGGACAACATGAGTCAGCTGCAATACCGACGGGCAAACACTGTACAAACTACAGAGCTGAAGTCGAAGCACTGGTTCATGCAGCTAATACCATCAGCAGAACAGCATACCCTATTGCACAGATTGTCTTTTTATCTGATGCCCGCTCCGTCCTTGAGGCTATCACCAAGGGTAAGCTGCCACAACTTGAAGAAGCACTACAAACCATCAAATGCTTTCGGATAGCATTGCAGTGGATCCCCTCACACTGTGGAGTCCAAGGAAATGAGGAAGCAGACAAGATGGCAAAGGTGGGTGCAGAAGAGAATCAGACAGAAAACATCGTTACCCATACCGAGATGAAGACTATCATCAAGTCACTCTATAAAACACCTCGATCAGAAGATGCCTACCATCATCTCTCGAGGCCAGAGCAAGTGACCATTTTTCGTCTCAGATCTGGACACAACAGACTAAACCAACACATGTACAGGCGGTTCCACCTTACAACATCACCCGCTTGTCCTTTTGGAGAAGCAGAACAGACCACAGAGCACATACTTCAATGTTGCAGTACGTATCAGCTGCTGAGAGAAGACATCTGGCCTTTGTCAACCTCTTTTCTTGAAAAGCTGTATGGGCCTATGGAAGAACTGCAGAAAACCACAGATTTCATCTTGAGAACGGCTCTCCAAGTGTGATACCAGCGATCGAAAAGAAGAAGAAGATTAACATGTCCAGTTTCCTGCTCATGCTGGCGGAGACGGGATATGGTTGAGGTGTGAACATACAAATGTCAAGCAACAGCATGAATGCTCTGCCCACAGCGAGTCTTCCCATTGCGTCATGGCGCTGATTTTCGGGTAGCCCTGGGCGGCGGCCCATGTTCGATAGGGTAAACTTTTAAGCGTTTTCTGTTAACGTTCGTTATCTGCTTTTGCAATATGGTGAATTTTTGCCTTCGCTACCCGCCAATGTGGGCCAGTGCATGAAAAATGCATTTTCCCATGCAGTAAGCGTGCGGCCGAGAAATGCAAGAACTGATTTGCATTTCTTCCTGATCAGCGAGACATTACATTGACGAAACATGCCTGCATATGTGGTTATAAATGGACACATAGTTTTAATACAACAAACCAAACTTCACTGTTGCTAAACCTTTTTGGTTCAGTATATATATATATATATATATATATATATATATATATATATATATATATATATATATATATATATATATATACATACACCTGTGCAAAAGTTAAGCACCACCCTATTTTAACGCACATGCGAGGGTATATTCATGTGCTATGAAGAAAGCAATAGCATAAACATTTATGTACCCATCCATCTTAGTGCAAGAGGTAATAATGCAACTAGAGGAATGCTGATTATGATGGTGGGGAAACACTGTATGTTTTTGTTTGAACTTGAAAAGGATGCCTGAATATGGTTACGTTGACACAACTGACAACTATTGCCCTACAGTTGACACACGTGGCTAGATTGTCATTAATGGTGTCTGAAAACGAAGTTTAACATCTGTGCACGAGTTTGAGACTGTCATTATTAATACCGGGTATATCCACCTTGTGCCTGGATGACGGCCTGGACACGACGTCTCATGCTGGTCACCAACCGACTGATACGCCATTGTGGTATTCGTTGCCATTCAAGATGGAGGGCGTCTGTTAATTCCTGTAGGTTCTGCACAGGAGGATCCCTCCTTCTCACCATGTTTCCCAGAATGTCCCAGATATGCTCAATAGGGTTCATGTCAGGGCTCCTTGCTGGCCATGGTAGGGTTTCGATGGCATTCTGGCGGAGGTATTCATGCACAGCTCTAGCACGATGTGGTCGGGCGTTGTCATCCATGAATATAGGGTGGGTTCCAGGTGCATGATTTACATAATGAGGGACCACAACTCTATCCAGTATGGAATCTTGATATCTTTGTCCATTTAGTGTTCCAGGTACAGTCAACAGATCCAGCTTACAATCAAATGAGATGCACCCCCATATCATAACGGAACCTCCACCAAATGGAACTTCTTCCAAGATGTTACGTTGGTCGTACGCCGTGCGTCTGGACCTCCATACACGAGTTCGACCATCTGTGGCATGAAGCAGGAACCGACTTTCATCGGACCAGTGTACCCGTCTCCAGGATCTCATGTTCCAGTGTCTTCTTTCGTTGCACCACCTCAGACGCTCCTCTTTGTGGTGTGCAGTGAGGAGAGGACGTCTGACAGGTCTCCTAGCTTTCATGCCAGCAGCATACAGTCTCCTTTTGACGGTAGACATTGACACTCTATTGCGCGTTTCCCATTGCTGGCTGAGCACTCTGCTGTTGGTGAATGGAGATCTCCTAACAAGGCGTACTAGGGCTCGATCATCACGGGCAGTAGTCTTCTTCGGTCTTCCAGATCTAGGCCTGTCGTTCACCTCGTTAGTTTGCCCATGTTTTGCAATCAAACGACTGATTACAGTATGGTTAATGTTCAGCTGTCTGCCAATCTCTCTGCATGACATACCAGTGGTATGCATGCCTATGATTTGCCATTTCACACGATCACTTAACCTTCGTCTTGCCATAGCGGTTCACAATCAAGAGCTAATTCTCTCTGTACAAATAAGCCACGGTCATGAACACAAAATTCCTAATCTTGTCGCCTAACTCTGTATGTAATGTTCTACACCTCAAACTGGACTTTTACATAACTGAACACGTGTGCTGTTTCCCGCCACGCACGGACATCAAGCGGCGTGAAGTCATGCATGCATGTGCATTTCGTACTTGGAATTATGTCAGCTAACGCGGGGACAAAAAGTATGGCAGCCTAGTTGTACCATCATGTTTCTACGTTCTATTGTTTTTGCTGGTGCTTAACTTTTGCACAGGTGTTTATATATATATATATATATATATATATATATATATATATATATATATATATATATATATATATATATATATATATATATATATATATATATATATTGTAGCGAAACTGGGGGAATGCTACTCGGAAGATCTTGGTGTAATTCTAAACTGGAGCTACAATCACGCCGCTTGTCAAAATTTGTTGCCACACGAACTATAGGGGCAGATAACACTCAAAGTTACACATAGGAAAGAGTCTGAGAAGGTAAAGTGCTGGTTAGAAGTGCATGCCGAAGTTGGTTGATTACTGGAGTAGTGCAAGCTTCTTAGCTCACACGATAAATCTTCAGTTAGCAATCAACATGAAGCGATCCAAGATCTTATCTGATAAATAAATATAGATAAATAATTTCTCACTCCAATCTCTAGCTAGAAGACAACTAATCTATCCAGCTAACGTGTTTTGAAAATGTAATGTTGTAACAATAAGATGATTCAGAAATAGATCAATTGCAAATTAACTGGATGATTTACATCAAAATTGGTATAACTTAATAATAAAATGTCAACTAAGTGGCTCTAAATAATAGCTAGCTCAGAGACTAAGTTGGAAATAAATAATCTGGCAACTGTTAGTAATGCTCAGATTATCTACAGTAAAAGGCACAGATTGAACGCACTATCTGGCAATGATGCCTATGGTAATTCGGAAACGCTGTGCTAAGTAACAATCAGGCAACAACTCCTCAATTTGAATACTGTATGCTCTAATAACAATTGCTAACTAGTATTGATAAAGAGCAAGTGCTAACAAGAAGTACGGACAAGGAAAATAATCTTGTGCCGCTTATTGGATAAGTAACAAGATGCTTTTGCTTGAAAGGCTATCCCAAAGAAAATATAAGTAGGCGGGCTTGGACGTCTAACGACTAAATTCTAAGACAGTCGGTTATAAGATCAATTAAATATAACTATAAGCAACATCTTTTAATTTGGTAGTCAGGAACTGAAAAGCCTTGCCGGCAAAAGTAGCGTGACCCCTCTGAGTACCAGGCCGAGTAAAGGTAAAGTTAATTCAATGACCTCGACCGTTGACCTCTGAACGTGTCCAAAATTAGAATGAATTTAGTCAGATTGAAAGGCTCGAAGCCACGGCAACGGCGATCAAGTTTTATTAAATCGATTACAAAAATTAAAGGTTTAGACTGCTCTGTGTTAAGGAGGACCCGTCCTTTCCCTGTGGTGCACTGGTTTAATGTAAAACCAGATTACTTAAAAGACAGCTTCAGGATGTGGTTGGCAAAAGGTCAAATCTAGAACGATGAATAAGAATTTAGATAGCATAATTAAATTACTAGCATCCTAAAAGTGAAACTAAGATCCGGTTCACCTATCCTAGCATAGATCAATGGGAGTCCAGACGAATTAAACACTAAATCGACTCTTGAAAGATCGTGACATCAGAATGCTCAAACCATTGCTAAGGTAGGAAGGGGCGCTTTCTTAGCAGTGACAATTACATTTCACAAATGGATATTGTACGGTTAATGACTGATAATAATTCCTAGTGTAGTGTAGTGTAAATAATCAATAATTCCTATCTGCGTGTACTAATGATAACGGGTGTGATACGTGAATGCAATTCCAAATCAAATGACAATTATTCTGTAAACTTTGAACCGTTCTTCTTTTGGTCGAGAGCTGGATTTACTAAACAATAAGAAAATTAATGCTGGCCATCTCTAAATTGCCGCAATCTTGGTAACTTTCTTTTACAATCGAGAGCGTGATCTACTGAGCAATAAGAAAATCTCAGTGCTGTCTACCTGTAAAATTGACTGCAATCTTGATGTCTTGCTTCTACAATGGAGTGCTGGATCTACTGAGCAATAAGAAAATATCAGTGTTGGCTTTCTGTAAACTAACTGCAATCTTGATGTCCTGCTTTACAATCGGAAGTAGGATCCAATGAGCAATAAGAAAATCGCAGTGCTGGATATCTGTAAATTTGACTTCAATCTTGATGTCTTGCTTCTAAAATAGAGAGCAGGATCTACTGAACAATAAGACAATCTCAGTGCTGGCTATCTGTAAACATATCTACAATCGACTTCTTCAGAAACATGTTGAAATCTCAAATGCTCTTCAGAAACAATAAATCAATGAAAGAAACTTTTTTCGGACAATAATCTACAATTAGTTACTTGAAATGAGTTGCAAAAAGCTAGGGCCCTATAGAATGGACAATATTTTCACCATTCCTGTCTCTTCGTAATGCAGAAGCGGAAATAACGAAGCGAAAGTGATTAAACTTAAGGTTTATTCTGGACAATAATACAGAAGGCAAAATATAAGATCAAATATTTACCTGCTGTTAAACAGCGACAAGATGCCTTTTAGCCCTTGGCGTCTTGTGTCCCGAGGTCGTGCCATCTAGCTAACACAATTAACTCTAAATGATAACTGAACTAGCCACAAATAAGAGTGTGCATGGTACAATCGACCTTGGATTAACAAGTTTGGCCGGCCAAAACTATCACAAGTGCTAACACCAGGCAAGAATGGAGTTCACATTCAACATGACTAAATTAAATTATACGGTGAGAGCACACAAATAAAAACTGACTTAAATTAATCCAAGTTTAACTAATGTCGAAGAATTAAGTTCTGCCAACAACCTCCAGAAACCTTGGCCTATAGCATTTTACAGAGTTAGCAAGAGCCCATGTAAACGGGACAAGGAATTTTAGATGTTTACACGTACGAGAACAGATGCCAAGTGAAGGATTTTCTGACAAGATTGTAGTTTTATGAAAACGTCTTCCAAAGAAAAACATGTACAAGATACGTGCTGCTTGGATCAGCAGGCCTGTCTCTGAGCATTGCTCCAAATTAACATGTTCCCATACTACTCCTGAATTCTGTCAGAAAAATCCGTCAAATAACGGCCTCAAATCGTTGCAATGCGCATTTGCAATCACTTCTAGCAACATCATTTAAAGAAAATCAGACTCATTCTAAGACGCCAACCCTGATAACGCAGCTTACTGGGCCGATATCGGGCCGATGCTGAAAGTATCGGCTCATTATGCTGCGTTATCTGGGAACATCTTGGCCAGAATCTGAAAACAGATTATGAAAAATAGGGGGGGGGGGGGGGGGGGGGGGCTAAGATGTAGGGCTAACTGCTGTTTGTTATGCAAATCTGGAATCTTACAAAAAACACGCCGTCTAAAATTCGTTCGTTCGTCTCCTGTGAATAGTTAAATGACAACCACTCATCCAGCGAACGCGTTCCAATAAACGTGTTCAGCTAAATGTGTTCGTTTTCCCAGTACTTACAGCAGACCTGATCTAGCTTTTCTGTCGAAATGATAAATGCAACGTAAGACCGCAATCGAATCCTGCTAATTGGTTCAAGCTCACAATTCAATGGAAATGCAAGCTGAAACAATGAGCAAAATCCGATCCGACAGACATGTTTGTTTCAATACAGTTAAATAGCTATAGCCATATGTTTCTGCTATAGCCTAGTAACTTAGACCCGCTCACCGAATTGTGTCAGCTGAAACACGGAAACCCTCATACAGTTCTGAAAATGCGTACAAATTACCTGTGCTAAAAGTCGAACGTACCCCTCCCACACGCACACGCGAAAGCGGGTAGCATAGAAGTTGAATCCCTGCATACAGTACAGATTTTGCGCGTGCGTGCGTGCGTGCGTGCGTGCGCGCGCGCGCGCGCGCGCGTGTGTGTGTGTGTGGAAAACAATGTCCAATCATTTAAAACGGAGTGCTACCCATTCGTAACAGCATACATTCGTAGGTGGATTAAAATGCCACAATAGGGTGGTCAATGGACCTTTTCATTTTTAGCTATGCCCTGCCCATCTCTAGCCAGGCTCCACCAACACCTCCTCCTGTTGGGGTCGATCAATCTCGGAACTCTGACTATCATTTTCCAGACAACTATACAGGAAAGCTATTGAATATTTTGGAACTAATTTGACTGGGCGATGTTGCTGCCTATGGCAGCAACAGCGTCCAGTCAAATTAGTTTCAAAACATTCAACAGCATGTTTATTGAATAGTAGAGACTGCAGGAAATGTCAATTTCCCTTTCTCCGAGATCTAACAATACTCACCATTCTGTTACTTCTGATATACAGCTGGCCTTGACAGCGGCTCTAGGATTATAGACTTAGAAAGCTTTACCGACTCCTGGGAACCGGGTACTCGGCTCCCAACTGCCGAGTACCTGTTTACCATAGAGCTCATATTGTTTGCATAGCCACCAAACAAGAGAAAACTATGGCTTGCCTCCGTGGGGCTGGGAGGCTGGGTCCGTAACAGAATGGTGAGTATTGTTAGATCTCGGAGAAAGGGAAATTGACATTTCCTGCATTCTCCTTCGATCAATACTCACCATTCTGTTACTTCTGATATACACCAGATTTGATCAGTAACCTGGTGAGAAGGGGCAAGCCATACATGCTAATTTTGCCCCTTGGAGAAAGATTTTAGACTTCAAACTTGACTAACGGAGACCTAAAAGGACCGTCAAGTTCACGGAACCGAATCACATTCGCGTCACAGCCCCCCCCCCTTTTTCCTCCTAAGAAAATGGAGAGAACTAACGAACATGTATCTCGCCTGAAAACACCATTATGCCAAGAGGGTTAACTACTCCCTGCATATCGCTTGTATTAGCCTAGAAATGAGCATGAATATATAAGATGAATGAATATGATACATATACATAATACAAAAAACTCTCACTTGTTGAATTACCTTATGATAACAGGACTTCAGACGTACCGCCTACAACCATTCACCGGTTCGGCCATCAGTGACACAATCTGGTTGACATCCTCTCGCTTGACCATGCCTGCTTTAGGTTCTTTTCTTACCAAAGTGAAAAAAGGGGAAAAGCAGTGTGGTCACTAACTATCGTTTCAAAACAGCTAAAGCGAGTGGATTGGCTGAGTCTGACACATCCCTCATATAGTAATCCGTAAATGAGGACTCACAGTGCCATTGTGCAACGCCCATGATGTCCTCTAACGGAACACCATTGTAAAGGGCGGTCGAGGCGGCTATTCCTCTAACATCGTGTGCCCTTACGCCCTGCACCTGGTGCCCAGTCGCCATCTCATGAGTAGTCTGAATGCATTCGACCACCCAACGAGAGATAGTATCCATGGATGCGGCGCCATAAGGCTTTTTATGGCAGATCCACAGATGTCTATCGTTCGACCGTAATGAGTCAGTCCGTTTCTTGTACTTAGTCAAAGCACGGACCGGGCACCAGACACTGGCATCACGATCAAACCTGGTTAACTTCGGTATAATGATCGGTTTGCCGGGATATCTCAAAGATTGGTTCTTTGACATAAATTCTGCTCTTGGCAGAAGACGCAGACCTTCTCCAGAAACAATAAATCGGTTCCTCTCTGCCGAAAGCGCATGGATCTCACTGCGCCTTCTAGCTGAGGAAGCTGCCAATAGAAAGACCGCCTTTAGAGTCAAATGCTTTAGACTAGCCGAACGCAACGGTTCGAATGGGTGCTTGGCCAGTACATTAAGCACTAAAGATAGACTCCAGGCTGGAATGACTACCGGTTGTCTCGGGCGGAGATTGCTCATTCCCTTCAACATCACGTTTAACTGGGCCACCTCTGGACTATCCCTGTTGGCTAGACAAGGGATAACTGATGCCAAAGCTGACTTGTATCCAGCAATTGTGACGGGAGCTAGTCCTGTAAAGAACAGCTCACAGAGAAAGTCTGCTATTTGCTGAATAGTGGATTGAAAGGTATCAATACCCTTTTCTTCACACCAGTCTGCAAATCTGTTAACCTTGTTGTTATATGACTTGAAGGTTGATCTCCTTCTCGCAGCCGCGATGAAATCAGCAGCCTGTCAAGAAAAGCCTTCCGACGTGGAACGTTGTTTGACAACATCCACGCAGTCAATTTGAACATTTCGGGATGCTCGTGTAGGAAGCGTCCCTTGGCCTGGGAGATTATGTTCGGAATCTCGGGCAACTGCACAGGATTTTCCACCAGCAGATCTAGAAGATCCGTGAACCATGCCCTGCTCGGCCAATACGGCGCTATTAGCAGGACCAGACACGGCTCCTCCCTGACCTTCACCAATACCTTCGGTAGAAGAATGGTGGGTGGGTACGCGTACGCGTGCATCCCTCTCCAGCTTATCGCCAGAGCGTCTGTATCGACGGCATTTGGATCTGGAATCGGCGAGACATATGTCATGATTTGAGCATTTTCCTTTGTGGCGAACAAGTCCACGTTGGGTTTGCCCCAATGCTCGAAGATCCGTCGTAGAACTGGAGGGTTGAGGGACCATTCTGTTGGCAAGATTCTCTGTCTGCGAGACAAAGCATCCGCCAGAATGTTCAATCGGCCAGGAATATGAGCTGCTTTCAAAACAACCGAGTAATTCCTGCACCATTGAATCAAGTGCCACACCCTGATGCACAGGGTGGGCGACCTGGTCCCGCCTTGGCGATTTATATATGATACTACTGTCGAATTGTCCGACCGTATCAATATCACCTTGCCCCAGATCATCGGAAGGAACTCTTCCAACGCCAGTTCCCCTGCCATCATTTCCAACAGATTGATATGCAGCTGACTCTCCGGGAGAGTCCATGTGCCCGAGACCTGGTGTTCTCCCAGGCAGGCACCCCACCCCTCCAGCGATGCATCCATGTAAACGGACAGCTGGGGGTGGGGTAGGTGCAGCGAAACCCCTATTAGGAGATTCTGACGCTGTTTCCACCATAGAAGATGTGATATTATCGGCTCCAAAACTGGCACCAGTTTTGACAGGGGTTCTGTTCTCTGTTTCCACAGAGACATCAGATACAACTGGATAGGTCTTCGCATTAGAGCAGCGTACGGGATAACCTGCTCCATGGAGACCATCATGCCCAGCATCTGAAGGAACCGCCTCGCCTGAATGTGGTTTCCCACTCGAAAACTCCTGAGGATGGCTAACAGAGACACCACTCTGGGCTCTGATGGGTAAACCCTGCCCTCCTCGAGGTCGAATCGCATCCCCAAATAAACGAAATGTTGAGTGGGCGTCAACTCGGATTTCTCCTCGTTGACTATCCAGCCTAGATCTGAAAGTAACTTCAGAGTCAGAGCAGTATCCACGTTCAACCTGGTTGCCGAGTCTGCCTTGAGCAGCCAGTCGTCTATGTAGGTGTGTAGCGCCACGTTCTCTTTTCTGAGAAACGCTGTCACCGCAAGGACCACTCTTGTGAAAACCCTCGGAGCTGTCGACAGGCCAAACGGGAGAACTGTAAACTCCCATACTTGATTCTGAAACGCAAATCTCAGAAACCTGTGCCAACTCCGATTCATCGGAATGTGGAAATATGCATCTTTCAGATCGATCGATACACACCACATTCCTTTCCTCAATCCCGCCATTACCGACCTCGGCGTTTCCATCTGGAACCGAGGCGTATGGATAAACCAATTTAATGGCCTGAGATTGAGTATGGGTCTCCATCCCCCTGTGCTCATGGAGACAAGGAACATGTTTGAATAGAAGCCTGGAGTGTTCCGGTTTGCTGGTTTTATTGCTCCCTTCAGAAGCAAACCCGACACTTCCTTTTGAACGGCTTCTAACTTGTCTGGCTCCCTTGGTACGGGTGTCCAGACAGGTGCCAAAGACAGATTTTGTGGCGGAAAGTCCCACCACTCCGGCATGTAGCCCTGGGATAACCATCCCAGGACCAGACTGTCTGACGTCACACCTCGCCAGGCCTCGACGAAACGCATGAGCCTTCCACCCACCATAGACGCCTCGACGTCTAACGGGGTTGTCCGGCTCGCAGTCTGCCACCCCCCCCCCTCTTTCTTAACGAGAGAGAGTGAGAACAATTTCGTTCTAGGCACGACGGGTATAACTGGCACCGCTGTTCCTGTCGCACAGGTGCGGTCCAGGCAGATATGAAGGGAGCTTGCATACCCTCAGGTACGCTTCGGCCCCTTCTGTCCGCCCTTTGAGGCCTTACCCTTACCCTTCCCCTTGCCCTTCCCACCTCTAAGGCGGTCAGGAGCAACATTGGGGAGGGTAGGCGCCTCTACAACCTTCCTGGGTTTCTTCGCCGGCGGCAGCTCCGAGAACCCAGCCGAAACAGACGTCGCAATAGGCCTGGCTTTCGCCTTGCTCTTATGCTTTTTCTGTTTCTTTGAAGGCTGTCCCGTTAGCGGTTTGCCCACAGCCCCTAGTGCGTGCGCTTGCCGCACTAGCTCTAGCTGTAGATTTACCGCTAACCGATTCTGCGCAATACTGGCGGTGTCCTCTAAGATGGCCCGCGCTTGGCCACCAAAGATGCTAGGCCCTGTCAGGGGCATCCCAAGAAGACGTTCCCTGACTGCCGCAGCCGGACGCATATGGTCAATGACCATTTGCCTCCTGGACTTCGTCACTCGCGCTTGCACCCTTGCCAATGCGTCCATTGACAGCACCAAGCCGTCATTAACACACGATAGCGCCACAGGTGGCACAGGGTGGCCTGCCCCCGCTTCAGCCCACACCGACTGAAGTAGACGATAAGAGTGATTGACAGCGCTCATCGCTGCCCTCACACCCTCATCGCATAGGGCCAGGACTTCTTCCTGGTGTACCTGGGACTTATCCACTAGTGCCGGACCGGGACCACCCGACCCGGCACTCTGGACGCCCAGTACCCATCTGTCATCCTCCGTGACCGACGGGACTACACCATACCTGTCGTATTCACCCCGCGGAATACGACATCTTGCCCGCACCTCCCTGGAGGCCACAGGGAGCTGATCCTTGGTCATTAGTTGTTTACTATAAATAGCATCCAACAAATCAATGAACCGTGGATCCAGTCCCACTGACTGGATCCGGGCCGCGGGCAAAATCCCCGTCCTAATCGACGCAACCGACGGACGGGGCGCATCTTCATCAGCCGTGGCCGAAACCACAGACGGGTCCACTCTGGCTAGCCACGCCAGAGCATCAGACCAATCTACCTCCGAAGAAGATAACCCCGCAAACACGTCACCCGTTGACGTGCTCACGGGTCTGCCAGCCACGGCCTCCCGGCAAGGAGCCACGGCTGACACGCCAGGCACTCCGCTACCACACGGTTCCACCGCCACCCCATGAAACACTCCGGTCCATGGGGTAGGTCCGCACGGAAAACCGTACGGACCCGTAACCGTCGTGGAACCATAGCCGGACACGGGCGCCAACGGCACCCCATGTCCGGCTGCCGGACCAGGCGAGATAGGTGAGTACCACGCCTGGCCCGGCACACCCGTTCCCCTGACGGCTGGTGACAAACCAAGCCACGCGGAACCAGTGCACGGTAACTGATTGGCCTCAGCCGCAGGTGGAGCCGCTGACCTGGCTTGCGCCAAACCAGACAAATGGAGGCCGGTTCCGTCCAGGGCGGAATCAACCTCCATATTCTCCACCTGCGGCTTCACGGGCCGCAGCAACCTCTCCTCCTCGGCCTCCTCGTCTTCAGACTCCGAAGAGCCATCACTAGACGAATCAACCGTGGAGCCGTCCTGGCGGACGGCTCCCACACCTGACGGACCGGCCACCGCTACTGGACCACCCGGAGGTGGCCGCAGAGAGACAGAACCTGTATGGCCGAAGCCAGACGGGACCGCCAGGGGGCCGTACGAGACGGCCCCCTCGGTAACCAGTCCAGAATCCTGTCCGAGGACAGGATCCGTACCAGGCATGGGGAGAAACTGCCCCCCAACCTTTGGTAGCAGGGACAACACCAGCGTGGGCAGAACGCTATGCAGAAAACCCTGCATAGCCGGACCAAACCACGCCGGCGGTGCCATCTCCGCCACCTCCAGCTGGGGACGTGGAGCACCCCCACCGGCCGAACCGGGCGCTCCACGATTTCCTCTCGGACCGCCTGACCCCGCGTCAGACCCAGCCAAGTCCTTCTGGCAAGGAACTTAACCATCGTTTCGACGGACCACACTGCACAAACATTACACCTATGATCTATATTACACAGGGCACACCTAAAACAGACATGGTCCTTGAACATTACACGGACAAACTTATGGCAGTCGTCACATAATGGCGGGGCTGGCTTGGCCTATAAAATAAGCACAAACCTACAATAAACAAGCGGAACGAGACACGGATGGAAGGCAGACAATTAATTTTCAAATATTTTGACTCATAAATTAACCGTAACCTCCCCGCACCCCACCCCGCCACGTTACAACAACGATCGCATTGAATATGACGACAAGTACGCGGCGGGCACAACACACCCATAATAGATCCTACAGGATGTGTAACGGCTCCAGGAATCATATCGCATAGCATTCAGGGTATATTTACTAATCAATATAAATTATACTCCTAACGAACGCAGCACGATATGTGAAGAAAACAACAAAATGTATAACAAAACTGCTGTCTCACACGGTAAAACCGCAGACCACACATCTACTCAAGAATTTTGAAACCACCGATCATTGCAAACCGATCGTGATCGCACGTAAACTTGATCATTCTAAAGTTTCCGGTACCATTTTTAGTACGCAGCACCCAGAATAAGATGCGCGAATTAATGAAAAATTTTTCTTCACATAAACATCCGAGCGACCGGGTGTGACGTCACCCGCTCGGATTCTACGGAGAACAACGTCAGCCGATATTCGTGTTAGAAATACCGTAGCAAACACCTATTTTCATATCTGTCGATCGCCTGTTGGGGTTTAAAGAAGGCGATCGTCTGGCATATATCGTTGCTAGCACACGTCCCAGATTCTATGGGGTCAGAAATTGGAACATGCGACACAACGAAATTTAGAGACCTAAGTCTTTTAACTATGGATAATAAAGAACAATACAACCTGGTTGTCTTGGGCGGTATTCTCCATAGTCCTTAGTTAATCCTTTCAGAACACACAAACTATCACTGATTAAAGACTTAGATTATTTTAAAACACTAAAATCCTTAATGCAAAAATCATGTATTGCTCTTGTTGCTATGCAAACAAGAATGAGCTCTATGGTAAACGGGTACTCGGCAGTTGGGAGCCGAGTACCCGGTTCCCAGGAGTCGGTAAAGCTTTCTAAGTCTATAATCCTAGAGCCGCTGTCAAGGCCAGCTGTATATCAGAAGTAACAGAATGGTGAGTATTGATCGAAGGAGAAATACAATTCGTACAACATGTCGGACTATCACGAGCTAAAGACTGGCCTAATTGAATCATTTATGGCGTAATGATTATGACGTCATCCTACATGGCGCTCAGCTGATTATGACGTCAGATTGATAGATGGATACTCTGGAAAGGTGAATTACAATACAAACCTGCATGATTTATCTTTCTGAATTGGCAAGCAGCCATATGATAAATAAACAATACCAAGTGCTTTAACCCTTTTAACGCGAAAACACCCCTGCTTGTGGCCTTCCAACGTGTTGATTAATTAGCACGTACTTGCTGCACATAAATAGTAACGACGTGTCAAGGCAGATAACTTGACTGAACAATTGAAGCGTGCAAATCGGATTAGGTCACGTTTAACAACACGCTTTTACCTCAGGCTAGAATTAAGGGGTTCCACTAAAAGGAACAACGAATAAAGAAAAACGAATAACGAAAA
Source organism: Chaetoderma sp. LZ-2023a (assembly GCA_034401795.1). Taxonomy (NCBI): domain Eukaryota; kingdom Metazoa; phylum Mollusca; class Caudofoveata; order Chaetodermatida; family Chaetodermatidae; genus Chaetoderma; species Chaetoderma sp. LZ-2023a. The sequence continues at coordinate 14,815,928 of CM067371.1, forward strand.
ACACAGAATAACAGTCATTTTACATGGAATAACTTGGAATAACAGACATATTACATGGAATAACATATTATGACAGCCATTTTATATGGAATAACACTGAATAACAGCCATTTTATATGGAATAACACGGAATAACAGCCATTTTACAAGGAAAAACACGGAATAACAGCCATTTTATATGGAATAACACGGAATAACGGCCATATTAAATGGAATAACATGGAATAGCAGCCATTTTATATGGAATAACACTGAATAACAGGCATAGTAAATGGAATAACATGGAATAACAGCCATTTTATAAGGAAAAACATGGAATAACAGCTATTTTATAAGGAAAAACACGGAATAACAGCCATTTTATATGGAATAACATGGAATAACAGCCATTTTATATGGAATAACACTGAATAACAGGCATAGTAAATGGAATAACATGGAATAACAGCCATTTTATAAGGAAAAACACGGAATAACAGCCATTTTATATGGAATAACACGAAATAACAGGCATAGTAAATGGAATAACATCCATTTTATAAGGAAAGTCACGGAATAACGGCCATATTGAATGGAATAACATGGAATAACAGCCATTTTATAAGGAAAAACATGGAATAACAGCCATTTTATATGGAAAAACACGGAATAACGGCCATATTAAATGGAATAACATGGAATAACAGCCATTTTATAAGGAAAAACACGGAATAACAGCCATTTTATATGGAATAACACGGAATAACGGCCATATTAAATGGAATAACATGGAATAACAGCCATTTTATAAGGAAAAACACGGAATAACAGCCATTTTTTATGGAATAACACGGAATAACGGTCATATCAAATGGAATAACATGGAATAACAGCCATTTTTAAGGAAAAACACGGAATAACAGCCATTTTATATGGAATGACACTGAATAACAGGCACAGTAAATGGAATAACAGCCATTTTATAAGGAAAAACACGGAATAACAGCCATTTTATATGGAATAACACGGAATAACAGCCATATTATATGGAATAACATATTATGACAGCCATTTTATATGGAAATATTAGATGTCTCTTTCTCCCCGAGCATGATAGCCATACCAATCCGTGGCGCTTGCTATTTCAGTGTTATTCCATATAAAATGGCTGTTATTCCATGTTATTCCATTTAATATGGCCGTTATTCCGTGTTATTCCATATACAATTGCTGTTATTCCATGTTATTCCTTATAAAATGACTGTTATTCCATGTTATTCCATTTAATATGGCCGTTATTCCGTGTTATTCCATATAAAATGGCTGTTATTCCATGTTATGCCTTATAAAATGGCTGTTATTCCATGTTATTCCATTTAATATGGCCGTTATTCCGTGTTATTCCATATAAAATGGCTGTTATTCCGTGTTTTTCCTCATAAAATGGATGTTATTCTATGTTATTCCATTTACTATCCCGGTTATTCCATGTTATTCCATTTAATATGGCTGTTATTCCGTGTTATTCCTTATAAAATGGATGTTATTCTGTGTTATTCCTTATAAAATGGCTGTTATTCCATGTTATTCCATTTGATATGGCCGTTATTCCGTGTTATTCCATTTGATATGGCCGTTATTCCGTGTTATTCCATATAAAATGGCTGTTATTTCGTGTTTTTCCTTATGAAACGGCTGTTATTCCATGTTATTCCATTTAATATCGCCGTTATTCCGTGTTATTCCATATAAAATGGCTGTTATTCCGTGTTTTTCCTTATAAAATGGCTGTTATTCTATGTTATTCCATTTACTATGCCTGTTATTCCATGTTATTCCATTTAATATGGCCGTTATTCCGTGTTATTCCATATAAAATGGCTGTTATTCCATGTTATTCCTTATAAAATGGCTGTTATTCCATGTTATTCCATTTAATATGGCTGTTATTCAGTGTTATTCCATATAAAATGGCTGTTATTCCATGTTATTCCATTTAATATGGCCGTTATTCCATGTTATTCCATATAAAATGCATGTTATTCCATGTTATTCCTTATAAAATCGCTATTATTCCATGTTATTCCATTTAATATGGCCGTTATTCCGTGTTATTCCATATAAAATGGCTGTTATTCCGTGTTTTTCCTCATAAAATGGATGTTATTCTATGTTATTCCATTTACTATCCCGGTTATTCAGTGTTATTCCATATAAAATGGCTGTTATTCCATGTTATTCCATTTAATATGGCTGTTATTCCGTGTTATTCCTTATAAAATGGATGTTATTCTGTGTTACTCCTTATAAAATGGCTGTTATTCCATGTTATTCCGGCCGTTATTCCGTGTTATTCCATATAAAATGGCTGTTATTTCGTGTTTTTCCTTATGAAACGGCTGTTATTCCATGTTATTCCATTTAATATGGCCGTTATTCCGTGTTATTCCATATAAAATGGCTGTTATTCCGTGTTTTTCCTTATAAAATGGCTGTTATTCCATGTTATTCCATTTAATATGGCCGTTATTCCATGTTATTCCATATAAAATGCATGTTATTCCGTGTTATTCCTTATAAAATCGCTGTTATTCCATGTTATTCCATTTACTATGGCTGTTATTCCATGTTATTCCATTTAATATGGCTGTTATTCAGTGCTATTCCATATAAAATGGCTGTTATTTCGTGTTTTTCCTTATGAAACGGCTGTTATTCCATGTTATTCCATTTAATATGGCCGTTATTCCGTGTTATTCCATATAAAATGGCTGTTATTCCGTGTTTTTCCTTATAAAATGGCTGTTATTCCATGTTATTCCATTTACTATGCCTGTTATTCCATGTTATTCCATTTAATATGGCCGTTATTCTGTGTTATTCCATATCAAATGGCTGTTATTCCATGTTATTCCTTATAAAATGGCCGTTATTCCATGTTATTCCATTTAATATGGCTGTTATTCAGTGTTATTCCATATAAAATGGCTGTTATTCCATGTTATTCCATTTAATATGGCCGTTATTCCATGTTATTCCATATAAAATGCATGTTATTCCGTGTTATTCCTTATAAAATCGCTGTTATTCCATGTTATTCCATTTACTATGGCTGTTATTCCGTTATTCCATATAAAATGGCTGTCATAATATGTTATTCCATATAATATGTCTGTTATTCCGAGTTATTCCATGTAAAATGGTTGTTATTCTGTGTTATTCGTTATTCATTATTCGTTATTCCTTATTTGTTATTCTTTATTCGGTATTCCATTTAATATGGCCGTTATTCCATGTTATTCCGTTAAAAATGGCTGTTATTCCATGTTATTCCTTATAAAATGGCTGTTATTCCATTTTCTATGGCTGTTATTACATGTTATTCCATATAAAATGGCTGTCATAATATGTTATTCCATATAATATGTCTGTTATTCCGAGTTATTCCATGTAAAATGACTGTTATTCTGTGTTATTCGTTATTCATTATTCTTTATTCGTTTTTCTTTATTCGTTATTCCTTTTAGTGGAACCCGAATTAAGCTAACTATGTTAGCCAGAAGGAATTGTATCACAAGAATCTGAATATTTGATCAATTATACAACATTGACGTTTGGTTATTTAAACCCATCATACTAACAACGCTTCGCTGTTCGAGGCTGTACTTGCAAACCCGCGATTTCTCGCTATGTTGACTGCCAGTTTTCAGGTAGCCAATCAGATTTCTGCCTATTTCAATCTTGCTATAAATCTAAAAATAGAGGCGTAGCTTCATGCCAATATCGATGGAGAGCTTGCGAGACACGGATGTCAACCTATGTGATTGACAGTATATTAGTAGGATGATAATAACCGAGCAATTTTATTAGGCGGTAGTTGACTGACCTCATTTATGAAGTTTCACGAACTTAGTGCAGACATCAAAAGTGTGCAATCACGGGACTCGATACGAGAGCATTGGTGGGAGGGTGAGACCCTGCGATAGGACGATGATTAAACCTGGAAACTAGGCATAGCAACAGCGCCTCCTGAGTACCCGACATAACATTGCCAACCAACCAACTTCATTCCAGTCCACATGTACACAAGCAAATTGGAAGGAGATAGCCTGCCGTCAACCAACTTCATTCATTCTGCCAACAAACCAATTTCAATCAGCCTGCAACCAAGCAAATTGGAAGGATTGCCGTCAACCAACTTCAGTTAGTCTGGAGCCAAGCAAATTGGGAGCAGATAGGCTGCCAATCAACCAACTTCAGTCAGCCAGCAGCTAAGCAAATTGGAAGGAGATAGATAGGTTGCCCATCAGCAAACGTCAGTCAAATTCGTGCAGCCAGACAGCAATTAAGCAAACAAAGCAAATACTTACATCATCTAGGTTCAGTCAGACAACAACCAAGCAAATTATTCAGTCAACTTGCTTCAGCCAGACAACAACCAAGTAAATTTCAGTCACATTGGTTCAGTCAGGCAACAACCAAGTAAATTGTTCAGTTAATCTGTGTTCGGCCAGACAACAACCAAGCGAGCTTCTGTAAACTTGGTTTAGCCAGACAACAACCAAGCAAACTTCAGTAAACTCGGTCCAGCCAGACAACAACCAAGCAAACACATCAGTCAACTTGGTACAGCCAGACAACAATAAAGCAAATTATTCCGTCAACTTGGTTCATTCAGGCAACAACCAAGCAAATTGTTCAGTTAATCTGTGTTCGGCCAGTCACCAACCAAGCAGATTGTTCAGTCAGCTTGCAATCAAGCAAATTGTAGAGAGATATCCCACAGTCAAGCAACTTCAATCAAGCTGAAAGCAACGGGACTTAGTGCCAATCAGAGTAAAAACAATTAAACCTGGTGTCGACCTGACTTGAAGCAAGCATACTTAGTGCCATCCAGACAGAACCAGCTAGAAGTACATCCAGCTAAGGCATGATACCGACCCTGGCACAAGCACATTTAATATTTATATAGATATAAATGTGTAAAGAAATCATATGTCTAGTTAATAGTTATATCCAATCAATTACCTGTGTGATTTTAATTAATACAGACATTTGTTAGAATATTGACGTATCCCATTGTTAAGTATTTCCTTAGAATAACCCTGCCTGATAGTGTTAGACCATACCCACTTTGGCATAACGACCCACTACCCCTACTGTTCTACCCGCCTCAATAGCAGTGAGTTAGTGTGATAGTGTTGTCATCTATAGGTACACAACCTATAGGTACACAACAGTACCAGACACACTAGGCAGTTTGCCAGCCCATCGTGATCTGGCTGGTGGCAGTACACATTACCAAGAAATGGCAGTGACACCTAGCGCAGCCATGGGATCGTCAGAGGAGGCGCCCTATTTAAGCCTTCCTGTGATGACTCTGTACACTCCCCTATCACACACGCCACGCATGAATGCACACACCAACAATGCACGTCTCATGCACCCTTGTTGCAACCACTCACCTACTGACAGACATATGACTGAGAGAAGGCTACCCCCCCCCCCCCCCTACTGAAATACCACCAATGACCTCAAACCCACCAAGCTACAATATAAACAATTGTCAATGTTCTGTAGTTTTCTGCCATGCAATATAAACATGTGTCAACGTGCTGTAGTTGCCCGCCATGCAGTATAAACAAGTGACAACATTCTGTAGTTGTCAGTCATGCAATATAAACATGTGTTAACATGCTGTAGTTGTCAGCCATGCAATATAAACAGGTGCGAACGTGCTGCAGTTGTCAGCCATGCAATAAAAACCAGTCCCAATGTGCTGCAGTTGTCAGCCATGCAATATAAACAAGTGCCAACGTGCTGTAGTTGTCCGCCATATAAAATAAGTGCCAATGTGCTGATCTACTCGTTCATATGCTGAAATGTCCTTTACTGTCACGTGTTGTGTTCGATTCCCTAGAATGTGTGCTGTCCAATCTATTACAGTGTCTTTTATGGCATATATTTTCAGCTTGTTTATTATACGACTATGGAGAACTGTATCAAAGGCCTTCTGGTAGTCCATGTAGGCACAGTCTGTACAGCGGCCGTGGCCCAGTGTGTCTGTCCACTTGTCAAGGACTGCCAGTAGCTTTAACATTGTTGACCTGCCCGAGATAAATCCATACTGTTTTGTTGAGAAGAATTGATTCCTTTTCATGTGCTCAATAATGTATTATCTAATTAGTTTTTCCATGACCTTGCAGACCACAGAGGTCAAGCTCACTGGGCTGTAATTCTCTGCTTGGTGCCTGTCTCATTTCCTAAATATTGCTGTAATATGAGCTTTTTTCAAATCGTCTGGTTACTTACTTGTTACTTGTTCTGTACATCCCGTCTCTCTGGTCTAGGCAAACCACCAGTCAGAAATGTTGTTTTAACTGATGTAGAGTTTAAAGGTAAAGATTATTGTCATTTCAGTGTGATACCATATCTTCTCGGTTGGGCTAGTATATACTGGGACTTGCCAGTCACGATACAAGATCGTCTGTGGTGTAGATTGAAGCAGAAGTTACATGTGACTTCCTCCAAGGCGGCTAATGGGTTTGTTGTAGGAAAAGCATGCATTGTGTCAAGAATAAGTACGGTAGACTCCTCATCCCAGTGATCTTTCAGAGTGAATGGTACCATGCTACAAGTATGTTGTCAATATTCTTAATGAATGGCATTCACAATGACTCAAGGCTGGGACACCATAACAGGAAGTGTTCTGTAGTTTCAGCTCCAGAGTTGCACAGAGGACAGTTTGTGTTTTGGCACGATTTCGTGTATGACCACCATATAGATTATATATTTTAGTCAGTAGTTTGAACTTCGTGGTGGCCTTAACGATGGTTAAAGGGTCAGTATTATTTGTTCCCCATACAGGATGGCATCTTCCCATGGTACAAGAATGCAGGTTAAGATAGGTCAATGTGATCTTGGATGAAGCTTCTTCAATTAGAAGATTTCGCCAGTATCTGTCAATCTTTTGACGCAGCTGTTGCTTCCAGACATGTTTGGAAGGTTGCCGTTTCATGAGCTCAAAAGCAGAGGGAAGTGTATACTGAATCAGATGTTGTCGTATTGCAATGACTCAGCTGTGGGAAGTATAGGCCTCTACTGCAAGCTGCCGTCGGGTGCCATTTTCCACAACTGAGTCGACCCGGCGTAGCATGTTTAAGAAGTGTCAACATCCTTTTGTGGAGCTGTCCTTCAATCGGAATGACACCCAGAAGGAGATATACTGCTGTGTTCGTGTTGGAGACAGGTAGATATTGCAGCTTTTTCAAACATCTTCTATAGCAGTTGTCCTGCATCTGAACTTTTTTTTTTATAGAACAACTGCTTATAGACCATGTAGAAGGACCAGAATCACATAGATTTTCCAGCTCTTTATTGAAGTTTCTGGATTAATGCCAGTTGCGCCGTGAAGTCCTGTTCCCATTAGAGAGTAGGCTGTGTGATGTGCAGAGTCGATATAGGCAGTGATTGTTATCTTGTTCTTAGCATTACTAGAATGGTAAATAGCAAGATGTGTCTCCCCTTATGATAGTGTCAACTCGGAGTCATTTAATTGCAATGAAACTTCAGGGCAGAGGATGCCAGGTGCAGTTTTGGGTACTACCACTTTTTGTTTTTTGCTGTACTGAAGAGGAGAGGTATCTCTCATCTGCAGCACCTTGCTCGGCAAGGTTAATCATCAGATGCATTTGCAAAGTACTAGATGATGTGAGTGCTAGATCGTCTGTGCAATAATTGCTCCAGAGCAGATTGATCCTATTCGAAATCCTCCTTCCTGGATGAGTTTCAATGCCCTGGACGTACTGCCTTTTAATGATTGATGTAATGCCTTATCCTTAGCTTCAGCTATAAATTCGGTAAGTAGAAAAGCTGTAAGATCAGATGAGCATCTATGCATAAAGCCAAATTGAAGTTTATTCTGCGAAGAGTCAATAACTGTTCTTATCCGTTTGAGGGTTTTTTCAAGAATTTTACCCAGCAATGATAAGACCAGGATACGTCTGTAACTATCTGGAGTTGTAGTAATTGTCCCCTTTTTAGGATTGGCGTGACTAGTCCAATTTTCATTCCATCTGGGATCTTTCCTTGTTGAAAGACACTGTTGATAAGGATAGTAAGAACTTTAATAACTGCATCAGAGGCAAATTTAACATGCTCTGTGGTAATACCATAGGCATCTGCTGCTTTGCCTTTCTTTAGGGATGTAATGTGATTTTTAGTGTCATCTTCTGTCATTGGCGAAAAATGGATTCCTTCTGATGGCAAGGAGCTCACGAGCACATGAATCATATTGGCGGAGCATAGTGCATCATCATTGAAACTATGGTAAAGCTTACCTGAAGCTATGTCCTCAACATAGTTAGCCCATCCTTCAAATTCTGAACTCTCAGACTTGAAATCTTTAAAGTCAATTGCACTAGAACTTGTTGCTTTACTTCCCGTTCAGTGTTTTCATAGAAGCTAAGACATGGATTGCTGGTCATGCGTTGACATAAACATAACTCCACGATGGAGCTTATTACTGGATCTGCTGAAAGTTGAAGTTGAGCCTGGCGAAGTTTCAGTTTCACTCGCTTTCTGTTTTGTTCCACTATGCTAGAGTCATTGTTGGACAAGCCCAATTAACAACGGTTGCCTTGTAAACTAATGGTTAAAGCGATGATATCCATTTGGATGTTGACTTATGCTTCTGTCATATAGTGTGTGCGGTATCACACTGAAAAGCTGTCTTCTTCAGTATAGAGTTGGTAGCCTGTGGTAGGACTCCTGCAGGGGCATCTGTTGGAATGCCATCCAGTGCTTTTCTGAACCTAGTTTCGGTGATTAGTTGGTATCGTTCCTGATTTACTTTTGAGCATCATCCTTGTGGTTTGAGGGTATTGGCTTCGCACACAGTGTTTTCAGATGAAGCCTTTCGTGATAATATAGCTACTATCGCAGCATGTGCACTTTGATTCAATATGTCTCTTATGTCAACTGAAGTATCTGAGATAACTGAATGTTGATCATCTGGTTCGATAAAGTGATCAATGTGTGATGATATATTTCCTGTGAAATGATGATATGTGGGGATGTCTAGAGTTGACTCATTCAACTTGAACCCAAATTCTGAGCAGAAGGTTTTAAGAAGAGTGTCATTACACCCTGTCAACCATATATCTATTATTCCTGTACTTTTCTCGTATCTGATAGACTTCATCCAAGATACTAGCACAGGCATGCTGGTTGGCTGATCCCTGGGAAAGATTGTATCTATTAATGAGAACTAATGGAATTTGGTCTGTAGTAATCTAGATAGCCAACAGTCAATTGCTTCCATCTGGTAAAACTTCAATTTGCCTTGCAAGATCCTTGTGCCAGATAATCGGCACACCTGCTTATCATCTGGGCCTATATAAAGGTGGTAGAGGGTTATCATCATCTGGACATTTGGAGGATGCATCATGAGATGGAAAGGTTTTACATATGAAGTCTGATTGATAATTGAAGAGCCAATGCTCCTGAAGGCATACTATTGCGTGTTTGTCTTTTAATATCTCCGCTAAATATGCAGTGTTAGTAGCTATGTTCTCAATATTGTGTGAAATGATCTTGATATGAGGGTCTCTATTATGTGAACTAGTTACATCCACTTCATTAATGGTGGTGGTTCGCCGGCTTCCAGTGTTCTCCAAAAAATGATGAAATGGAATACTTTGTGGTTGTATAGCAATGGATTCACCTGAGCTGGAAAGGCTTCTCTTGTGTACAGAAGATGTAAGGTGATTGCCTTGGGAGCTAGGTTCCTTACAATGATCTGCATCTATGGTTAGCATATTGCTATAGGCTTGGCAGCTATCTTCATCTTGATTGGCTGCTGATTCTTCTGACAAATTTATTCCATTTGGGTGCGCTGTACTTGAACTTGATTTGCTGTTGATGCCTACAACACTATCCAGTGACATAGAATTGATACTAAGCTGTTCATCAGGTATACACCTATCTTTATTCTCAGTGTGCCCTTCTCTGTGTACTGGATTGGCTTTAGAAATCACAGTTTGAGAATCTAGAATTGTATGATCATTTGTACGTTTTGCTTTTATGCTGTTGATTTTTGCTTCATTTGCCAGATTTTGAGTTGTGAGTGTGCTTCCACAGCTGTAGTTAAACCCTTGACTGAAGCAACCAGGTGCTCGAGACTTTTCCGATTGCTTCTGTCTAAACTGGTTGTGGTTATTTGTTCTATTAAAGTGATTTTGTTGGGTGGGCTTTGCATTATACTGACGATTTTGTCCTGATTGCTGCATATTATTGGTGACATTGGCAAGCAGGGCTGTAGTCAGAGCTGTCATAGAAGTCATTAACACTTCCAGATGGCTTGTAGATACTGGTAGTGGATGATGATTCGTTGAAATTTGTCCATAATATTGATGGCTATAACTGGTAGGTTGAGGATACCAGTTTGTCACTTGTGCTGGTGAGGCAGGGTATCCAGAGGTGAATGGTGGAATCTCTGGCCTGAACATGGGTGCTGGTTGAGCTGAAGGAGGTATCCTGTTATGAACTGCTGGATTAGAAGGTTCCGTATGTGCGGTAGGATGAATGAAGCCGGGTGGTGGGGTCTCAGGTCTGAAGAGAGGTGCTGATGGTGCCTCAGGACGTATATGGCTATGGCTTACTGAACTGGAAGTTTGTTGTACCTCATTTTGTAATAGATAGATAGATAGATAGATAGATAGATAGATTTTTTGCCTGTTTAGGCTAATCAGCATACATTACATGAGTCAACCAATATAAATTACAGTAATTAATATTTATACATATATACATGATATAATATAAATAATTATTATAGGCTGAGAGAACTTACCTTTCCAAGTTTATCCATTGATCATATGACGTCATAATCAACTATGTGACGTGTAAGATGACGTCACAATCATGACAATAGCAATTTTAGGTTCAGCAGCCTATTTTCTTATGATATATTATTAACCTTCATGAAGTCCATATAGATTGGATCAATAGACTTACTGGCTGGTAGTTTCTTGGGCATCTTTTGTCCCCTTTCTTGAAAATAGGCATTACATTTGCAATTTTTCACTCCTTTGGAACTATACCTGTTGAAAAGGATTTGTTGAAAATACAGGTCAGTGCTCTGTCTATAACATACCGCAGTTAATATAGCACACTTGGGTGTGGATTATCTGGTCCCTGCGACTTACTACACTCTGTTTGCAAGCAGCTTGTGGACCTTGTGGTTTCAAAGGTATTGTCATTTGACTTTGATGTATGCTTCCTCTCCTCAAACCTAGGTAGATCCCCTACTGGCTCCTCTGTAAAAACACTGTTGAAAAAATCTACTAACATTTTTGCCTTCTTACTATCAGTACTAGCTACAACCCTCTCCCCCTCTTTCTCTGCATTCAGCTCAGATATTCCTATGCAACATTTTCGTTTGGAATTTGCATATTTCCAGAACAGTTTGGGTTTTGTCTTAACATTTTGTGCTATGTTCTTTTCCTTGTCTCTTTTAGCATTTCTTACATCAGTTTTAACTTTGTATCTAGTATAGTATATACTGTGAATATCATTACGCCAAATAAATGCAAATTCAATTCAATTCACTTAAAAATGTAGACAAAACAGTCGTTCATAGCACACTAACTTACTTTCATAGCTTACAATGTAACATTACATGTTAACTATTGTGAAATTTTCCATTACAACACCCTACCCAAATCCATAGCCCCACCCCCTTTCTTTGTGAACAATATTAACACCCACAAAAATAACACTAGAAGCAGACACAAACTACATGAAAAATACACACGCACAGACATGGGAAAACATAGAATATCAATTACAGTCAGTCAATTATGGAATAACACTAAACAGGAAGGGACAAAATACTGACAACAAAATCATTCAAGAAAACAATAAAGGATTACTTAATTAATACATAATATTACTACTCCTGCTACTACTACTACAACTACTACTACTACTACTACTACTACTACTACTACTACTACTACTACTACTACTACTACTACTACTACATACCCACTCCAATCCACCCCCTATGACTGAATGTTTCCAACTGCTAACAATTATGAATTTTAATTTTTTCCAGTCAACATAAAACCAAGCTACTGGATGAGCAGGAGGATGAGCACCATGCCCCTCCCCTCCCTCCCTCCCCACCCTTGCCCAAGGATGCTCCCCACTAGCCAGCATCCTGTAAACAACCTATCAACTGCACCAAATACAGTACAGCTCAGGGATGACCTGACATACTTCCAAACAAAAACAGTACCTTGTTGTTAGAATAATTTAAAAATCAATGTAAGAACTGTTCTCTTGTGTATTTTGAATGTGGGTGGATTGGAAGACATTGCTGCCTATGGCAACAGTGGCTTCCAATTCAATTATAGTCAACACATTCAACAGAACGTTTTTATTTTACTATGGAAATGAACTGGTTATTTCCGAGGTTTACTGTATAATCAAAGTCAACCAAAAATATAAATGTTTGTGTTGTATTGTAACATCACCACTACAACTACTACTGCTTAGGCATGCATTAATTTTTTTAGCTTGTCTATGTCCTATGTTTGTATGCTACATGCACTTAGGTGTCCTGTTCGGTTATAGTTAAAATATAACATACATAAAATGAATGAATTAAAATAATAAAACATTTGATTAACTTAGAACGTGTAAATGTAATGACTGAACTGTAGTTTGTCATGTAACTGTCCTGTCTAATTTATTTGTATTGTAGTAACTTAGCTACATATAAAATGTTACTCACCCAACAGAGGTCTTGAATCGGCCTGTGGCACCAGCGGCAGGTGCTCGCGTTTCAGGTTCCAAGGTACGACTGCCGGGTGTCCGTAGAAACGGCGGGAATCAGCTAGCCCAGCAGCCGCGAAACGCAAACTCTGGGATTGCGGGATACCGCCAGCACCACACTCTCCCCCATTTTAAAAACATGAACTGCGAGCTCAGACAAGGTTGTTTAATTAAAAATCGCACTAGAAAATTTATGGTGAAAATTAAGCTTCCAGAAATTTCTAAAATAAAATCCCTTAGAAGACAACAACAAATGGTAATCAAATGATCATCCAAAAAACCCCAGAATTTACAAGAAATTTCACCATATTTCTTTAAAAATTTACACACACTATTATAAGAAACCCAAGGCATATATCACAAATACATGTAGTTTTGTTTAGATTTTTAACAAGAGGCACCAGTACTTCATTTCTAGTAAAAATTTGTCTTCTAAATTTAACAATAAATGAAATCAGACTATGGTCCTCTATTGTATTTAACAAGAACATATAGGCATTGATGCTCAGCTGCTAATGGTAGAATTAGAATCAACCACAAGTACAAAAAATTTTTTGACCATAGTAGGTGTCGATCCATCCAGAGAGAATGAGCAGCTAACGATAAAACAGATGGATAGCTCAACAGCCGCCGGACGAGGGCCATCGTTACAGATTTTAAAACAGCATAGCATCCTAACTAAAATTAAGGACAGAGGTTTTCCACCACAGCAGAAAACTGACAGAATTGACGGAATTGTCGAATTGATAAAAAAGTAATAAAGATAATCTCACATGAATTTAGTGGAAGTGTTATCTGAAATTAACATATGTGAGATTCGAGGAAAACCTATGAATATTGCATATTTTTAATCTTAGTGAACATTTTTAACCGTACCATTTATGATATACCTCTCATATAATTGAACGGATCTGAATCCACAAATTTAGGAAATCCGGAAAACCACTATCCCTATCACAATAAAGATATCTGAATGAAGCTAAGACGGAACGGATAATACAGTAGAAGAAAGAAACATATGAATTCGCGCATTATGAAATGGTAAGCGCAAGAAATACATCTACACGATTTATGCGGTCTTTGATAAATGCATATTATAAATATGCTGTCATATGCAGGACTTCTGCAATATAGAGTACTGCACATTATAAATATGCATGAGTTATGCATTATAGAGTAATATTTTAACATGTAATTGTTACACGTTTAATAAATGAAATACCTGGGTATGGCAGTATATAATATGTTGGCTTAATATAAAATATCTGAACTGACCTATGTAGAATTAAAATATCTGGGCTATCCTATAAAATATCTGTGCTGACCTAATAAAACTATATATAATATATTTGAGCGACCCTATAAAATATCTGAGCTGGCTAATGTAGAACTGACATTGAATAGTTAACCTAAACTGAATTTCACTATACATAGATGAGCTTACATCATAACATATGATGCATACACTTATGGATTTAATCCATATACACATAAACAGAGAGCATTATTATGACTACACGTCACGACGGACAATAAATACAGTTAACAATACAATGCGTATGATTAATGTGTAACAATTTACACATCACGTGAGAACGCATATTTGTAATGCGTGATCAAGAAATGCGTAAATATAATCACGCATTACTACCCGCAATTATTCACGCGTCATTTGAAAAATGTGTAATTATAATAATGCGTTCTGTGAGTCATACAGCGATGGACCCCTGTTGGTTTTTGGTATCTCAAGGGGTATTATTGCGGGAAAAAGCCACTATGTGGTTATGTGTCCAACTAATTTAGTTCCCCAAAATCTTACAAAGAATAGAACATCACGATTTTGCTGTTGCTGAAAGTAAAGATGGGATGGAAACGGAACATAAGCCAATGATTATAAATGTTTTCCGGACAAGTTGAATGTCTTCAGTGTCATGCGGAATGTTAAAATTTGAAGTCATAATTTCATATCATCTGGATTACAGTAATTCTTTTGATGTTGAATTACTGTTACCATTGTACATTATCACATTACTATTGTAGTACTGTACTATGTCCGAAAAGCTAACTGCAGTCCACAACAGTACCATGACCAAATGAATCCGAAATAAGACAAAACCAGAGGAACATTTATGCAGGTGGACAAGTAGGGTCCATGAAGACTTACATAGTCTAATTCACGAATGCTTAAAGATCATTCTAATACAGTTCATAATCTAGGAACCTGTTGGGAAGACGGCACTGCCTTCCTGTTCGACTCTGAATGGTGTGAGTTTGAGTTGGTCATCTCTAGGAGATGTGTGATGTATTTCCCCTCGGACCTGACACCCATGCGCGTAGGGGAAAAAGTGTGATGCAGTTCCCCTCGGACCTGACACCTCATGCACCTAGGGGAAGTGTGATGCATTTCTCCTCGGGCCTGGCAGCTCATGTGCCTAGGAGAGTGATGCTGTGTTTGTGGGATGGGTAATACAGAGTCGATATCTAGGTCATCTGTCAAAACAGCATCTATATCATTATACAGAATTGATGAGGATGGATCAATACCAAATGGAATGGTTTCATCCAAATCCTCTTCAAAAATGGATACACTGTTATCATCAGCTGACCTACGGTCTCATTCACAATATCCAGAGAGGTAAATCACGATCTCTGCTTTAATCTATCATGGTGAACAAATAGTTCCCGGCGTTGGTTTTTGATACCAAACAGTGCTTCTGACAAATTTTTATAAATAATAAATGGACCAGTCCATGGAGGTTGTAGTTTACTGGACTGACCTATTTTAGCTGCAGAATTAGCAAGATAAACTACATCACCAACATGATAGGCACGCTCATGCAAACGTAGATCATACTCTTTTTTCTGGCGCTTCTGAGCCATTTTAAGGTTATCCCATGCTATCTCATGAGTTTCGTGCAATGTTTACTGTAACTGTTGGACGAAGTCACTGGCATCTGAAGGGGCATCCTCTGTAGTCGCAGACACAGGGCATTTGCACATTATGTCAATAGTCTGTATCACTTCTCAACCAAGCATTTTGGGAGTATACCCCGCCTGTCGGCTTACAGTATATTGTATAGCTCCAGCGATGAAAGGAATACGCGTGTCCCAATCTTTCTGTCTGTCATGCTCATGCAAGACAGTATGATTTATACATTCAATATGTCCATTCGAACATGGTCTATAAGCTATGGTGCGTGGTTTTGAAATCTCCAATAGATGGCACAGTTCCTTAAATAGGCGGCTCTCAAAGTTACGGCCCTGGTCGGTGTGTAAGAAATGTGAACAGCCAAATGTGGTGATAAAACGCTCCACATACGTTTTGGCTACCAGTTCTGCCCCTTGCTCAGGGAGCACATAACACTCAACCCATTTAGTGAACTGATCTATGATCATCAACACATATCTATTTCCCAGTGCAGATGTGATAAAGACGACCAAAATGTCCATATCCACCTGTTCCAAGGGAAAACCGGCATGGAACTCGCCCAGAGCAGCTCTAGGTCGGATGGAAGCTTTTTTGCTACAGCTACCAATCTGACAGGATTTCACATATGCCACCACATCACGAGAGTATCCGTGCCAGATAAATTTAGCCTTCACTCTCTCTAATGTCTTCTGCTCACCCATGTGACTGGCAAGCTTGGAATCATGACAATTTTCCAAAACCAGCTTCTGGAGAGACTTTGGGACTACCAGCAGATTCCGTGTTGTATTTGCTTCTACCCAGAGATAGTGCAAAATGCTATCAACAAACATCAATTGATCACAACGAGCCCACCAAAACTTGACAGCTGGACTAGCTAAATATAGCTCTGCGTCAGAAGGTGTGTGTGACTGCTCAATCCATGATACAACTGTCAGATCAGGATCCTCCAACTGACACTCCCTTAGATCTTCTGAACAGAATGCGTCTAACCAGTTTGACCTTCCGATAACCTGGTCCGTTTAGCGGACACCATCCAGCAGTCCATCTGGAATGTCGCTGTCTGTGTCGCTGTCTGATAGGTCATTATTACTCAGTTGAAGGGCCCTTATGGTTTGAAAAGCCAAGGGAATTACATCATCAATATCTTGTTCAAACTGAGACCATTGCTGCTGAAGCTTGGTACAATATTTGCACCCACAACGTGGTAATGAACTAAGAGATTGGCCAGCTTCATAACAGTGGCAAGGTGAAGAATCACTTGGAACTCATGATAGACCATCAGCATTAGAGTGCTGTTTACCGGGCCTGTACTACATCGTCATATTATATTGGGACAGTTCTTCTAGCCATCTAGCTAGTTGCCCTTCGATATGCTTGAAATTGAGCAGCCACGTGAGACTGTGATGATCAGTCCGAACAATAAATGACCATCCTACTAACTACATACAGTACTGCCTAGTAAATGCTACCACGGCTAGCAACTCTTTGCGTGTAACACAATATTTACGCTGAGCCAGTGTCAACGTTCGGCTCGCAAAACCAATAAGCACCTCTTCCCCATTCTGAATTTGGGATAACTCTGCACCAATAGCAGCCTCTGAAGCATCAGTATCCAGTATGAAGGTACCATCTGGTGTCAGATAACCTAACAGTGCCTGGTTGGCCATAGCACCCTGAAGTGTTTTGAAAGC
Organism: Chaetoderma sp. LZ-2023a; assembly: GCA_034401795.1. Taxonomy (NCBI): domain Eukaryota; kingdom Metazoa; phylum Mollusca; class Caudofoveata; order Chaetodermatida; family Chaetodermatidae; genus Chaetoderma; species Chaetoderma sp. LZ-2023a. Next base: position 14,833,367 of record CM067371.1, read on the forward strand.
TACCTGATGCTCTAGAGTCCAGTTATACTCTACTTTGGAACTGGTAAGTGCAGAGAGAGGAGCAGAAATACCAGCAAAACCCTATATGTGCCCTCGGTGGTAATTCATGAACCCTAAGAAAGATTCCAGCTCTTTCCTTGTCTTAGGAACATGCCAATTAGCGATGCTTTCCATATTGTTTGGCTTAACAGCGATTCCCTTATCACTCACCAAATTACCTAAGAAACAGAGTTCTGGTATGGAACAAATTACACTTCTTAGGTTTTAATTTAAGGTTGTGCGACAGGAATCGGGAAAGGACAGCTTTCAAGTTGGTCATATGACTGTCAAAGTCAGTCCCTGTCACTACCACATGATCTAAATACGCAAGACACTCGCACCAGTTAAGACCTTGCAACACCAGCTGAACAGCCCTCTGAAAGGTAGCCGGACTGTTGCACGTACCAAATGGCATCCGGACAAATTCAAAGAGCCCATATCGTGTGATAAATGCGAGCTTGTGGCGGTCCTCTGGGTCAACCTCGACCTGCCAATACCCGGCTGCCAGATCAAGTGTGCTGATGAACTTAGCACCACCAAATGCATCCAGACATGTCTCAATGTTTGGTAGGGGCTAACGGTCTTTGCGAGTTAGATTGTTCAGAGCTCGAAAATCGACGCAGTACCGTCTTTCTTCCGAACTAATACTGGGGCTGATGACCACTCAGATTTTGATGGAACTATGATACCTTTCTCTAACATTTCCGCAAGGTGTTTCTCTTCCTCCTTCTCAAAACCAAGAGGAGTTCGTCTAAGTTTAGAACGAACAGGTTGTGCATTACCTGTGTCAACCTTATGTCTTATCCCCTTGAACAAACCCAAATCAAGATCATCTTTTGCAAATGCATCCTGATACTCGATTAACATGGATTTAACTTGCGAAGACTGCGTCTCCGATAAACCCGATGTCGACCTCTCATACAGCTCCTGTAAGAACACAGGGATGTCCACCTCAGTGGTTGTAGAAGTCTGTAAACTGTCCTGGTTTATGGGATTACCAGCAAGTTGAAATACTGTTCTAGGGTCTAAAACCTCCTCAATTTCTGTAACAATACCAAGGTTGTGGTCTTGTTCCAGAGTAATATATTGGGCCGACAGGTTCCTTAACAAAATATGAATCTGCGAATCTTTGGCAGTGGCCACTGTATGAGGTGTTACCAGACCCTCCAATTTAGATGAGGGCTGGAGCACAACATCATTCTGTACCTCCTGATCCAGAACACCTGTGGTCTTCACGGCCTCAAAAGGACCAACGACCACTTTCTGCTTCAATGTTACCCGAGCTACTTGGGCTTCCTTCCCATGAGATCTCAACATTGATGCTTGAACCGGTTCTCCATTAATTGTCAGACACAGTCTAGTCAGATCAATGGTGGCCTTGTGTGCCTTCAAGAAATCCAGGCCTAATATAATCGGATCATTAATATTGGCAAGAAGGACTGGCCAGTTGAACATCAGAGAGCCTATTGCAATTGTGACTGGCTCAACACTTTCCACAGGGATAATATTGTCTCTACCTGCATCTTTCAATGAAATAGACTCCAACTTCTTTAAAGGGTAAGGTAATTTATTTGCAAAGAAATTGCCAATTACTGTCACTTGTGTCGCAGTGTCCACCAGTGCATCAACGGAAACACCATTTACTTTAATGGGAATGACTGGTGCCATAGGGTCACGATTAAACTCATACATGCGAACATCATATGATCGCACAGGCGAAGATCTCGGTGCAGCAGAAGGTGATGGCGACGGTGTACGCCTCGGCTCCGGACACTCACGGGAAAAATGGCCCTCTAAATTGCAATTAAAGCATTTTCCCGATCTGAGGGGAGGAGAAGGGGAACGCGATGGAATGACCTTCTCTCTTGGAGGAGAACCACCTCGACCGAATTGACCAGATATAAGATTCAAAATCTTAGCAACATCTACCTTCCTCTCTGCCATATCCTTCCTAAGTCCTTCGACATCTTTCTCTAATTTATCTATCCTGCTTGGAGCCGTTATGCCTCTCGACTGCTCAGGATTATCTGCCTCCATCAAACTAGAAGCATCGTCCGGAAAACGGACCTTTCGAACCTCAGGTCTTCTGGAACCCATGATCAATCTTTGATTATGGATAGCTGCATTGACCAATTGTACAGCCTCCTCCAGGGTGCTCGGATCTTTATTCATAGCTATCAGAGTGGCTCGTTTATGCTCAACACTCCGTAGGAGTGCATCAATGGCAATTGTCTCGCCCAAACTCTCTGAGGCATCAGGGTAGCCATCTAAAGTGAGCTCCTGAATGATATCTGCAAATTCTTATAAAGAGTTCCCCTCTTGTCGAATGTCTTACATTTTTTTCCTGATGATGTGGGGCAGATTTTTTTTCCCGAATCGCAACCGTAATTTGTCGCATAAACTGAAGTAATCATTCTGGACTTGCACAGAACAGATACAGTAAATCTTTAAGGCCTTGCCCCTTAAAGCTGAAATGAGCATGTCTAATTCATATGTATCAGACCAATGGTACCTTGAAGCAGTATGCTCAAACTGTATGAAAAATGCTTTCCACTCACATTTTCCATCAAAAGTCGACATTTTAGGTGGAGGAGGACCATCAGAGTAGCTTCTACGACCTGGCGGCGACATTCTAGAGTCATTATATGAAGAGCCATCCAAGTAGGCTCTACAAACTGGTGATGATGTCCTAGTGTCATGGTGAGAAACTGATCGCGACTCCCTCTTAGGATCTCTACGGGTATATACCCCACTAGGAGCCAGGTTATCAACTAGGGTCTGATCACCCCTTTGTCGACTAGTTGAGTTAAGGAGTGCCTTATATTTGATACCTTGAGCTAGCAGTTCCATGTTCAGTCTAGCTACTTGCTCTTCCTGGGATTCTTCGCTTGGGTGCGAGTCGACCCCACCACCAGCGCCTTCATCATTGATGTCGAATATGACGTCCACAGCATGGAGCAATCGTGCAAGGACTGTAGCTGTGGCAGGCAGATAAGGATCTGCCTTAATGTCGGCCAGAGATATGGAACCTCCTCTGGACTCACGGAAACTTACTATGCCAGCAGCTCGAATTTTAAGGTCGCACGTTCCGGCCCAGATATAGAAAACGATACGGTGAAATTTCTGAACGGCGCTGGCTATTCTCGACTGCAAAATATTAACCAGGTCTTGTGTAGTCCCACCGCTTTTACACCAATACTCAACAAACCCAGTTTGATCAGCCCTTTTTCAAAATGAAACCTTTACTTGTACCCAACAAAATTGCTTTGTGGGTAAAGGATTGATCCACAGAAAACTGGGTGCGAGCCAAAAACTCCTCAGATTTAACTTGAAAAGAAGGCATAAGCTGAGTAGTGTTTTAACGGAGTAACTAGCAATGTGATTATGAACTTTTTGAATTAATAATAACAAGAAAAAAGACCAAAACAAATAGTGTTCAGCGTAATTAGTAAAGCTAATATTACAATTGAAACATATTTGTTGATTAGAAGGGAGATTACCCTCTAATGTTCAAAAAGTTAATACTAATGATAATAATAACAACAACAGTGATTTATATCACTTCTTTATTTCAAATAATTCTGAAATAAACAACGAAATTGAACTGTAATTAAAGTATAAAGAAATATCCAAAAACCGACGGTTAAATTAATACATATGACACTGACGACAACTAACAATAACAATCCAGAAACTATAGGGTTGTCATTCCACGGAATACTGACATAGATGATAGAAACTTAGCATGAAAATATACCTCAATTCATTACAGTTAAAAAAAATAACATTGAATCTTGAATTTATGACGTATATGACGTATGTATGTAAGGTATATTAATCTATATACCCGACATTTGCCTGCCATAGTATAAATAAATAATATATATTTAACTATAACTCTGTGATTGTTAAATCATACAAAAATAACTATAAAATAATCAAAATGGCGGCCAGTCTGTAAAATTGACGTTCGGGCAGGACTAGAGTAGTCTTTATATTTCCGAGAATTCTATCTTTTTAACAGCAAAATCGTGAGTAGAATTTAGAAATAACTAATAACAAATTTTAATTTAGGGCCCAAAGTACTCCTGACACCATTTGTAGTAACTTAGCTACATATAAAATGTTACTCACCCAACAGAGGTCTTGAATCGGCCCGTGGAACCAGCGTCAGGTGCTCGCGTTTCAAGTTCCAATGTACGACTGCCGGGCATCCGTAGAAACGGCGGGAATCACCTAGCCTGGCAGCCGCGAAACGCAAACTCCGGGATACCGCCAGCATCACAGTATAGATGTATGTATATATATATATGTGTAAGGTGTCTGCCAATACAATAGGCATTGCATTCGGCGGACAACCTAGTTGCAACCATAACTTATATATATTTTGCTACTTAATAAATAATCTTGAATTTTGAGCCGTGTGGCAGTTATGAGCCACGGTACTCGTACAACAGGAGGAATATACAGCACAAGAAGAATAAGAAGTAACAAATACTTCGCTAGTTTCTCAATATCAATATCCATATTGCCTGTGTTCTGAAGTATTCAAATTTATTTACTGTTTACGGTATGGATTATTTCAATTTGCAAACAATCGATAAAATCCAATGCTGATATAACATCACCAGTTTTCGCAAGTCGATTGCGTAATAGGTAGTTTAATAACGTAGCGCTCAATTTCCGTGGCAACGTGAACGTGCCTGTCAAAGTTCACAATGATATGGGACTATATCCTTATTCTTCCCCTCACGAAAAGTGGTAACAAGTTTATTTCTGCTATTTAGTTTTACCGCTTTCTTCCTGACCTATGGCGAAAAAAACATCACAGTGTTCCGTCTCTCACGGTACTTATCACAATTCAGGGATGGCAGTTTCTTCCGAAGGGCATTTTTAAATTTATTAATGGGAAATTCATATGTGAAACAGAAAGGGTTAAACATAAACGTCCGCTTCTTTCCAAATGATTGATGATACAATGAAGAGGCCAGGGTTATGCAGGTTGCATGGTCACGATGGTGATTACCATACCATTTCATGATGCGACTGACCTGACTGAGGGCACCACATTTTGGAAAAAATTATTGGTTAACCATCCAGCTGTTTCGACCTATAGCAACCAACTGGCATTACAGAGTTTTGAAATAAGTGTACCTGGTTCTTATAAATCATTAAATGGCAAGTTCTCACTTAGATAGTTGAGGATCAAACCCGCCATATTGTTGTTGTTCGTACACCCCTCCTCTTGATAGGAGCACCCACAGATTAGGTTATGTAGACTGCAGTTCGATTTATAAACACTGAATAGTTATAATTTTAGTCCGCAATTAGATTAGCTAAATATATTTTCCGTTACAGTTCAATAATAATGTAGTAACTTAGCTACGTATAAAAGGTTACTCACCCAACAGAGGTCTCGAATCGGCCCGTGGAACCAGCGGCAGATGTGCGCAGTTCGGATTCCAAGGTACGACTGCCGGGCGTCTGTAGAAACGGCGGGAATCAGCTAGCCCGGCAGCCGCGAAACACGAACTACGGAATTGCGGGATACCGCCAGCACCACACTCCCCCGTTTATAAAAACATGGTTATTTAATTAAAAATTTTATCTAAAAACCTAATCTTTAAAAATTTGCACACCATAAAAAACACACAGGCATTGACGCTCAACTGCTAAAGGTAGAATTAGAATTTACCAATTAAAAAAAAAAAGGTAGGTGTCGATTCATCTAGAAGGAATGAGCTGTTAATAATAAAACAGATGGATAGATCAACAGCTGCCGGACGAGGGCCATCGTTACAGATTTTAAAATAGCTTAGCATCCTAACTAAAATTAAGGACAGTGGTTTTCCACCACAGCAGAAAACTGACAGAATTGACGGAATTGCCAAATTGATAAAGAAGTAATAAAAATAATCTCACATGAATTTAGTTGGAGTGTTATCTGAAATTAACTTATGTGAGATTCGAGGAAAACCTATGAATATTGCATATTTTTTAATTTAGTGAATATTTTTAACCTCTACATTTATGATATACCTCTTATATAATTGAAACGGATCTGAATCCACAAATTTAGGAAATCCGGAAAACCACTATCCCTATCACAATAAAGATATCTGAATGAAGCTAAAACAGAACGGATAAAGAAGCAGAAGAAAGAAACATATGAATTTGCGCTATGACTAACGCGCCAATTACTTATTATGAATATGCTGTCATATGCAAGACTTCTGCATTATAGAGTAATGCACATTATAAATATGCATGAGTTATGCATTATAGAGTAATAATGCATCATTTTAACATGTAATTGCTACACGTTTAATAAATGAAATACCTAGGTATGGCAGTATATAATATGTTGGCCTAATATAAAATATCTGAACTGACCTATGTAGAATTAATATATATGGGCTATCCTATAAAATATCTGCGCTGACCTAATAAAACTATATATAATATATTTAAGCTACCCTATAAAATATCTGAGCTGACAAATGTAGAACTGGCATTAAATAGCTAACCTAAACTGAATTTCACTATACATAGATGAGTTTGCATCATAACATATGATGCATATACTTATAAAAGCGTGTACATGGATTTAATCCATATACACATAAACAGAGAGCATTATTATGACCACACGTCATGGCGGACAATAAATACAGTTAACAATACAATGCGTATGATTAATGTGTAATAATTTACACATCATTTGACAACGCATATTTGTAATGTGTGATCAAGAAATGCGTAAATATGACCACGCATTACTACACGCAATTATTCACGCGTCATGTGAAAAACGCTTAATTATAATAACGCGTTCTGTGAGTCATACAGCGGTGGACCCCTGTTGGTTTTTGGTATCTCAAGGAGTATTATTGCTGGAAAAAGCCACTATGTGCTTATGTGTCCAACTAATTTAGTTTCCCAAAAACTTACAAAGAATAGAACATCACGATTTTGCTGTTGCTGAAGCTAAAGCTAAGATGGAAACGGAACATAAGCCAATGATTATAAATGTTTTCCGGACAAGTTGAATGTCTTCAGTGTCATGCAGAATGTTAAAATTTGAAGTCATAATTTCATATCATCTGGATTACAGTAATTCTTTTAATGTTGAATTACTGTTACCATTGTACATTATCACATTACTATTGTAGTACTGTACTACGACCGAAAAGCTAACTGCAGTCCGCAACAATACCATGACCAAATGAATCCGTAATAAGACGAAACCAGAGGAACGTTTATTCAGGTGGACAAGTAGGGTCCATGAAGACGTACATAGTCTAATTCACGAATGCTTAAAGATCATCCTAATACATTTCATAATCTAGGAACCTGTTAGGAAGACGGCACTGCCTTCCTGTTCGACTCTGAATGGTGTGAGTTTGGAGTTGGTCATCTCTAGGAGATGTGTGATGTATTTCCCCTCGGACCTGACACCTCATGCGCCTAGGGGAAAAAGTGTGATGCGGGTCCCGGAACCGTCCTCCATCTGTTGCGCCAGGGCAGTGGCTCCGCCCGTGGTTGAGGCCACTCCCTTGATGGTTGTTTTGCCGCCAACCAACATGGTGACGGGTGTGGCCGGCCAGGCATGGTACTCACCTATCTCGCCTGGTCCGGCGGTCAGACATAGAGTGCCGTTGGCGCCCGTGTTAGCCACGGTTCCTCAACTGCTAGTGGTCCGTGCGGGCCTTCTCCGTGGACTGGTGTGATCCATGGGGTGGCGGCGGAACCGTACGGTACCAGAGTTCCTGGCATATCAGCAATGGCTCCTAGCCGGGAAGCCATTGCTGGTAGGGCCGTGAACATGTCAACGGGTGACGTGTTCACGGCAGTGTCCTCCTCGGAGACGGATTGGTCTGAGGCTCTGGCTTGGCTAGCCATGGTGGACCCGTCTGTGGTTTTGACCACGGCCGAGGGGGATGTACCCCATCCATCGGTTGCATCGATTAGGACAGGGATCTTGCCCGCATCCCTGATCCAGTCTGTTGGACTGGATCCAAGGTTTATGGTGTTGCTTGATGCTATTTATAGCAAACAACGCATGACCAAGGGCCAGCTGCTTGCGGCCTCCAGGGAAGTACGGGCGAGGGGTCGTATTCCACGGGGGGAATACGGGTATGGTGTTGTCCCGTCGGTCACCGAGGATGACCGCTGGGAACTGGGTGTCCAGAGTGCTGGAGCGGGTCGCCCCGCCCCGGCACTGGTGGACAAAGTTCAGGTACACCATAATGAAGTCCTGTATGTGATGGGGGTGTGAGGACAGCAATGAGTGCTGTCAACCACTCTTATCGTCTTCTTCAGTCGGTGTGGGCTGAAGCGGGGGCAGGCCACCCTGTGCCACCTGTGGCACTTTCGTGCGTTAATGATGGCCTGGTGGTGTCTATGGACGCATTGGCAAGGGTGCAGGCGCGTGTGACTATGTCAAGGAGGCAGATGGTCCTTGACCATATGCGTCCAGCTACTGCCGTCAGGGAGCATCTTCTTGGGATGCATCTTTGGTGGCCAGGCGCTGGCCATCTTGGAGGACATGGCCAGCATTGCGCAGAATCGGTTGGCGGTTAATCTGCAGCTAGTGCATCAAGCGCACGCACTAGGGACTGTAGTCAGGCCGCTGACTGGGCAACCTTCAAGAAGCAGAGAAAAAGCAAGGTGAAAGCTAAAGCATAGTGCTGCTTCTGTTTTCTGCTGGGTTTTCTCAGCCGCCTCGGCGATGAAAGCCAAGAAGGTTGTGGGGGCCTCTACCCTCCCCAATGTTGCTCCTGATCGCCCGAGAGGCGGGAAGGGGGAGGGGTAAGTCCTCAGAGGGCGGACAGAAGGGAGCGGATCGTACCTGAGGGTAAGAGGGCTCCCTTCGCATCTGCCTGGACCGCACCTGTGCGACAGGAACAGCGGTGCCAGTTAGACCGGCCAAGCCAAGACCAAAATGGTTCTCTCTCTCTCGTCAAGAGAGAGAGAGAGGGGGGGGGTAGCGGATATGCGAGCCAGACACCCCCATTAGGCGTTGAGGCATCTATAGTGGGTGGAAGGCTCATGCGGTTTCGTTGAGGTTTGGCGAGGTGTGACGTCAGACAGTCTGGTCCTGGGATGGTTATCCCAGGGGTACATACCAGAGTGGTGGGACTTTCCACCACAGAATCTGTCTTTGGCACCTGTCTGGACACCCGTTCAACGGAACCAGACAAGTTAGAAGCTATTCAAAATGAAGTGTCAGGTTTGCTTCTGAAGGGAGCAATAAACCAGCAAACCGGAACACTCCAGGCTTCTATTCAAACATGTTCCTTGTCCCCAAGAGCACAGGGGAATGGAGACCCGTACTCAGTCTCAGGCCATTGAATTGGTTTATCCATACGCCTCGGTTTCAGATGGAAACTCTGAGGTTGGTAATGGCAGGATTGAGGAAGGGGGTGTGGTGTGTATCGATTGATCTGAGAGATGCATGTTTCCACATTCCAATGAACAGGAGTTGTCACAGGTTTCTGAGAGTTGCATTTCAGAATCAAGTATGGGAGGTTATATCCTCCCATTCGGCCTGTCAACAGTTCCAAGGCGTTTTCACCAGAGTGGTCCTTGTGGTGACAGCGTTTCTCAGAAAAGAGAACGTGGCGCTTCACATCTACATAGGCGATTGGCTGATCGTCAGCCAGGTTAGAGGTGGATACTGCTCTGACTCTGAAGTTGCTTTCAGATCTAGGCTGGATAGTCAACAAGGAGAAATCTGAGTTGACACCCACTCAACATTTCGTTTATTTAAGGATGCGATTCGATCTCGAGGAGGGCAGGATTTTTTTACCCGTCAGAGCCCAGAGTGGTGTCTCTGTTAGCCATCCTCAAGAGTTTCGATTGGGAAACCACATTCAGGCGAGGCGGTTTCTTCAGATGCTGGGCATGATGGTCTCTATGGAGCAGGTAAACCTGTACACTGCTCGGATGCGAAGACCTATCCAGTTGTATCTGATGTCTCTGTGTAAACAGAGAATAGAACCCCTGTCAAACTGGTGCCAGTTTTGGAGCCAACAATGTCGCATCTTGTATGGTGGGAAAAAGTGTCAGAATCTCCTAGTATGAGTTTTCGCTGCACCTACCCCACCCCCAGCTGTCCGTGTACACGGATGCATCGCTGGAGCGATGGGGGGGGGCCTACCTGGGAGAACACCAGGTCTCGGGCACATGGACTCTCCAAGAGAGCCAGCTGCATATCAATCTGTTGGATATGATGGCAGTGGAACTGGCATTGGAAAAGGTTCTTCAAAAGTCAGGGGCAAGGCCATATTGATACGGTCGGACAACTCGACAGTAGTATCATACAGAAATCGCCAAGGCGAGACCAAGTCACCCACACTATGTATCTAAGTGTGGCACTTGATTCAATGGTGCAGGAATTACTCGGTTGTTTTGAAAGCAGCTCATATCCTGGTCGATTGAACATTCTGGCGGATGCTTTGTCCCGCAGACAGAGAATTCTGCCAACAGAATGGTCTCTCAACCCTCCAGTTCTTCACAGGATCTTCGAGCATTGGGGCAAACCCAACGTGGACTTGTTCGCCACAAGGGAAAATGCTCAAATCATGACTTATGTCTCGCCGATTCCAGATCCTAATGCCGTCGATACAGACGCTCTGGTGTTAAGCTGGAGAGGGATGCACACTTACGCATACCCACCCACCATTCTTCTACCGAAGATATGGGTGAAGATCGGGGAGGAACCGTGCCTGGTCCCTGCTATAGTGCCATTTGGCCCAGCAGGGCATGGTTCACGGATCTTCGAGATCTGCGGGTGGGATAGTCCAGAGGTGGCCCAGTTGAGTGTGATGGTGAAGGGAATGAGCAATCTCCGACCGAGACAACCGGTCGTCATTCCAGCCTGGAGTCTATCTTTAGTGCTTAATGTACTGGCCAAGCACCCTTTCGAACCATTGCGTTCGGCTAGTCTAAAGCATTTGACTCTAAAGGCGGTCTTTCTATTGGCAGCTTCCTCAGCTCGAAGGCGCAGTGTGATCCATGCACTTTCAGCAGAGAGGGACTGATTTATTGTCTCCAGAGAGGGTCTGCGTGTACTGCCAAGAGCAGAGTTTATGTCAAAGATTCAATCTTTGAGATATCCCGGCAAACCGATCGCTATACCGAAGCTAAGTAGGTTTGATCGTGATGCCAGTGTCTGGTGCCCAGTCCGTGCTTTGACTAAGTACAAAACGGACAGACTCGTTACAGTCGAATGATAGACATCTGTGGATCTGCCATAAGGAGCCATATGGCGCCGCATCCGTGGATTCTATCTCTCGTTGGGTAGTCGAATGCATTCAGACTACCCGTGAGATTACGACTGGGCAGCAGGTGCAATGCGCAAGGGCACGATGTTAGAGGAATAGCCGCCTCTTCCGCCCTTTTGCAATGGTGTTCCATTTAAGGACATCATGGCTGTTGCACAATGGCACTGTGAGTCCTCTTTCACGGATTACTATATGAGGGATGTGTCAGATCCACTCGCTTTAGCTGTTTTGAGACGATAGCTATATGACCACACTGCTCTTCTTCCTTTTTTGGCATTTGTAAGAAAGAATTAAGAAGCAGACATGGTCGAGCGAGAGGATATCAACCAGATTGTGTCACTGATGGCCGGACAAGTGAATGGTTGGAGGCTCCACGTCTGAAACCCAAATATCATGAGGTAATTCAGGATTGAGAGTGTTTTGTATTATGTCTATATATCATGATCATTCATCTTATATATTCATGCTCATTCCCAGGCTAATATATGCAAAGAGCAGTTAACCCTCTTGGCATATTTGTGTTTCAGGCGAGATGCATGTTCGTGAGTTCTCTCCCTTTTCTTAAGAGAAAAAAGGTGTGGGGGCAGTGATGCGAATGTGATTCGTTTCCGTTAACTTGATGGTCCTTTCAGGTCTCCATTAGTCAAGTTTAAGTCTAGCTCTTTCTCCAAGGGGCAAAAGTAGCAGTTATGGCTTTCCCCTTCCCACCAGGTTACTGACCAAATCTGGTGTATATCAGAAGTAATAGAATGGTGAGTATTGATCGAAAGAGAATGAAGGAAATTTCAATTTCCCTTTCTCCGAGATCTAACAATACTCACCATTCTATTACGGACCCAGCCTCCCAGCCCCACGGAGGTAAGCCATGGGTATCTCTTGTTTGGTGGCTATGCAAACAATATGAGCTCTATGGTAGACGCATACTTGGCAGTTGGGAGCCGAATACCCGTTTCCAAGGAGTCGGTAAAGCTTTCTAAGTCTATAGTCCTAGAGCCAGATGTCAGGGCCAGCTGTATATCAGAAGTAATAGAATGGTGAGTATTGTTAGATCTCGGAGAAAGGGAAATTGAAATTCCCTTCATTCCGGATGATAACTCCATTACCGTTTGTCGGATCGCATTGAAACTTCATAGGGTGGTTGGACTAGGTCTTGGGAAGAAACCTATCAAAATGACGATGATCCGAAACCCAAGATGGCCACCAGCCACTGGCGGCCATCTTGAAAATTGGTTTCCGGATGATGACTCCGTTACCGTTTGTCGGATCGCATTGAAACTTCATAAGGTGGTTGGACTAGGTCTAGGGAAGAAACCTATCGAAGGCGACGAGGATCCGAAATCCAAGATGGCCGCCAACGTCCATCTTGAAAATTGATTTCCAGATGATAACTCCCGTTACCATTTATCGGATCGCTTTGAAACTTCATGGAGTGGTTAGACTAGGTCTGGGGAAGAGCCCTATCGAAATTGACAATGATCCGAAATCCAAGATGGCCACCATCACCGGTCGGCGTCTTGAAAATTGGTTTCCGGATGATAACTCCGTTACCGTTTATCGCATCGCTTTGAAACTTCATAGAGTGGTTGGACTGGGTCTGGGGAAGAAACCTATTCAAATCGATGGAGATCCGAAATCCAAGATGGCCGCCAGCCATAGGCGGCCATCTTGAAAATTGGTTTCCGGATGATAACTCCGTTACCGTTTATCGGATCACTTTGAAACTTTATAGAGTCGTAGGACTAGGTCTGAGGAAGAAAGCTATCGAAATTGACAATGATCCGAAATCCAAGATGTCCACCAGCCACCAGTTGCCATCTTGAAATTGGTTACCAGATGATAACTCCGTTATCATTTATCGGATCGCTATGAAACTTCATAGAGGGGTTGGACTAGGTCTGAGAAAGAAACTTATAGAAATCGACACTGATCCGAAATCCAAGATGGCCGCCAACCACGGGCTGCCATCTTGAAAGTTGGTTTCTGGATGATATCTCTGTTACCATTTATCGGATCACTTCCTAGGATCGTTGGAATATGTCTGGTGAAGAAACCTATCGAAATTTATGATAATCCGAATTCCAATATGGCCACCAGTGAGCGGCAGCCATCTTGAAAATTGGTTTCTGGACAATACCTTCTTGACCATTTAGCGGATCGCTTTGACACTTCATAAGGATTACTGGTATGATGGGTCTGAGGAAGAAAAAAATATTTTCTGAAAGCTGTCATTCATTAGTTTGTCATCATGGCGGGGTATTATGCGCCGTTTGCGGAGCTCTTGTTATGTATGTGGTTAAGTGGCTTGTTTTGGCATGCCAGGATGTTAGCTGGCATTTGTGTAACTCTGCAGTGATTGGTCTAACGCCAGGTAGAAGGAGTACAGCGCATTTCACGGTCCTCGTTGGAAGGGCTTGTATGTCAATATAGAAGCTTTCTAGTTGATCAAGTTCTTGGTTTTGTAGTACAAGGATCTCTAGTCCATAGAGTAGTCGAGGGATGACTAGCTGGATGATACGGTATGCAATCTTTGTTGATATACCATTAGAGCCATGAGGACCTGTTCCAGTGAGACTATAGAGTCTGCGTCTAGCACAAAATATATGATCTTGAACATTGAGATTTGTTTCTTGTTTTGTAGTTCGAGATAGCTCCAAATGAGTTGCTGTTGTAGAAACAGGTATTTCTAATTCACCAAGACTCCATTTAGGCAAGTCCGGAACAGATTTTGTGCGTACTGAATTGTGCAGTATTGTAGATTTTTCTGGATGTATTGGGTATCGCTAATGAGCTGAGTAATGATATAGCATATCAGCATGCATTGCATTTCAAATTCTAAGTTGCTCATTAGTGTGAGATCGTCAGCAACTGTTGGGCATCCTGTGTACCGAGGACCCATGAATGTTCCTAGTTGTGAAGATTCTAATTGCTGCAGCAGGTTGTTAATGTAACCATTGTACAATCCAGTGGAGAGGATGCCCCCCCCCCCCCCCCCCCCCCCCCCCCCCCCCCCCCCCCCCCCCCCCCCCCTTGTCGGACACCTTGCAGTATATTGAATGAGTGGCTTAGGTAGCCTCCCCACTTCACTTTCGCAGTAAGATCCCTGTAGAGCAGATCAGTAATTAGCAATAAGTGTAGATTCATACCTTCGTATTACAGCTTACACTTTAGGGATGCATGATCCACCACATTAAACGCCTTCTGAGTGTCTAAGAAAGCGGTATACAGTGGGACGTGTGGATCTGCTTTCTAGTGTCCATATAAACACGCTAGACCTACATGTAAACATAACAAACAGGCCAAGTCAAATAAACAGAGCACATGTAATCCCTGGGATCAATGACCACGAAGTTGTCTACACAGAGCTCGACATCAGACCAATATATAAAAAACAGACTCCTCGAGCTGTCCTTTTATACAACAAAGCTGATTGTGTACGATTACACCAGCAGGTAGTGTTGTTCCAATTGATCGATGATTGATTGGTTTGCATGTCCAATCGACAGATCAATCATGATTTCAGAAATCGTTTTTGACTGCTTATAAATTTACGATATTAAAACTGCAGATGATTCTTGTTTTTTTGTCAATACCATTTTAATTTCATTTTTACAACAGTATACAGGGAATATTTTGAGCAGTATCGCATCGCAAAATGCGATGCAAATGAGTACCTGTTGCTACACATTTACAACTTCGCATAGCTATTTGCTGCGATACATAATTTTGATGTAAAATTCAGTCAATTCACTTAATTTTGAAATATTTTTGATAAAAAGTCGCTAAAAGTTGCAAAACACTTGTCAAATTTAGTAACGAAGTAAGATGCGCATGCGTTGGAGACTGATTTCCGATATAGGTAGTCCATAGACATATATAGCTATAGAGCGCATATCTTCATACCTTCCTTCACTATGGGACAAATGACCGCCGGTGACACGAGTTCAGTAAGCGCTCTATAGATAAAAATTCTAAAAGCTAGCGATGTCCACATGCATTAGCGGCTTCCTTCTTCTGGTATAATAATAAACTGTTGCAGACTTAAATTTTGAGTTTGGACACCAGTCGGAAACTCGCAATATGTATCACGGCATATTCACGGTCGTCGACATATTGCTCGTAACAGACTCTTGTAAATCTAAATTCTCCTATAGGGGCCTATGGCTATTGATCATTGCCTCGTCATTAGTTAGCGTTATGATAAACTTTAAAAATACAAGTTTATCTAGGCTGATTCTGGTCGATTTAGATAATGTTTGTCTCGGAAACTGAGTTACAGTATATCATCGGGAATGTTAAACTTCTGTTAGCGCATCCCCAAATCAAGGCGGACACAGTATAGTTAGCCATGCTACGGTGGCGTATCGCGCTTGATTCGCGCAAGCAACAGATTTAGAATGGCATGTCGCCAAGATCGACGCATGCGCGAGAGTGTTCTCGAGTACTCTTCTCCAAAGTCAGGAACATACTTTCTCGCAAGATTATTGGTTAATAAATATAACTATATAGAAATCAACCAATGAATCGCAAGGAAACTACCGACAGTAAAGAAAATTAACAATGTTTTACGTGGTAATTTTATGAATGACGTAGTGGTATATAATCTCTATATATAGCATTCGTAGTATTCGTAGTAAAACTAGTAACACGGTGGATCGATTGACACACGAGAAAACAACCATTCGTAATTTTTAAATAAAAATTGTTAGCTCTTTTAACTGAAGTCATAGTATCGCAGAAACTCAATTCTCCTTGATCAATACTTACCATTCTATTACTTCTGATACAAGCTATCCTGGGTAGCTGGCCCACGGACTATAGACATAGTAAGATTTACTGGCTCGTGGAACCGGGTACTCGGCTCCCAACTGTTGAGTACCCGTTTGCCATGAAGCTCATTCTTGTTTGCATAGCAACAAGAGCTACATGCTTTTTGTGCAGTTGGAGTCTTAAAAGTTTTCTAAGTCTTTCTGTGAATTGTGATAGCTTTGTAAGCTCTCTCTAAGGATTATTTTGGATTACCATGGAGCCGATGATAACCAGGTCGTATATTTCCATGTTATTCTATAGTTAAAAGACTTAGGTCTTCAAAATTTTGTCTGTGTCGCATGTTCCAATTTCTGACCACGAATCTGGAACGTGTGTTAACAATGAAATATGCCAGATTGATCGCCTTCCTTTAACCCCAACAGGCAATCGGCAGATATGAAATAAGGTGTTGACTTTACAGTGTTTAAACACGAAAATCGGCTGACGTCATTCTCCGTAAGATCCGAGCGGGTGACGTCACACCCGTGTTGTCTCGGATTTTTTTGTGAAGAAAATGTTTCATTAATTCACGCATCTGATTCTGGGTGCTGCATACTTTATTGGTACCAGAAAAACTTTGGAATTTTCAAGTTTTGCTTGTTATCACGATCTGTTTGCAATGATCGGTGGTTTCAAAATTCTTGATTTAGATGTGTGGTCTGCAGTTTTACCGTGTGCTACAGCAGTTCGTTTACATTTTGTTGTTTCTTCACATATTGTTTTGGCCTTCGTTAGGAGTATAATTTATATTGATTAGTAAATATACCCAAATGCTATGCGATATGGTTCCTGGTTCCGTTATACATCCTTGAGGATCAGTTTATGGGTGTATTTTGCCCGCTTCGTTCTTGTTGTCATAATCAATGCGGGAGGGTTAACATTTAATTTTGATCAAATTATTTGAAAATTATTTGTCTGCCTTCCATTCCTGTTTCGTTCCGCTTGCTTATTGTAGGTTTGTGCTTATTTATAGGCCAAGCCAGCCCCGCGATCATCTGACGAGTGCCATAAATTCTGCTTTCGTTGTACAAGTTGTAATCTTGATAGTAGGTGTAACATTTGTGCAGTGTGGTTGTCCGACATGATGGTCAAGTTCCTTGCCCAGAAGGACTCGGTAGGGTCTGATGTGGGGTCAGGCTGTCCAAAAGCAAATCGTGGAGCGCCCGTTTCGGCCCTTGGGGGCGCTCCACATCTGCAACCGGAGGTTGCGGAGATGGTACCCGCGGCATGGTTTGCTCCTGCTATGCAAGGCTTCATGCATAGCATTCTGCCTATGCTGGTGTCGTCCCTGCTTCCGAAAGTTGTAGGACAGTCTCTTCCCGTGCTTGGTACGGACCCTGTCCTTGGACAGGATTCTGGACTGGCCACCGAGGGAGCCGTCTCGTCGGGCTCCGGCCTGATGGGTTCTGTCTCTCTGCGGCAACGTCCGGATGATCCAGTAGCGGTGACTGGTCTGTTAGGCATGGGAGCTGTCCACTCACCTATCTCGCCTGGTCTGGCAGTCAGGCATGGGGTGCCGTTGGCGCCCGTGTTTGGCCATGGTTCCTCAACCGTTATGGGTCCGCATGGTTTTCCGTGCGGACCTACTCCATGGGCTGGTGTTTTTCATGGGGTGGCGGCGGAACCGTACGGTACCGGAGTTCCTGGTGTATCAGCATCACATCAACGGGTGACGTATTCACGGGAGTGCCCTCTTCGGAGACAGACTGGTCGGAGGCTCGGGCTTGGCTAGCCAGGGTAGACCCGTCTGTGGTTTCGACCACAGCCGAAGAGGATGCACCCCGTCCATCGGTGGCATCGATTAGGATGGGGATCTTGCCCGCAGCCCGGATCCAGTCTATTGGACTGGATCCAAGGTTTATTTATAGCAAACAACTCCTGACAAAGGGCCAGCTTCCTGCGGCCTCCAGGGAGGTGCGGACGAGGTGTCGTATCCCACGGGGGGAATATGACAGATATGGTGTTGTCCCAGCGGTCACCGAGGATGATCGCTGGGTGCTGGGTGTCCAGAGTGCTGGAGCGGGTGGCTCCGCTCCGGCGCTGGTGGACAAGTCTCAGGTACACCATGATGAAGTCCTGTCCCTATGCGATGAGGGGGTGAGGGCAGCAATGAGTGCTGTCAATCATTCTTATCACCTTCTTTAGTCGGTGTGGGCTGAAGCGGGGGCAGGCCACCCTGTGCCACCTGTGGCGCTTTCATGTGTCAATGACGTCCTGGTGCTGTCTATGGACGCATTGGCAAGGGTGCAAGCGCGAGTGACGAATTCTAGGAGGCAGATGGTCCTTGATCATATGCGTCCAGCTACTGCCGTTAGGGAGCGTCTTCTTCGGACGCCCCTTACTGGCCCTAGCATCTTTGGTGGCCAAGCGTGGGCCGTCTTAGAAGACACTGCCAGCATCTCGCAGAATCGGTTTGCTGTTAATCTACAGCTAGAGCTAGTGCATCAGGCACACACACTAGGGGCTGTAGCTAAGCCACTATCCGGGCAACCTTCTAAGAATCAGAAAAAGCACAAAAGCAAGGCGAAACATAAGCCTAGTGCTGCTTGTGCTTCTACTGGGTCTTCTCAGCCGCCTCCGGCGAAGAAGCCCAAGAAGGTTGTGGAGGCCCCTACCCTCCCCAATGTTGCTCCTGATCACCCGAGAGGCGGGAAGGGCAAGGGGATGGGTAAGTCCCCTAAGGGCGGAAAGAAGGGAGCGGATCGTACCTGAGGGTACGAGGGCTCCCTTCGTATCTGCCTGGACCGTACCTGTGTGACAGAAACAGCGGTGCCAGTTAGACTGGCCAAGCCAGGACCAAAATGGTTCTCACTCTCTCTCGTCAAGAGAGGGGGAGGGGGAGCGGATTGCGAGCCAGACACCCACATGAGGCGTCAATGCGTCTATAGTGGGTGGAAGGCTCATGCGTTTCGTCGAGGCTTGGCGATGTGTGACGTCAGACAGTCTGGTCCTGGGATGGTTTTCCCAGGGGTACATGCCGGAGTGGTGGGATTTACCACCACAAAATCTGTCTTTGGCACCTGTCTGGACACCCGTCCCAAGGGAACCAGACAAGTATCGTGCCCAAGAAATATTTGACTAAATTATAATATTGTTTATATTTAATGTAAAAATAATCTTATCAAAAAACCCCATTGTGTACAGTCTACACTGGTTTGAAGTCAGTGGCACTAAGCAGCTCATCAAGGAACAATAGCATATTTACATGGACTTATTACCAGTTATTATTGAACTGTTTAATTGTTAAATAATCTGCTGGGCTTACTACAGAGAGCCAGCTACTAAGTCATTAATTGACCCATTGTGTTTGAAGAAACATACAACCAGCACAAGAGAGTATTAACCCTTTGAGCCTTACGGCATACATATATGTATTGCAATTTATGATGTTATACTTATTCTGCTGAACATTCATTTGGGAAATGATTTAATTGAAGGTTGTTGCTGCCAGAGGCAGCAAACATTTTCTGTTAGATTATTTGAAAAATATTCAATAGTTGCTTTGCATGAATGTTATAAAAAGTAAATACAATTAGTACAGCATTGGAATGAAAGGGTAAATCCTCATACTATGGATATATTTTAAATATAGAGATTTAACCATTGTACTGCTGAACCCAGATATTAGCAATTTATAATTATAAAATGGAATCCATATTGCTGGCAGACCAGTCTGCCTGCAATAATAATTTAATTCAATAAATGCAGCATTACAATGGTTAAGTAGCTACATGAGGTTTAAGCCTGATATTATTAAGGATTGTATTTAATTGAATATATTGCTGAAAATTCATGTTTTTACAAATTATTGAACAGACGTGTTTGAATGGTGAAAGTTTGTTTGCCTGGAAACTAGTATGCTATATATGTGAAATAATTAAAAAAGGGAAGAAGTTGAGAGCTAGGAGAGCATGTCAGTGAGTAAGTTTGTAAATGCAGAGAGTTATGTAGAATTTTGAATATTAAAGTTGCTATGTAAAGTTATTGAATTTGAATTTGAAAAACAAAGTACAAGTTAAGACTGCGTTGTTGTCGCTCTCTGGAATAATTATAGTCAACCTTCAGAATAGAGAAAATAACATCGGTCTATCCAGTAAATAGTCTAATAGACATTCATCAGTCTGTCCGTCTGTCACTCCATCCGACAGAACGTATAGTCACATGCTCGCCCCCAGAGCTACAATACAAACCCCGGTTACCTAACAAGTTAGAAGCCATTCAAAATGAAGTGTCAGGTTTGCTTCTGAAGTGAGCAATAAAACAAGCAAACCGGAACACTCCAGGCTTCTATTCAAACATGTTCCTTGTCCCCAAGAGCACAGGGGGATGGAGACCCGTACTCAATGTCATGCCATTAAATTGGTTTATCCATACGCCTCGGTTTCAGATGGAAACTCTGAGGTCGGTAATGGCAGGATTGAGGAAGGGAATGTGGTGTGTATCGATCGATCTGAAAGATGCATATTTCCACATTCCAATGAACAGGAGTTGTCACAGGTTTCTGAGATTTGCGTTTCAGAATCAAGTGTGGGAGTTTGTGGTCCTCCCATTTGGCTTGTCGACAGCTCCACGGGTTTTCACCAGAGTGGTCCTTGCGGTGACAGCGTTTCTCAGAAAAGAGAACGTGGCACTTCACACCTACATAGACGATTGGCTGATCAAAGCAGATACGTCAGCCAGGTTAGAGGTGGATACTGCTCTGACTCTGAAGTTACTTTCAGATCTAGGCTGGATAGTCAACAAGGAGAAATCCGAGTTGACACCCACTCAACAGTTCATTTATTTAGGGATGCGATTCGATCTCGAGGAGGGCAGGGTTTACCGTCAGAGCCCAGAGTGGTGTCTCTGTTAGCCATCCTCAAGAGTTTTCGATTGGGAAACCACATTCAGGTGAGGCGGTTTCTTCAGATGCTGGGCATGATGGTCTCCATGGAGCAGGTAATCCTGTACGCTGCTCTGATGCGAAGACCTATCCAGTTGTATCTGATGTCTCTGTGGAAACAGAGAACAGAACCCCTGTCAAAGCTGATGCCAGTTTTGGAGCCAATAATGTCACATCTTGTATGGTGGGAAAAAAAATCTAGTAGGGGTTTCGCTGCACCTACCCCACCCCCAGCTGTCCGTGTACATGGATGCATCGCTGAAGGGATGGGGGGGCCTGCCTGAGAGAACACCAGGTCTCGGGCACATGGACTCTCCAAGAGAGCCAGCTGCATATCAACCTGTTGGAAATGATGGCAGTGGAACTGGCATTGGAAATGTTTCTTCCAAAAGTCAGGGGCAAGGCGATATTGATACGGTCTGACAACTCGACAGTAGTATCATACATAAATCGCCAAGGCGGGACCAAGTCACCCACACTATGTATGAAGTCTGGCACTTGATTCAATGGTGCAGGAATTACTCGGTTGTTTTGAAAACAGCTCACATTCCTGGGCGATTGAACATTCTGGTGGATGCTTTGTCTCGGAGACAGAGAATTCTGCCAACAGAATGGTCTCTCAACCCTGCAGTTCTTCACAGGATCTTCGAGCATTGGGGCAAACCCAACGTGGACTTGTTCGCCACAAAGGAAAATGCTCAATTCATGACTTATGTCTCGCCGATTCCAGATCCAAATGCCGTCGATACAGATGCTCTGGCGATAAACTGGAGAGGGATGCACACGCGTACCCACCCACCATTCTTCTGCCGAAGATATTGGTGAAGATCAGGGAGGAAGCGTGCGCGGTCCTGCTAATAGCGCCATTTTGGCCCAGCATGGCGTGGTTCACAAATCTAGATCTGCTGGTGGACAATCCAGTGCAGTTACACGAGATTCTGAACATAATCTCCCAGGCCAAGGGATGCTTCCTACACGAGCGTCCCGAAATGTTCAAATTGACTGCGTGGATGTTATCAAATGATGTTCCACATCGGAAGGTTTTCTCGACAAGCTGTGAATTTCATCGCAGCAGCAAGAAGGTCAACCTTCAAGTCATATAACAACAAGGTTAACAGATTTGCAGACTGGTGTGAAGGAAAGGGTATTGATACCTTTCAATCCAATATTCAGCAAATAGCAGACTTTCTCTGTGAGCTGTTCTTTTCAGGACTAGCTCCTGTCACAATTGCTGGATACAAGTCAGCTTTGGCATCAGTTATCCCTTGTCTAGCCAACAGGGATAGTTCAGATGTGGCCCAGTTGAATATGATGGTGAAGGGAATGAGCAATCTCAGACCGAGACAACCGGTAGTCATTCCAGCCTGGAGTCTATCTTTAGTGCTTAATGTACTGGCCAAGCACCCTTTCAAACCGTTGCGTTCGGCTAGTCTAAAGCATTTGACTCTAAGGGCGGTCTTTCTATTGGCAGCTTCCTCAGCTAGTAGGCGTAGTGAGATCCATGCACTTTCAGCAGAGAGGGACCGATTTATTGTCTCCGGAGACGGTCTGCGTCTAGTGCCAAGAGCATAGTTTATGTCAAAGAATCAATCTTTGAGATATCTGGCAAACCAATCATTATACGGAAACTAACTAGGTTTGATCGTGATGCAAGTGTCTGGTGGCCAGTCCGTGCTTTGACTAAGTACAAAAGACGGACAGACTCGCTACGGTCGAATGATAGACATCTGTGGATCTGCCATAAGAAGCCATATGGCGCGGCTTCCATGGATTCTATCTCTGGTTGGGTAGTCGAATGCATTCAGACTACCCATGAGGTTGCGACTGGGCACCAGGTGCGATGCGCAAGGGCACACAATGTTAGAGGAATAGCCGCCTCGACCACCCTTTACAATGGTGGTCCGTTAGAGGACATCATGGCTGTTGCACAATGGCACTGTGAGTCCTCTTACAGATTACTATATGAGGGATGTGTCAGACTCCACCAATCCACTCGCTTTAGCTGTTTTGAAACGATAGTTATACGACCACACTGCTCTTCTCCCCTTTTTTGGCACCAGGCTACTGTCTAAATCTGGTGTATATCAGAAGTAATAGAATGGTGAGTATTGATCGAAGGTCAATGAAGGAAATTTCAATTTCCCTTTCTCCGAGATCTAACAATACTCACCATTCTATTACGGACCCAGCCTCCCAGCCCCTCGGAGGCAAGCCATGGGTATCTCTTGTTTGGTGGCTATGCAAACAATATGAGCTTCATAGCAAATGGGTACTCAGCAGTTGGGAGCCGAGTACCCGGTTCCAGGAGCCGGTAAAGCTTACTAAGTCTATAGTCCTAGGGCCAGCTATCAAGGATAGCTTGTATCAGAAGTAATAGAATGGTGAGTATTGAAATTTTCTTCACTTCATCTTAATAAGCTGTTGAATATGTTGCAAGTTTTTAAGGGGTGGGGGGGGCGGGGTGTGTGGAGGGGGTGCTGTTGCTCACAGCTGCCATAGCCTACAACAGCTTCCAGTTAAGCACTAATACTATTTAGCCTTCTTACATTGTATTGAATGATGTGTACTTTGTTTAACCTACCAGTTGAAAGGGATATGTGATGTAGGTTGGTAAGTTACAAAATATATGTTAACCCTAGTCAATGAAATCACAGTATTCATGGAAGGTACATTATTGATTTTTTTGAAAATAATTTGACTGGGATATGTTGCTGCCTTAAGCAGCAACAGCTTCCAATCAATGTAATTGCCAAATCTGCCAATACGTATTATTTTAGGCTTCCTATACTCCATGATCTTGGCCAGAGCTAGTACATGCATATTCTGAATCTGACATATGTTATACTGACAAATAACAATACTGGCTACTGTAGACCTGAAGACTGATACACTATCCTCAATAACATTCTCAGAAGTCCAATATTAATTATTCAACCATCTGTTCATGTCAGATTTGTGCAATTTGTGTAAACTACGTGTCGCATATTACACACCTTACAGACTACTAATTTTTTAGACGGACTACTGATTTGCCAAGTCTGGTAGTCCTTCGTCCCCATTGGAACACCAACCAGTTTCAACACAGTTTGTTTGCTATGCAAGTGCTATGAACTGCTATGCATTATTTGATTTGTTTAGCAGTTACTGCTATGCAATTTTTTTCCAACAAAATATTCCCTGGTATATAACATCGTATTACTCCATATGAGTCCATAGTCGAAGACATTAACCTTCACAACACTGAAATAGTATGTTAGTGTCAAAACCACCATACCAATAACCTGTTGAATATTTTGAAACTTATTTGACTGGAAGCTGTTGCTGCCTAAGGCAGCAACAGCTTCCAATCAAATTGGTTTCAAAATATTGGCTATGCAAACAATATTCATATTGGCAGATTCCACTGAAATCAGGTGTGAGGAAGCTGCATCCATGCCTTGAGGAGCAGGAAGCAATGAGCTTTTATCGTTTTAACTACTTCCTGTACTCACTTTAACCTCATGTGTCCTGAAGCGCATTCACACCACAATCCAGAGCCAAAGTCTTCAATTTAATGAAGTTGGTGCTTTGTGTTTTTTATTTGGCGCACAATGTTTTTCATTTTGCGCGTATGTTTTTCATTTTGCACGTATGTTTTTCATTTTGCGCGTATGTTTTTTGTTTTGGTACGAAATGTTTTGTTTTTTGCACGCACATGTTTTTCTGCTGTCTCATTTTTTGATAACTTAATTCTGAGCTGTACTGTATAGTGGAAGGTGGCACTCCAGCCATGTCTTTAAATGCATAATTATGGAAACAGGAACAAAAGTAAACCTACATGTAGTGTTCACCATTTAGACATGATTTCTATGAAAGCAACTGTTTATCCAGCAAGATTTTCTAAAAAAAAACCCACATTTTTTATATAGGAATATGAGTAACTCTCTCCCTCCGCGATAATAGGTTCACTTATAATAATAGATTTCGTTATTTATGTAATTCAGAAGTAATGGTTTCTAGAACATCTTGGGCCCAAACGATAATAGAATTAGTAGTTTCATTTAAAGATGTTTAGCTATAACAAAATGGTGAAGAAAATAATTAGCAAAATGTCGCGACGGGGATATTTGCTACATGCTTTGTGCAACATTCAAGTTCGTCATTCCTAATCATTTCCTGAAACAATTTCAAATCATGTTCTATATCATAATGCTAACCTGAGAATTGTTACCTATCAATAAATAAAAGCTCCATCCTCCTTTATTGAAGCACAGGAGAGTTGGAAATTTATGATAAATCTGTCCCCTCATCAACAAAGAAAATGAACAACAAATACAAGTAAACAAATCTTTTGACAGGAAACATGTGAAGTACATTGAAAACACACACACATATATATATATATATATTCTGCTATATAAAGACACAGAAATTTCAACAAAAATAGAATTTTGAAAAATGTACCTCGTGGTGGACTTTACTGTGGAATTGCCCAATGTCGCGATGGGGATATTTGCAATTGCAAATTGACTCACATCAAACTTGGTGTAAGTTGTAAATAATGTGGCAACTAAGCATTCCTAAACATCAGCTAGCTCAGAGACTAAGTTTGAATAATAAATAATCTGGCAACAGTTAACAATGTTCAGATTTTGTACCATAAAAGATAGCAATTGAGTGCACTATCTGGCAATAATGCACACGCTAATTTTGGAAACATGGTTCTAGTAACAATCTGGCAGCAATGGCCCAATTTGAATTCTATCCGGCTTAGAAATATTTGCTAGCTGATGTTGATAATCAACAAATGCTATGAAAGAACTTGGATACTATCTAGCAACAAATGTAAGGTACAACGGGCCAACAGTCCAAGAACAACCTGTCAATGAAAAGAATCTTGTGCCTCTTATTGGTCAAGTATCAAGATGCTTTTTTACCTGAAAGGCTATTCTAAAGAAGATATAAAAAAGGCTGGCTTGGACGTATATCGGCTAAGTTCTGAGACAGCCGGTAAATAAGATAGATTATTAAACTATAAGAAAGATCTTGAAATTTGGTAGTCAGGAACTGAAAAGCCTTGCTCACCTTTCTAGTGAAAGCAGTAATTCTAGTGAAAGCAGAGTGACCTCTCTAACTTCCAGGCGAGTACAGGTACTTAATTGAATGACCGTGAACTTTGACCTATGTCCAAGTTTCTAGACTGAATTTAGATAAATTGAACGGTTCGAAATCACGGGCAATGGAGATCACGTTTTAACTAAATTTATCAAGTAATATTAAGGTTTAGACTACCCTGTGTTTAGGAGGACCCGCCCCATCCTTAAATAATAATTTGGTTGTCCTCTTCCGACTGACGCTAGAAAAAAAATGCCAACTCAAAATCTTTTTTTGTAGTTTCAGGTGAATAATTATTGTTATTTTCTGATGTATGTCCATTGGGAACCCTTTCATCAAAATGGACTCATAAAACTTTAGAAACTGTTTGCTTTATAGTTCTGTTTCCAAGTTAAAAAACCCTTCAAGTTTTGATCTTTAATGTGTAATGTTATAATTCAGCACTGCAGACCTGCCCAAATTGCGCGAATGATGGCTCGGTAAGAACAGAAGAGTTATGACGACGTCAAATTTGTTGAAAATTTCCGAGCGGGTCTGTTGTACAAAAAATCGTGATTTCACAACAAAAGCAGATAACCATTCCATATCAATGAATTTGATCATTCTTAGGGATAGTGGTCTTCCATTTCAGGATTTGCCATTTTCCGTTACACAAAATTGCAGATTCCGTTTCATTTCCGTTTTGTAAACTATATCATCTAGACTGCATATACAGCCAATAAAACTACAAATTGTGTTGTCTATTGTGTTATTAGTAAGTCCAGAAAGTATGAAGTCAGGGTGGGGAAGATATCCGTCATATCGGTAGCTAATAAAACTACAAATTGTGTTGTCTATTGTGTTATTAGTAAGTCCAGAAAGTATGAAGTCAGGGTGGGGAAGATATCCGTCATATCGGTAGCTAATAAATTGCAATTTTTTATGAGAATGTCTCACTTTCTTGGGCAAAATGCTGTTATCTTTTAATTTCCGTTTGAATGCCATATTTTCATTTCAATTTACAAAGTGGGACACAGAAATTTTTGATGTTGACACGTTTGAGAATTAGATGCCAAAAGAAAGAATTTCTGAGAAGACTGTAGTTTTATCAAAACTTCTCAAAAGGAAAAACATGCACAAAGTACATGCTACTAAGATCAACAGGTCTGCCTCAGCGTAACTCCAAATTGACATGCTCCCATATTACTCCTGAATTCTGTCAGACACCCTGGTCCAGAAAGCATCAGTCAAAGAATATGTGAGAAATCCGCCAAATAACGGTTACAAATCATGGCACTGCGCATTACAACAACTTTCAACAACATCATTTGAGGAAAATCAGACACATTCTAAGACACCGGCACCGTGACCAGAATGTCTAAGCAGGTTATCAAAAATAAGGGGGTTAACATGTCGGGCTAACTGCTAATTGTTATGCAAATCTGGAACGCAACAAAAGCCATAACCGCTGAAAATATGCTCATCTCCTATGACTAGTTATATGGTGACTACTCACAGGCTTTACGATCAAGAAATGACAGGTCAGCTACAAATAGCTCTCTTGAAATTTGCCAGGCATGTGGTAGGCAAGTGGTGTGTGTGTATGTGTGTGTGGAGGTGTGCACGAGTGATCACTCGCCTCTCATGGAAAAGCCTGACTCGTCCATCAAATGCATTCCCATACTAAACGTGGTCAGCTACCTGTGTTCGACTGTGCAGTACTTAAAACAGACCTTACTCCAGCTATGCTGTCGAACTCCCCTGATGTCAGTTTCTTGCAACGTGACATGTAAACACTGGATAAGAAGAATGTTCCCCCCCCCCTCCCCCACATTCAAACTCACAATCCGATTGAATTGAAAGTTGACACAGCTAACAAAACTCGATCTGACTGACATGTTTCCTTCAATACAGTGGAATTCCCCATGGCTCTGTATTGGGGCCTGTTCTCTTTATCTTGTTTATAAATGATCTATCCAATTGTACAGAAAATGGCAGTGACGTATATCTGTATGCAGACAACACAGTTGTTTCAGGAAATAAATTCCACACCAGATAGATTAAAAATACAGTCAGATATGTATTTGTTAGGGGTTTTGGCCAGATAAGTGGCTCTTACAATTCGACACAGAGAAATGTAAATGCATTCACTAATCATCCGTAGACGAGTACAGTTACAGATTAGTAAAAGATTGTACATGTACACCTATAGAATTCACTAACACTAATATAGATATTGGTGTTATTATTGATGATAAGTTGACCTTTGAAAAACACATTATTGATACGGTTAACAATGCCAATGTACTAATCACTAATCAGTAACCTCTTTACTGGGTATAAATCTAGACATTTTTAGGGAACACTTCGGTTGTTAGAATTATAATTGGCCATTTTTCCATTCCATTTATTCTTGCTTGGAATTCAGCGTGTTTGTAAAGCAAGTTATCAGCATCGGTCTACCTGCATTTCAAACTATTATCAGACTTTTGAAGTTTTCCGCTACAGAGCAATGATTGAATTTAGGATTTGGGTCAAAATGGCAGTCAATTTGCACAACTACCGTTGGTTTATCGGATGGCTTGCTGGTTTTTGGATATGTTGTTTGAGTTGTACTTTGTTTTTTTGCCTGAGTTGTTGTTATATTTTTGGTCTGGGTTGTCTTAGGATTTGGATAGGGTTGAATTTGAATTAGTGTTTTAGATAACATAGGAAGAGGCACATCCTGATTGTAAAAATCTCATCTTGTTTTTAGTCATTTCTGCTTTTCATTAGCCAGATTTCAGTTTTACTAGCATTTGGCTAATTGGCTAGTCAGTAGATCGGTCACTGGGCCACTCTCGACTATAAAGACTATATGAAAGAACCTTTCAATTTCACATTCAATTCTATAAATATATAAGGAATGTTGTGTTGAACATGGGAAACTAATCTGACATGAAGCTGTTATTGCCTAGGTCAGCAACAGGTTCCAGTCAAATTAGTATCAAAATATTCAACAGCTTAAATGTTGTATCTGGTTATGTTGATGTAAGGGAGCTAACTGATCGATTCAAATAAATTAAAGTTGAATATAGATGTTGAATATTATTGTTAAATATTTGGAAGATTGTGACAAGATACAAAAATAGGTCAATTTGTGACGATATATATATATATATATATATATATATATATATACACCTGTGCAAAAGTTAAGCACCACCCTATTTTTACGCACATGCGAGGGTATATTCATGTGCTATGAAGAAAGAAATAGCATAAACATTTATGTACCCATCCATCTTAGTGCAAGAGGTAATAATGCAACTAGAGGAATGCTGATTATGATGGTGGGGAAACACTGTATGTTTTTGTTTGAACTTGAAAACGAGGCCTGAATATGGTTACGTTGACACAACTGACAACTATTGCCCTACAGTTGACACATGTGGCTAGATTGTCATTAATGGTGTCTGAAAACGAAGTTTAACATCTGTGCACGAGTTTGAGACTGTCATTATTAATACCGGGTATATCCACCTTGTGCCTGGATGACGGCCTGGACACGACGTCTCATGCTGGTCACCAACCGACTGATACGCCATTGTGGTATTCGTTGCCATTCAAGATGGAGTGCGTCTGTTAATTCCTGTAGGTTCTGCACAGGAGGATCCCTCCTTCTCGCCATGTTTCCCAGAATGTCCCAGATATGCTCAATAGGGTTCATGTCAGGGCTCCTTGCTGGCCATGGTAGGGTTTCGACGGCATTCTGGCGGAGGTATTCATGCACAGCTCTAGCACGATGTGGTCGGGCGTTGTCATCCATGAATATAGGGTGGGTTCCAGGTGCATGATTTACAAAATGAGCGACCACAACTCTATCCAGTGTGGAATCTTGATATCTTTGTCCATTTAGTGTTCCAGGTACAGTCAACAGATCCAGCTTACAATCAAATGAGATGCACCCCCATATCATAACGGAACCTCCACCAAATGGAACTTCTTCCATGATGTTACGTTGGTCGTGCGCCGTGCGTCTGGACTTCCATACACGAGTTCGACCATCTGTGGCATGAAGCAGGAACCGACTTTCATCGGACCAGTGTACCCGTCTCCAGTATCTCATGTTCCAGTGTCTTCTTTCGTTGCACCACCTCAGATGCTCCTCTTTGTGGTGTGCAGTGAGGAGAGGACGTCTGACAGGTCTCCTAGCTTTCATGCCAGCAGCATACAGTCTCCTTTTGACGGTAGACATTGACACTCTATTGCGCGTTTCCCATTGCTGGCTGAGCACTCTGCTGTTAATGTTCAGCTGTCTGCCAATCTCTCTGCATGACATACCAGTGGTATGCATGCCTATGATTTGCCATTTCACACGATCACTTAACCTTCGTCTTGCCATAGCGGTTCACAATCAAGAGCTAATTCTCTCTGTACAAATAAACCACGGTCATGAACACAAAATTCCTAATCTTGTCGCCTAAATCTGTATGTAATGTTCTACACCTCAAACTGGACTTTTACATAACTGAATACGTGTGCTGTTTCCCGCCATGCACGGACATCAAGCGGCGTGAAGTCATGCATGCATGTGCATTTCGTACTTGGAATTATGTCAGCTAACGCGGGGACAAAAAGTATGGCAGCCTAGTTGTACCATCATGTTTCTACGTTCTATTGTTTTTGCTGGTGCTTAACTTTTGCACAGGTGTATATATATATATATATATATATATATTGTCCGGTGGTACGTCGAAGCGATATCACAAGATAAATGTCTTGAAATATTTCAGAAGTAGACATTCCAATCAGCAAAGGGATGGTATGGCAACACAGGAAATCAGAACAGACCAGTTAAATAAAATTCATTTCCTTTACTGATTGAATTTTTTTATTCTTTTCTTCATATAAATACAAAACAATATACAATTATGCAGCTAAATTATCTCATGCTTAATATGTTACAGAAAGAATTCCTAATGAATAAATTACTTTTTTATGTTTTTATTACCGTACTTTCCATAGCAGAAAGGTCACAACGACCTTAACAGAGAAAAATAACTATTGCCCTTAAAGAGTATAGCAGAAATAATTTGAGTTTTCTAGCTCACCATTAAAGATTCTTCACTGAATCGGAGTGGTATCAAGGCGACCGTGCTTTTTTCTTTTACTGAAGTCTCAATCCATTCCCACTCAAACTCTGATTGTATAACACCGCAGTGCTTACCCGGAAACTACGTCATTGAACAGGAATCCCAAGGATTCCGAAGGATTCCACCAAATATTCCCTTCTCGCTTATTCCCTTCTCTCTGTGAACCAAATATAAAAGTACATATTAATTGTCATATATATATATAGCATCCCATAAATTCACAAAACTTGGCATAAGATCATCGTACCGTATTTCGCTTAATAGTAACCTAGGCTTCTATTAGGACAAGAGGTGTTCAATTTCCAACCAAACATCTCTGAGAAAGGGGGTGGGCTTATATTACAGAGTTTTCCAAAAAAAGTTCTAAAATTGATACCACGGAAATTCAACGTATTTTCCCCCGTAAAAATTCCCACCGCCTACGCCTATGTTTAATGTATACCTCAAAACATCACCGGGGGAGTGAAATTATTTGATTTGAGCGCCTAAATATTGCATATCCTTTAATAAAGCTCGTTTATTACATCAAAATTAATCTACAATTTGATATAAAATGGCGTCGCGAAAAAATACAAATTACGTGATTCGCCTCCAATTGAAGAGTTTATTTTAGAGCCAGTACTCGGATATAAATATTCTCGAATTGGGGACTCAGAACTCGGGAATATCTATGTATTATCATTGCGCGAAAGGAACTGAGTATTATACTGATATTAAAAAATGGTACCCATTTGATAAACTCCCGTTAGCATATAATATCTTGCGAGAACATGATGCCTCCCATCTCAAGAACTGCTGGCTAGCCAACTTAAGAAGCCGGCTATATTGTCGTTCGTAATAATTCAATTTGGATCATTTAATGTTGATCAGCGTTACAAAATTGATGCACATTTTCTCCCGTCCTTGTTGTTTGGTACATAAATTTGGTCTTAAAATATATTTATAAGGAAGGTATTTAATCACGCCAAGACTGTTTTACGCGCATTTTGACTACAAAAGTGTGGAATAAACTTTATTATATCTTGAACATACGTGGCCTACTATTAGTATTAACCTAATAGGCGGTCGAGATTTACAAATCCGAGGCCTGTATTGACTTCTAGAGGGGCTGGGAATATATCAGGGCAGAGATCGGTCTGAAGTAGACACACCCTGTGACACGATTGTTATTATTATACACGCTATTCTTACAAATTTGCTCTTAAGAAAAATTTTCCTGTACAGTCTGCTGAGTTAGGGGGTGGGCTTCTAATACAGAGTTTTGCCGTTTTTAAACTGCTAAGAAATCATTGGAGCTCATATGTCAAAGTTAGGGGGTTGGCTTCTATTAGATCATAGGCTACTATTAAGCGAAATACGGTATGTATTTGGTTCAACATCAATTCTGACATCTGGTATCCATATAACAAATATAACGCATTGATTCTTTCGCACCACCTACATGAATACCATAGGAAATAATTCTCTCGGAGTCCAGTCATATAAGAAATTAATAGAATTTAATGCCTTCAAATTGACTAAGCCTCAAAGAATGGGTCATCTTAACCCTTTAATGACAAAATTTTGTCAAAAAATCCAAATATTTGCTTATTGAATGCCGATTTGCAGGCCAAGCGAAGGCCATTTTTGAAAATTGACCACTGGAATGACTGGGTCAGTTACTGAGCCAGTCATTCCAGTGGTAAATCTTCAAAAAATAAATTCACTTGATCTCTCAAGGGGCATTCCTCAAGACCACTGCAGAGGCCGGTTTTGGGCGGCTTCGTCATAAAAGGGATAACGATAACAGTTCTCTACAGGCTATATCAATACAAAAATACCCAATCCCTCTTTGAATTTAATTCCTGAAACTTAACATTACATGGATTAAATTTTCAAATAATGTTTCCTAGAGACCATCTGAATATTATTATATTCAAAGCCTTGATTCCATTTTGATAGTGTCAAACAATGCATTCCTTCATTTCACTTAACTGGCAATTATTTTGCCGCAAAATGACCTTATTTTAACATGGCATGTCAGCTTTAACTGTCAATTCTTTTGACCCAAAAAGGACATTATTTTTAACATGGCATGTCCGCTTTAAACAAATATTTGACAGCTCACATCCATGTAAATTCAAAAACTTACTGCCATGATTAAATCAACATGCCTTAAATGTTGTGATTTTCTTAAAGCATGTTGCCAAACAGTAAAAGAAATGTTTTAGCTTATTTGCATTTCATATGAATACAAATATGAATCATCACAATCCAAATCTACATTACAGGCTTTGATCCAACTTTGATTATCACCAACTCGAGAAGCTGTTAGGATTATCAATGAAACATTAAATTTAATAATAAACAAACTGTTTCATTGAAACCCTGTTTTCTAAGTAAGAAAAAAATCAATGCCGAAATGTATCAATAAAACATGCATACAAAACCTTCCATTCTAATCCCTTCACCATGCGCACTGCTTTAGTGGACAACTTAAGCCACTTGAACCAAACTCCTTAAATTGACCACCAAAACATCGGCAGAGCGGTACTGTATTTAGCCAGTACTAAATTCGTCATGAAATTTTATTACTCAACCATTCAATGAAATTTTGAAATTAATCACAAAAAAAAAAAAAAATTCATAACACTGCCCCCCCCCTCCCTCCCCCTAATTTCCATCTATCGTACTTAACCATACACATACCTATACTATTCAGGCATTACAGGCACACACGGCACACATAACCTATTGTATTGACTCAAACCAAGCAAGACCGTATTCAATAAGCTAGCCAACAGAGCCGTCCTCATGGAACCAACCTCTCCTGAGAAGAGAAATTCCATGCTCTAACGACCAAAGCTGACTAATCACAAAGCTTCTCTCGATATTTTAAGCGAATGGAGTGTGTTACATACTTCAGATTGGTGTAATTCAGTTCCGCTATATATTTACCTTGGAATTCCAAACATTTTTACAAAGAACGAGTGAATTAAAGCATATTCGCTAAACATTGGCACATAGATTTATATACTAGTTAAAAAATAGCTTAACTCACTGCCGATAATACTATACCATCCTCATACCAGCCAAGGAACACGATACCTGTCAAACAGACATTCCATTTACAAACAGCCTGAGATAACGAATTCACCTTTCCAGAGCATCCATCCATCATATGACATCATAATCAACTATGTGATGTGTAGAATGACATCATAATGAATGACGTCATGAGTGACGTCGATAAGTACGTCACGAACGCATATTTGAAGATGGACTATGCATTGTTGTCCAAATTGTATGTCTTAATTATTTAATAAAATTCTGTTGAATATTTTGAAACTAATTTGACTGGGCGCTGTTGCTTCCATAGGCAGCAACAGCACCCAGTCAAATTAGTTACAAAATACCAATTTCTGCTACCAGTTCTCACTAGTTAATAACCATGGAACCAGGAGAAGAGTCTGTTATTTATAATTGTTAGCACCCAGTCAAATTAGTTACAAAATACCAACTTCTGCTACCAGTTCTCACTAGTTAATAACCATGGAACCAGGGGAAGAGTCTGTTATTTATAATTGTTAAATAATTTGACCGATTTAACACCTAAATTCATGTTATGACGTTCTAAATTTCTGTTAACGATTTTTAGTCAGAAATCCAAACCAATGCGACCCACCAATGGTTTTGTTGAACCTGGTCTAAATAAATTACTACCAAGTAAAACTCACCGTGTATTTCACTGTCTCACTTCATCCCACGTATTCACCTTGATGATCTCTTGCATCTTTTTCAACTTTTAACTTTTTTTAAAGATGTTGCCCCTTGGCAATCGAATTGAGAGTGATTAGATATTCTATACATCTCATCACCTTCACCAGGCATAGACCATAGAAATAGTCCCCGATGTGTCTAGGCCAAAATTACTTGAACCAATCACACAACAGTTTTCTAACCCTCATCCAATCACCGGGCCCTTACAACACACCACTACACATATATCGATTCAAGCCGACTCCCTCCCTTACTAGTGCGCATTCATGCAAACTAATTTAAATATCAACAGATTGTCACATTGGCTCAAAGAACTCCTAATTCCATAGATATAACTTATACCTAGTCTCCCAAAATCTTGCAGTGACTAAGAGTTTCTAGTTGGCAAGTTTAGATTGGCTCCCGGTGACTGCTTAACTCGCATTGCTTAACTGCGTAGATAACCGTACCTGCACCTGGGACCTACATACCGGGAACTTAGTGTATCACGATTGAGTAATATGTCTCTGAACATGTCAGTCATAAAATCCATTGTGTTCGTGAATTTCAAACATTGAATTAGTTGAATTTGGACAGTTGTCGTGAAAATAATATCTGTGGAAATGCAATTATGTTTGTTAAGCGAGTTAGATTCTGTTTAAGAATTCCCGAATGCAGTGATCATGGGAAAATGCAATGTACATTCCCGAATCAGACTTTACCACAGCCAGTATTTAGTGTGTGCATATATCACTGTGTGCATGAATAAGAAGACTATTCTTGAAAATTTATCATTGGAATGACTGACTTTTTATCCGATAAGGTCATTAAGGGGTGGTAGTGGGTGGAGATGGAGAGGTTTGCTCAACTAGGTATGACACAACAATGTAAGATTATGAAATTAAAAAAAAAATTTCCTGTTGTGGTAGGGCTGGGTGGCGTTAGGATAGTCATAAATATTGTGTCATTAGTCACTGATTATTAGTAACAGTGGGTCTGGAATTTTGAAATATAAATCTGGAAAAAGTATGTAACTTTATTTAGCCAAGGTGCATGAACTCTAAATACCTTCTAAGGTTGTTCCCCTGTATAGGGTGAGTGTAGTGTTGTAGAGGTGGGCTTGAGAGTACAGACACGCATCATGACACAGGTACAAATATAGGTGCAGTATCCTGTTACTGATTACGTGAGGTTATTGCGCTGTCAGTGATGTATAATTGTATATTCAATGTCACTTACCTGATATTTATCTGTACCTGTCACACTATAATCATGAACTCTGTTTTCAGTACATAAATTTAACCATAGCTTTTACAGGCTAAGAGCCAGTTCTAAGGTAATTATGCAATTTATACCAGTAATAAAATGAGAGGTTAGAATTCATCTGTAGATGAGTTATGTAACAATAAGTAGAAATCCATGTCACATTATCATTTAAATATTTCATTAATGCTTTCACCCATGAATTCCCTATATCTCATTTTCAAGGCAACCATACTGGAAAACTGTTGAATATTTTGAAATTAATTTAACTTGAAGCCGTAAATATTTAACAGAATAATGTAAATTTTATATCGTAAACAATTTATGTTTCTCATTGATAATTTTTTGTCAGTGAAATGGTTAACCATCACGTACCATAAGTGACAAATTCTTTCTGATTTTCGGAATGGGGAGCTATTACTGCCTATAGAATCGGCAACAACAGGCTTCAGTCAAATTAGTTTCAAAATATTGAAGGGCTTTCCTGGATAGATATTTTGAAATTGAGGTAGTATGATTTCAAGTGTTAAGGGTTAACCCTTTAACACTCATATCAGCTAAAAACAACATCTGCAGTGGTCTTGAGAAATGTCCATTTGCTGACAAAGAAAGTACTATTCTTGAACATTTATCACTGGAATAACTGGCTCGTTAAACGAGCCAGTCATTCCAGTTATAAATTTTCAAAAATAATCCCTTAGTCTGCAAATGGACATTTTCTATGAGAAAATTAAAACTTTCTTGAAAAAAATTACGTGTTGAAGGGTTAATTAAGGGAGTGATAGATTATATTGAATAATGTCAGCACATTAATTATGCACAGACCACGTTCCGCATGAGTGAGCAGAAAAGTGCATGTACTAGGCGTGTTACAGTGACACATCCTCAAATATTAGTGTCAGTTCTATGTTCATTATGTTACACATGTGGCCATCCTTCAGGGCGCATAAAGCTGTCACATGACATACAATTATTGAGGACACAAAGCAAATTGCTGTCTGGAAATCAGAGCACCGTTAACACTTTAATCTTCAAATTTAATCCAAAAAAATTTAATATTTTCTTATTGAATGCCCATTTACAGGCCATGAGAATAAAATTTTTGGAAAGTTTGTCACTGGAATGGCTGGCTCGGTTATCGAGCCAGTCATTCCAGTGGTAAATTTTCGAAAAATTGTATTCTCTTGGCCTGTAAATGGACATTCCACAAGAACATAGCAGAGGCCGGTTTTGGTCATTATGACCATTAAAGGGTTACCATAATCTATCTTAACCATCTAACACTTTGAAAGCCAGCCAAAATCTGCTTCTAACTAGGGCTGTTCGATTATGGAAATATATACCATAGTCGAGTATGATGTCGGGAAAATAATCAATTTAATCGGATAATCGATTATTTAATCATAGAACTTTGGAAATAGCAACTGCGTAGTGAGAGAGGGTGAAAGAGAGAGGAAAGTATAGCTTTCTTAAAAATAATAATAATAATAATAATAATAATAATAATAATAACATTAGTTATATTAATAATAATAATAATAATAATAATAATAATAATAACTAAATAAATAAATAAATAAATAAATTGCAAAAATGCCTGATTTTCTAGTAAAATAACAGAATACCGAATTTCGTAAATTGGTTCCTAGTTAGGTTTAGATTACCTCAAGTAAGTAGGCCTATGAAAAGACCGCAAGACGCTCAATAGGAGAAGCTTTTTCAGCCAGTCCTCTGATTGGCTGAACGTGAAGAACAATCCCGCCCAGTATAAAGTCAATTTGGAATCCATTTTCCACTTCGATAAGGGTTTTAAGAAAATGACGCGTCTGTCCAAATTTTCAATCCAGTAAAAAGGCGCCAATTTAATTTTAACATTACATAGATTAACTTTAATTATATAGAGATCGTTCGTAGCGCCTATCTACAATGTTTCCCTACTTTCCAGTATCGGAAAAGCTGTATATTTTGAAACTCATTTGACTGCGGGTTATTGCTGCCTTAGGCAACAACATCTTTAACTAAAATTAGTTCCAAAACAATCGGAAGAATTTATGAAAATTTGTATCAAAAATTTTTGAATTTACTACGAAGAACAGTATGTCAATCTTGTGCACTTTTTCGCAAAATGATATGATGTGGATTTCGCCCATGGTGCCTGTTTATGACATTTCCCTATTTTCCAGCATTAGAACAGTCGAATATATTGAAAATCATTTGACTACAAGTTGATGCTGCTTTCAGTTGTTGCTGCCTTAGGCAAGGACCTATGTTGGAACTAATTTGACTGAAAGCTGTTGCTGCCTTAGGCAGCAACAGCTTTCAGTCAAATTAGTTCCAAAACAAATCAACCAAATTTGTGAAAATTTGCATCAAAATTTGATGAATTTACAGTAAAAATAGGTGCATTTTTCGCAAAATGGCCAGCAACACTTTAGCCAATTGCCTTCAGGTGTTTCTGATTACTGGCTTATCTCGGAATTACTTATATAAACATTCGCAAGCATGGACTCTGCAGGTGTATCAAGGAATTACTTATATAAACATTCGCAGGCATGGACTCTGCAGGAGCAGGCTTGAACTTCAGGAATCAGACAATTAAACACTAAATTAGCCTGATTAAAATAAATAATCAATTTTTGCTCGATTAAATCGATTTTTTTGATTTTTCGGTTTACACTCGATTGTAAAATCGCCAGGAAAAATAATTGACTATCGATGAAATGGGCGGGGCAAAGCTAGCTCCTGTATGAGCTGAAGGACATATGTTTTAGGCAGCTGAATGTCACATAGGTCCTTGAGACTCTTCATGGTTTTATTTACCCATCATTTCCATTTTCAGCTTAGTAAACAAGACATGTACAGTCAGCATTGTAGGGTAGAGAATGTGTTCGCGAACTGTTCCCTAAAATGCCTTCTTCACTTCCGTATGATGAAATGTACCCTTCCACGACCTGTGCAATCTTACAGTTGTATGCATTCTTTATTTTCCGAGAAGGAATCATATAGAAAGTTGTTTCCCCGTTAGGCAGCAATGCTCATCAGTCAAAGTATTTTCAAAACATTTATCTGCTGGACCGTAAAAATGTAACATAGTTAAATTCTGATTTTTGTGATTTCAAGATGAAAAGTGTTAGAGGAGGTCTAAAGCTAATTATACATTTATTTCTCTGCCTGCCATTCATGTCATTCACTGTTTAGATGTACATAGCATTGTGATTTGTCAATCAAATTTCTATCCTCATAGATCAGTCCGTTTAACTATTTAACTATTTAACCATTGAATTTGTTCAATCAAATTTCAATTTTCTTAGAGGAAATGGCCATTTCTTGCAGATCAAGAGATTATTATTTTAAATTTATCCCTGGA
This sequence comes from Chaetoderma sp. LZ-2023a, assembly GCA_034401795.1. Taxonomy (NCBI): domain Eukaryota; kingdom Metazoa; phylum Mollusca; class Caudofoveata; order Chaetodermatida; family Chaetodermatidae; genus Chaetoderma; species Chaetoderma sp. LZ-2023a. Next base: position 14,872,958 of record CM067371.1, read on the forward strand.
ATGACTGGCTCGGTTATCGAGCCAGTCACTCCAGTGGTAAATTAAAAAAAAAAATCTTTTGGTCTGCAAAGGGACATTTCTCACGAAGACTGTAGCAGCTGTTTTTGGAGAGCTAGAGTGAGAAATGGTTAAACGATATCTATAGACATATAACTAACTTATGTGTTACAGATTTACAGTGCATTATTAACTTGCTGATGACAGTTACTGTGTAATATCTAGTTTATTTCATGACAATTTTGAGAACAATCTGACTTTAAGGTTAGAGTGTATAGTTGAATTAATAAAGTTGAATTACAGTTGAAATGGGCTGAGCTGTTCCATGTCATTGTTTGAGAAATACAGTGTATGAAGGCATGTACCACTATGATAGAGTTTTCACCTCATTTGCCAGGTTTCGTGTGATGGACTTAATTATATGTTACATAGTTTGACTATCTGTTTATTATATCTCCTTGAACCTGTAATGGGCAAGCCGGCCAAAATTGGCCTTTGCAGTGGTCTTGATGAGTCATTGAGCCAGTGATTTCAGTGGTAAATTTTCAAAAATAGTCTTCTTTGGACATTCAATAAAAAATAATTTAGTTTCTTGATGAAATTCTACCATTAAAGGGTTAATCGTCAAGTGCTTCATAACTGACTTGAGATATCAGCATTTGCAAGTCAAAAGAATAATGGTGTTTTTTTATTTTGCCACTGAAATGGCTGACTGGATAACCGAGCCAGACATTTCTCCATGTTCCAGTTGTAACTGTGAGAAAATGGTTCATTATCTTGGCCTGCAAAATGGGTATTTACTTAGACAGAAAATGGAGAAAATCCTGTTTTAACTATGCCCCACCCATCTTTACCTAAGCTCCAACCATTATATGCCCGTGTTGGGATCAATCGATCCCTAACTATCCATTTCCAGAAAACTATACAGGTAAGCTGTTGAATATTAAAAACTAATTTGACTGGGTGTTGTTGCTGCCTGTGGCAGCAACAGCACCCAGTCAAATTAGTTTCAAAATATTCAACAGAATGTTTATTAAATATTAAATATATAATTCGTACAACAATGCTAAGTCTGTCATCAATTAATCGTTTGTGACGAACTTATCTGCATAATTGACTATGACATCATCCTACACATCACGTAGTTGATTGACGTCATGTGACTGATGGATAAACTGTACAGGTCCATTGGCTTTTAGTGACCCAGCTACATGTAGATCATTAAAGGAGTTTTATTTGTGTAGTTTATTAGCTCACCTGGCCGTCTGTCCATCCGTCCGTCCGTCTGTCCGTCCATCAACTTTTTCCTTTAAACGACTTCTTCTCAAGAACCACTAGGCCGATATAAGTTATCTATGGCAGGAAGTATCCTTAGGGCATAGGGATCCAAGTTTGTTCAAACGAAGCCGATCGGCCAATTTGGCCAGTGGCCAATTTGGATTTCTGCCGATTTTAGGAAATGTCTTTAAAAATCTTCTTCTCCGAAACCGCTTGGTGGATCGAAGCAAATCCCATGAAATATGATCTAGGGCAAGAGCTGAACCAAGTTTGTTCAAGGGAACTTGATTGGCCAAATGGTTCAGCGGCCATTTTGGTTGACCTAGTTTTAGCGAAAACGACTTCTTCTCCAGAACCACTGAAGGGATCAGGCCGAAATTTGGCAGATATGATTAGTGACTAAAGGCCATTAAAGTTTGTTCAAGGGAAGTTAATCCGTCAAAAAACATGGTGCAGTCGGCCAATCAAAGTACAGCATGTTTGGCGGCCATATTGGATTTTTTTATTTGATGGATTTTGAGGCTGAAATTGGTTTTATATAGGTTTTTTTGGTATTCTGATCACAAATTTGCAATTTTCAAAGCTGTCAGATAAATGGCTTGGTGGCCATCTTGGATCATTTTCCCGCCAAAAGCTCCCATACTAAAGCAATGGGAAATTTAAAATGTCTACTTTTCGAGAACTTATGGGACGATTTCAATTATATTTGGCAGGAAGCATCCTTAGGTTGTAGAGATTCAAATTTGTTCAAACGAAGCCGATCGGCCAATTTGGCCGGTGGCCAATTTGGATTTTGGCCGATTTTTTGAAACGTCTTTAAAAATCTCTGAAACCGCTTGGTGGATTGAAACAAACCCCATGAAATATGATCTAGGGCAAGAGCTGAACCAAGTTTGTTCAAGGGAACTTAATTGGTCAAATGGTTCGGTGGCCATTTTGGTTGACCTAGGTTTAGCCAAAACAGCTTCTCCAGAACCGCTGAAGGGATCGAAATTTGGCAGATCTAATTAGGGATTAAGGGCCATTAAAGTTTATTCAAGGGAAGTTGATCCATTAAAAAAACATGGCCGCAGTGGGCCAATCAAAATACAGCATGTTTGGCGGCCATATTGGATTTTTTTATTTGATGGATTTTGAAGCAAAAATTTGTTTAGTACAGGGTTATGTGTATGCTGATTTCAAACCATGCCATTTCTGAATCTATCTGATAAACAGCTTGGTGGCATGTAGTAAAATTGGCATTTAGTACCGGTGGTCTTTATAGCATGTTTAACTGCATTCTAAAACCCTTGTAATCATTTGACAGAGTGACCAAACTCACTTAGCAGCAGTTGTTCACTAGTTCAAAATAATAATTTGACTGAAAGTCATTGCTGCCTTAGAATGCAACAACCTTCTGTCAAATAAATATCAAAATATTCAAAGTCATATATGTCAGCATCCACAATACATATCTTAGATATTTAGCCAGCATAGGAAAACATTTAATCTTGTAATTTAAAACCACAACTCTAATTCTCAGGATTGAAATGAAATTAATACCCTGTGAGGTAGTGAGCTGATGAAGTGTACCATATTCACATACTGATTCTAAAAGATTTATTTAATTAATTCATCATTAACCCTTTAACACTCATATCAGCCAAAATTGCTTCTGAAGTGGTCGTGAGAAATGTCCATTTGCCGACTAAAAGAAGACGTTTTTTGAAAATTTACCACTGGAATGACTGGCTCGATAACCGAGCCAGTCATTCCAGTGATTAATTTTCAAAAATAGTCTTCTCTTGGTCTGCAAGTGGACATTTTCTTTGAGAAAATTGAAATTGTCTTGAATAAATTTCTAGAGATGAATTTAGTTGAGTATTGCGTTATTCACAAGTTTTGTTGGATAGCATGTAGCATGGTGACGGACATTTTGAAAATGGTTTTGCTGATGATGTCTGTTACTGTGAAGTGCAGCAACAGTTTTCAGCATGACTATTCACCCCTTGTCACACCAATGTCTAGAGATTAATTGTTACAAAGCCAGTATTAGAAAGGCTGGTGTACAGTTTGTAAACACCATTGCTGAAGACCATTGCTGTCATTGACAGTGCTGTTGCTGTTATACAATTGACAGCAACAGCTTACACAACAGCTGTTAAGCAACAGCTTAGCGCATTATTTCCAGTTAAATGCGTTAATAAGATTCGCTTCTTATCAATTTATTATTATTAGCTCACCTGGCTATCGATATCAGAGGACACAATATCTTACCTATTTTGCTAGGTTAGGAAAACGGTTAACCCTTTAGCCATCATATCAGCCAAAAATGGCTTTGGCAGTGGTCTTGAAAAATGTCCATTTGCAGACCAAATGAAGACTATTTTTGAAAATTTTACCATTGGAATTATGGACTCTTTTTAACGAGCCAGTCATTCCAGTGGTAAATTTTCAAAAATCGTCTTGGTCTGCAAATAGACATTTTCTATGAGAAAATTGAACTTTTCTTAAATTCAATGGTTAAATGGTTAATTAATGTGCAATTGGAGTTTTATTTCCACCATCCATTGACATATGACAGCTTTTTATTACCATAATAGATAAAAACTAAATTAACAGGTTAACCTTTTCCCTGCAACTGCTGCCTAAATATTTATGATATGTATTGTGTACTCTGATACCTATACTGTTAAAATATTTTGAAATGTATTTGATTCATTGAAAGTTGTTGCTCCCTAAGTCAGCTATGACTAAGTCAAATTATTTTAAAAATAAATTGCAGCATCGCGAACTTGGCCATTCAACAAGATGTACACGTGTTAAAAGGATGGTTTAGAATATACTCAGTTGAACCTGCTATAAAGACCATCTGTATTAACCCTTCTTAAATTAGTTTAACGGAAAGCCAATGTTGCCTAAGGCACAACGGCTTCGCATCAAATTAATTTCAAAATATTCAACAAAATAAGTTTTATATCATAAAGAATATACTTTTTCCGGGATTTATGGGTGAAAGGCGTAAGAGACCACCTGCCTTAAAGACTATTTTCTTCATTTGCTAAATGCAATTAAGCAATGTATTTGAAACTTTATTAGCCCTTTAATGGTCAAACCAGCGAAAACCTGCCTCTGTAGTGGCCTTGAGGAATGTCGATTTGCAGGCCAGCATGAGTATTTTTGAAAATTTACCACTGGAATGACTGGCTCGATAATCGAGCCAGTCATTCCAGTGATACATTTTCAAAATGCTCCATATCTTGGCCTGCAAATAGACATAAACTGAAATTTTTGTTTTATGGAAAAATCATGACCATTAAAGGGTTAAGAAACCAGCTACCATAAGAGGCTGTCTTCTGATTCTCACTTGAGGGGTGTCTTAATACAAGTTTGACTGCATGTCATCAATTTCTGTTGTTAGTACTGATGTCTTCTATTTTTGCTTAAATATTGTTCAAAAGAACCTTTGCAAAATAACCATTTGACTGAAAGTCATTGGAAGTGGCACTGATTGATGTAAAACTCCATAAAGATTAGTTGAGTTGTAAATGTTCCAGGTGAGCGACACAGGCCCCTTGGGCCTCTTGTTCATTCTAAACGTGGAAATGTAATTGATCCCGTTTCCAAAGCAACCATCGCCCCTTGGGCCTCTTGTTCATTCTAAATGTGGAAATGTAATTGATCCCGTTTCCAAAGCAACCATCAGTTCGTAAGGTGCTGTTGAATGCTAGAATCTAATCATATTCCACTGAACATTGCTGAAATTATAAGCAATTTCTGTCGTCTGGTCAGGAAGTTTGAAGAGTAACTTAAATTCGGTCAAGAAATCTTGTTTTTTTCATAGAAAATATCCATTTACAGACCAATAGGAGACTATTTTTTAAAGTGTACCACTGGAATGACTGGCTCAGTTATAGAGCCAGTCATTCCATTGGTAAATTTTCAATGATTATCTTCTCTTGGTTAGCAAATGGGCATTTTTCAAGACCACTGCAGAAGCCATTTTTGGCCCGAGTTGACGGTTAAAGGTTTTACCTGTAATCGTATATTTTGTGTACACCTAAATTCTGAATATGTATTAGGCTCAGGTTTATCATATGAAATCCCAAACTCCTGTGTTCACATGAAATGTTTGTGTTAATATTGTTATTGGATAACATTCTGTTCTGTAAACAAATTGTACCGGACAATTTCTCTGATAATTATTTGCATGATATTGTGATCTGTGAGTAATTATCCATATGCTAATATTGAGGTTTTCATGAGAAGCAGTTAACATCATTGATAGTCCAGTATTCACCTCTTTATGACAAGCAGTTAGTGTTATTCATAGATTGTGGATTTATCCTGCTTATTTGTGTTTTAATCCTTTACTGGTCAAGTCAGACAACTCTGATCATTTCAGCGACCGTAAAAAACGTTTGATTTGCAGGCCAAGAGAAGAGTATCTCTGAAAATTTACTGCTTGAATGACTGACTCCCTAACAGAGCCATTCATTCCAGTTGTACAATGTACATATAAATTTTCAAAAATAGTTTCCTCTCGACGTGCAAATGAACATTCAATAAGCAAATAATTTAATTTTCTAGACCAATCTTGACCATAAAAGGGTTAAATCGTCATTGATGGTTTTAGATGCTCACATTTGTGCTCCGCATAGCTGAGTTGTGACAGTTATCAATGCCATGATAAGTGTAGTGTTGGATAAGATTGATTACTCAGCTGAGTTACAGGAGCTCATTGCTAATGTGCCGTCAGCAGAATGCAATATCTGTGAATTTATCTCTACATTGATTTTGCTATATTATGACTGACTTGTTGGCTCATTCTTATATATTAACATTTTTTACCATTTCCCAGGCGAGAAAACCCCCATGCTACACCATGGCAGCCTGATATTTCATGGAAAACCATGAAATACCAAGGTCGCATCTTAAATGCTATGAAATACTTTCGTTTATTATACACCTGCGGTGTTTATCCAATGAAACGCTTCCAATTGTACCATGTGACCATCCAATAATTTTCCATATTAGACAATGCAAAACCCGTATTGGACAGTAAAACCCGTATTGGACAGTAAAACCCGTATTGGACAGTAAAACCTGTATTGGACAGTAAAACCCGTATTGGACAGTAAAACCCGTATTGGATACCGCTTAAAATTTGTATTATTGGATGCCGCTTAAAACCTGTATTGGACGTTAGAGAACAATAACTCTGCGCATTAATTTATTCATATTGAGTTGTCAAGGGAGGTAACTTCTATTGCATTGATAAAGTTTGATGTTGATGAGGTAATAAAGTCAATTCAGACATACGAACACACGGGTCTAGTAAAAAAAAATAAATTTGGTAGCATAGATAATAAACCCGTTATTTCATTCCGCAAATATTAGCATCGGTACGTTCAATATCACTGTAAATATTGCCTATTGGAAACAGTAGCCACTCTTAATATCTAGCCTATACATTTTTTCATGAAAAAATTCATTACATTTCTGAGATGAAAGTAAATTTCTGTCAGTGTTTTGGTATTTATTTTCTGATAATTGTAATAGATGCATAATAAATAGGTCATTTTACATTGTTGAGTCCAATATGGATTGTTATTGTACTTGTCCTCATTGTGTTGAGAAGTTTGTATTGGACTCGACGCCTGCGTCCAATACTGATTTCAACACAACGTGGACTCATACAATAACAATCCATATTGGACTCAACAATGTAAAATGACCTAATAATATCACCACAGTCACCATGATTTCTCAGTGATGACCATGAATTGCCATCGTATCAACTATGGGAGTCCATGGTTACCATGGTACTGACCATGCCATGAACTACCGTGACCTTAATTATAAGTGTTAATTATATATACTATTACACATAAATTCTGTAATCATTGTTAATTGACATTTGACGAGTAATTGCCAAACCAATAGAAACACTAGATTGATTTTTCGATGACGCGTCATCGCAAATCCCCATGTTCGCCGCTTTGAACTTTTGACACCCCCACAACCCACCCCCAGGGGCGGAGTCAAATGTAAATGTCATTTTGCACCACATGATCATATGGGTAACTCACATGTCAAATTTGGTCGAATTCCGTCCAACAGTGTCAGAGGAGTTGCATTACAATCAATTTCATAACCTATTGACCCCATCCCCCCACCCATGGGGGCGGGGCCAAATGTAAATGTGCTCATCCACTCCACATTGATATGGGTAACTCACATACCAAATTTGGTTGAATTCCATCCAATGGTTTCGGAGTAGATGCATTACAAGGAGATGCATTACAATCAATTTCAGCAGGTTAAAATTTACCCTCTCCCAGGGGGTGGGAGGAGTCAAATCTAAATGACCTCTTGCTCTCCGCAATCATAGGCGTAACTCAGATATCAAATTTGGCTGAGTTCCGTCTAACGATTTCAGAGGAGTTGCACTACAATCAATTTCATGACCTTTTGACCCCATCCCCCACCCCCATGGTCTACCGTAGTGCCAAATACCATACCATCAACTACCATGGTCTACCGTTGTGCCAATTACCATACCATGAACTACCATGGTGCCAATTACCGTACGGTGAACTACCATGGTCTACTGTGGTGCCAATTACCGTACCATGAACTACCATGGTGCTAATTACCATACCATGAGCTACTATGGTCTACCATGGTGCCAATTACTGTACCATGAACTGCCATGGTCTACCATGGTGCCAATTACCATACCATGAACTACCATGGTATACAGTGGTGCCAATTACCATACCATGAACTACCATGATCTACCATGGTGTCAATTACCATACCATGGTCTACCATGGTGCCAATTACCATACCATGGACTACTATGGTCTACAGTGGTGCCAATTACCGTACCATGAACTACCATTGTCTACTGTGGTGCCAATTACCGTACCATGACTACCATGGTCTACAGTAGTGCAAATTTTTTTTTACTGTACCATGAGCTACCATTGTCTACCATGGTGCCAATTACCATACCATGAACTACCATTGTCTACTGTGGTGCCAGTCACTTCCATAAACTACCATGGTATACTGTGGTACCAATTATGAACTACCATGGTGCCAATTACCATACCGTGACCTACCATGGTCTGCCGTGGTGCCAATTACCATACCATGAACTACCATGCTACCACTGTGTTCCTTTCGCCTGTGTTGCTCAGTTACAGTACATGTCTGAAATAGCTTAACATGATTACAAAACAAAATTAAACGTATTGTTGGATATTTTGAACATACATATAATTGGACTGGAAGACTGCCTAAGGCTGCAGTGTCTTCCAATCCGTTGACAGTTATGTGAAAATATTCAACAAAGCCTTACTTACTAACATGTTTGTGTTTTTGTTTTGGAAACATATTGACTTATTTATGAGATGTATTGAACTATAGAAATATAACATCACGTCCAAATACCACCTAGAAGGCAATAGTTTAAATTAGTTTATTTAACACAACCTGATTGATCAATTTATCTGACCAATTAAAATTTGTTAGTTGGTGCCTTAGGTCGCAACAGCATCCATTCAAACCAGCCCGAAAACATCCAACAGCTTACCTGGATATTTTTTTGGAAATTGATAATCATTGAGTTTAGGGGTCTGAACTACATCAATCCATGCAGAATGAGACAACCATATACCAAGACCTAGTCCGGCTCACCACACAGCAGCCCACGAGTCAATGCTCCAAAAGCACACACTTCCAACAATCTCACTCCAAGCATACACACGCTAATTTTTCTATACCACTCTATTTCAAAATCTAAAATCGATAGATATAAGATCAAGATAATATATTGAAAATAATATTATGAGAGGCTGTAGCTGCATTTATTGTGGTTCTGGTAAAACAAAGCTGTCCAGGTCAGTTCAGCACACCAGTCTACATACTTTAATTATGTCGATAGCGTTGCTACCCTGACCTAAGCAACTCAGCAAATACGAACACGAATCTTAAAGATTAATGATGAGTTGCATGTACATACATATAGGCATATGTACATAAATAAATGCACATTCACCTGCCTTCATATATAAACATGCATCCCTGTCAACAGTTTTCCTATAGGTTTGAACCGGCAACAAAACAAGTTTAATCATTACCACTCCGATTCCAATATTCTATCTTTTAAAGCGTCAATAGCAAAGAAAGAACCCGGTGTACACTTTACAGCGACTCCGGCGGACCATGTTGATGTCGTAGATTCACCAAATCTGCCGAAAATTTTTTTTACACCAGTTAATCTTTCTAATTAATGTGAAAATCCTGATAACAGAGTGGCTAGGGTTAAAGAAGGATATTTGTATTAGTTAAAATTAGATATTTCCAGGCCAGTCTGTATGAGGTTCTGCAGACTACAGCCAATCCTGTCATAACCATCCAACAACATACTGGTATGATTTTCCTTTAATTAAAATTCTATGTGTTCAGGGTTCCAGGAGGTAATTTTCACTATTTGGGCAGTCATGTCTATTTGATTAATTTTAAACCTTCGTTTCTGAATTTTGCAACAGGGTCATTCCATGCCAAATCACCTAGAGGTTCCAAGGTGACCATCTCTGATTTTTATTAAATTTCACCAAGATGCACATATATGGAAATGATGCCTGCATGCAAAATTTCATTGCAAAATTCCAATTAGTTTTGAAGTTATGGTTGATTGATTTTAGTGGGCGTGGCACTTTTTTTGCACTCGCGAATCCAGTGAGTGGTTTGGAAGTATTTTCTAATACTCATTCGTTAAAACTAAAATGTGTATTGTTATTCTTTCCAAATACATAACATAATCTTTGTTTTATCGCCATTAACCTTTAACTTCCATGCCGTCCAATAGTTATTCAGTGCATCTAGATTATGGTGTAGCTCATTATGACTGTCTCCACACAGCGCTGTGTCATCCGCGTACGGAATAACCATCAGTTTAAGCATGTCTTTAATAATATTTTGATTCGCCATTCTATGGTTGTTGCGTTTTTTACTAATAAGGAATGGTTATAAATTATTAATAAATACGGCAAATATAATCAGTGATAGCTTTTCACCTTGTCTCACCCCAATAGAGGACTGGAAAAACTGATTTATGGGAGTTATAAATGACACGCGATTTAGTAATTTGATACATATTTACAGTTACATTTAAGAATTTACCTGTAATCTCGTAATTTACCATCTTTGACCACGAAGCTGTTCACCAGATTTTATCAAAAGCCTTTTCGTAATCTATGAATGCGCAATACAAAGTGTTGCACCAATATGTATACAAATCAATTAAAGATTTCAGCAGAAATAGGTGATCGGTTGTGGAATGATTTTTTCTGAAACCAGCTTGATTTTCTTTGATTATTTCACATTCATCTGAAAATTCCATCAGTCTTCCCAAGTATTATATCTCTGGACCTGCTAAATATTTTGAAAACAATTTGAATGAAAGTTGTTGACTAAGCCACCAACAACTTTCAGTGAAATTGTTCTCAAAATATTGAACAAGTTAAGAATTTTTGCATATTGAAATTATTGTTGCGTGTGTTGCAGCAGCGACACAGTTAATCTGTACCTTGAAGCAGTAAATCCCTGTGTGTCTGCACCAAATAACTAAATGTTTCTTCCTCTTTTCTGTGATCAGAGATGGATGATGACGATGATGACCCGCACAACAACAAAAATGATGTGGTCCCGCTGGTCATCATCGAGAGACCTGTATACTCTCAGGTGAAGTTTGATGAAGGCTACGAGCACCAAGATAGAAGCTCACACACGGCACGGGATTCCATCAAGGAGTACTGCCGCTGTAGATGTTCACTAGAATGCTGTAAAAAGGCGGCATATGGGATCTTCCCATTCCTTCGTTTGATGCGTGGTTACAGTATCCGGCGTGATTTCCCCGGAGATGTTATAGCAGGATTAACTGTAGGAATTATGCACATACCCCAAGGTGAGTGACGGATAGGGTAGGAGGCTAACATTTCAATCTGTCCATGGATTATATATATATAATATATTATATAATCCATGGACAGATTGAAATGTTAGCCTCCTATTATATATATATATATATATATATATATATTATTTCTCACATAAGATAACTTATAATCTGTGGTATAATATTCTTCACACAATTGAGGAATCCAGTTTTAGCTATATATATATATATATATATATATATATACATATATATATATATATATATATATATATATATATATATATATATATATATATATATATATATATATATATGCCCCGCCCATCATTAGCTAAGCTCCACCCACACTTAACCCGTGTAGGGATCGATCGATCCTTGCACTGTCTGAATCTCAATTTGCAGAACTATAATTTTCAAGGATGCACTATACAAGATGTGTAATACGTCGCCGCTGTCAGTAAAAGTCACCCAGCAAAGATGGTCCATGTTTGGCCATGTGCTAAGGATGCCAGAAGAGATACCAGCACAGAGAGCCTTGGAATTCGCCCTACTTGGAGCCAGCAAATACAAAGACAGGAAAGGATGTCATAGCATAAATCTGTTAAGCGTGCAGGACTCGGGACAGTCAAGTCAAGAATGGACCTGAGGAAGCTACGGATTTCAGCTGAGGACAAGACACAGTTGGCAAAAGCGAAGAAGGACTGATTGCAGCTGTAGGATGTTTCTACTATTACACCCGCAGAATACAGTAATCATACATCATACATACTGGTAAGCTGTTGAGTTGAAACTATTGCTTCCTATCAACAGCATCTTTATTAGAGTAAAGCATGTACAGATATGCAGTTCATACAACAACGTTTAGTCCGTCATCAATTAAGCATTCGTGATGAACTTATCTACATGATGTCCTTGGTTATGACGGTATTCTACATGCCATGTAAGTTAATTATGACATCATATGATTGATGCATAAACTAGAAAGGTCCATTACATATTTTATATCCTGGTTGTGTAATAAACTCACATCCTACTACTGCTATCTGCTGTATTGTAAACAATGTATTCCGGTGTACTCATCGGGTTGCCTGACCAATTTCAATGGGCAATAACTCGGGACATGTTGAATATTTTGGAGACAATTTAAGGCCAAATTTTCGGATTTTTTGTTCTCACCTGTTATGTGGACACCTGCCACACTTTAATATTGTACCTGATTCACATAAGCTTTCTTCTACAGCAACACCTATATGTACATGCTTCAAAACAACTTACATTTAGTGTTTGTGATGAAGCGTCAGGTAGTACTGGTTCACTGAAATCTGATAAAAATTGTTTTTGAATGGATAAATGCCCAACCATAAAGTCCTCAACCTCTGGAACTGGCAGAAATATCCAGGAAATGCGTTCAGTTCCAGACTCCTCATGCATCAATTAGGTGGCACAGCAAATTTCAGCTTAATATCTTCAATATTAAGAAAGTTATCAGCGTTTAAAAATCCTTCCCAACCACTCACTGGATTCGCGAGTGCAAAAAAAAGTGCCACGCCCCCTAAAATCAATCAACCATAACTTCAAAACTAATTGGAATTTTGCAATGAAATTTTGCATGCAGGCATCATTTCCATATATGTGCATCTTGGTGAAATTTAATAAAAATCAGAGATTGTCACCTGGGGACCTCTAGGTGATTTGTCATGGAATGACCCAACAGCCAAAGTTTAGTTGCCCTTTTGAAAATCAGGTTTCCCCGGCCCCGGGCAACAGGGCAAATGGACATTTCGATCCCTGCATGTAAGTGACAGGTGATCAGTAGCCATGTTGCCTAGCAACGATGAAGGTTGTGAATGGTATTAGTAGTCATGAAATAATACAATACATTTCCAGGAACCACTTGGAAAATGCAAGCAATAAATCCACAATAATAACAACTGTCACCATAAGATTTGGTGTTTGATTGATAAAGTTTTTTGCACCTTTGTATCCCAATATTGAAGCGCTATAGGCAGAAATGAAAATGATGAGAAAATGGCAAAGATCTGATGCAGAAATGTGAAATAATAACCTGTGTGATAAATAGAATCTCAATCTTGTATCAAAGTTATCACACTGTTTTAGGAAGATCCCATTTGTACCTCGCTAAAGCACATTCCAAATGAGATCTTACAAAACGTGTGTGATGCGTTTGATGTGAAATGGCAGGGATTCTCATAAGGGTCCTTTTGAGGGTATATACCTCCAAAATGCAGCTTGGGACCCCCAAAACTAGTGGCATCGGGTCCATGGGACTTCTGATTGTAATACTAAGTAGTGTTATAGGCTTTTGCACAAAAATATCTACAAATCTCACATGGGACCTCCATAATTCATAGTTGTGATTCCGTGGTACACTAATTTTAGCATGGATGAGAAATACTGCTTGGGAATATCAGATTTGAGTTTGAGACCCACAGATTTCAGCTGTAGGCCCCTTGATTTCAGGGTGTGGGATCTGTGGGACCTCCAAAATCTAGATGCCATGAGAAACACCAAGAAACATCAAACCGTAGCGAGTCATGTGAAGTTGTAGAAAGCGGCGTCGTTTACGTCTTTTCCGCATTCATTTTTGGTTAGAAAATAGATTATTCTTTACTCTTTTCACAGACAAATCCCTGAAAAAGTATATTCTTTGCGATATAAAACTTAATCTGTTGACTATTTTGAAATTAATTTGACTGGAAGCCATTTCAACAGTTTTCTTGTGTGGTTGGCCGGAAAATGAGATATGGTGAGTTAAGTTAAGCAGTTGTGAACAAAAATTTCTTTGAAGGACTGTGAAGGACTGTTAGTGACTGGTGACTGGTGACTTTTTCTGCGAAAAAATTTAATATATATGTAAATGCATTTGTTTTTATGTACTATGAGTATATTGCAATTTAAGAGCTTTGCCTTTCACCCTAAGTCAAGAAACTTAATTTGTATAACACAGGTACATATATATTGCATGCAACTATTCTGTTGTTATGCTACTCTGCAGGAATGGCGTATGGTTTTCTCGCATCTCTGCCTCCTGTCTATGGTCTGTACACATCATTCTTCCCGGTCCTCATCTATTTCCTCCTGGGCAGTTCAAAGCACATCTCATTAGGTAAGTTCCATTCTGAAATGATTGTTATCTTGTTGTATGTGGTTTGTGTTGCAGAGTTACATACATGCACAGTGACTTTGTATGTGGTTTGTGTTACAGAGTTACATGCATGCACAGTGACTGTGTATGTGGTTTGTGTCACAGAGGTACATGCATGCACAGTGACTGTGTATGTGGTTTGTGTTGCAGAGTTACATGCATGCACAGTGACTGTGTATGTGGTTTGTGTCACAGAGTTACCTACATGCACAGTGATTGTGTATGTGGTTTGTGTCACAGACGTACATACATGCACAGTGACTGTGTATGTGGTTTGTGTTACAGAGTTACATACATGCACAGTGACTGTGTATGTGGTTTGTGTCACAGAGTTACATACATGCACATTGACTGTGTATGTGGTTTGTGTTACAGAGTTACATGCATGCACAGTGAGTGTGTATGTGGTTTGTGTCACAGAGGTACATGCATGCACAGTGACTGTGTATGTGGTTTGTGTCACAGAGTTACATGCATGCACAGTGACTGTGTATGTGGTTTGTGTTACAGAGTTACATACATGCACAGTGACTGTGTATGTGGTTTGTGTCACAGAGTTACATGCATGCACGGTGACTGTGTATGTGTTTGTGTTACAGAGTTACATACATGCACAGTCACTGTGTATGTGGTTTGTATCACAGAGATACATGCATGCACAGTGACTGTGTATGTGGTTTGTGTTACAGAGTTACATGCATGTACAGTGACTGTGTATGTGGTTTGTGTTACACAGAGTTACATGCATGCATAGTGACTGTGTATGTGGTTTGTGTTACAGAGTTACATGCATGCACAGTGACTGTGTATGTGGTTTGTGTCACAGAGTTACATACATGCACAGTGACTGTGTATGTGGTTTGTGTCACAGAGTTACATACATGCACAGTGACTGTGTATGTGGTTTGTGTCACACACAGTTACATACATGTGTGACTATGTATGTGGTTTGTCTCCTTTGTGTCACAGAGTTACATACATGGATGACTGTGTATGGGGTTTGTGTCACACAGCTACATACATGCACAGTGACTGTGTATGTGGTTTGTGTCACAGAGTTACCTACATGCACATTGACTGTGTATGTGTTTGTGTTACAGAGTTACATACATGCACAGTGACTGTGTATGTGGTTTGTATCACAGAGTTACATGCATGCACGCACAGTGACTGTGTATGTGGTTTGTGTCATAGAGTTACCTACATGCACAGTGACTGTGTATGTGTTTGTGTTACAGAGTTACATACATGCACAGTGACTGTGTATGTGGTTTGTGTTACAGAGTTACATGCATGCACGGTGACTGTGTATGTGGTTTGTGTTACACAGAGTTACATGCATGCACAGTGACTGTGTATGTGGTTTGTGTTACAGAGTTGCATGCATGCACGGTGACACTGTATGTGGTTTGTGTTACACAGAGTTACATGCATGCACAGTGACTGTGTATGTGGTTTGTGTTGCAGAGTTACCTACATGCACAGTGACTGTGTATGTGGTTTGTGTCACAGACTTACATACATACATGCGTGACTGTGTATGTGGTTTGTGTCACACACAGTTACATACATGTGTGACTATGTATGTGGTTTGTCTCCTTTGTGTCACAGAGTTACATACATGGATGACTGTGTATGGGGTTTGTGTCACACAGTTACATACATGCACAGTGACTGTGTATGTGGTTTGTGTTACAGAGTTACATGCATGCACAGTGACTGTATGTGGTTTGTGTTGCAGAGTTACATACATGCACAGTGACTGTGTATGTGGTTTGTGTCACAGAGTTACATGCATGCACAGTGACTGTGTATGTGGTTTGTGTCACAGAGTTACATACATGCACAGTGACTGTGTATGTTGTTTGGCTTTATTACACTACAGATCTTAGTTAGCCTTACTTAAACGCATCCTAAAGCTTGTTTAAAATGCGTCATTTTCTCGTCATTTTCTCGTAGTGATTTGCTTAGACATAGCGCGTTTGGTAAAATCTCAATACGCATCTTGAATTTTATCTTGACGGGTTAAAATTTTGACACTACGGGTTTGACATTTTGAATGACGGGTTTAACTTTTTGCCCTACGCGTTTGGTAGCATTTGAAAATTTTGCGATAAATTAAACGCTCCATCAATTCCAACTGCGGTTCTCCAGTTCTTTCGACGAGTCCTATGGCTAGAAGCAAATGGGTACACGGTTCCTAGTCTAGGCAGAACCGCTTATCAGTACCATGTTTCCTCCGTACATGTATCTCGCGTGCTTTACAAACTTTGAGCGATTCGTACAGCAGATTTTAACTTATTTACGTCAATTTGTGGCTGGATTTATCAGAAGATGTATTTAATTTAGTGTTTCTTCACGGGATTCGTCTAATTTCTGCGTTTTTATAGTGAAAATCTCGATATATCTAATGCCGAATGGACAATCATCTTGAACTGGAACACCATTCCATTCTGATGACGTCATCGCGTATATATTTAACCTCATTATATTTGATTGGCAGAGATATTGTTGGAAAAGCCATCAAATGGCAAATCTGATTGGTTGAACTAATCTCATGACGCTTTGACAGTTGTGTACTATTAGACGACAGTAAAAAAGCAACATAACCTAAACAAGGATTTCCAGACTTTGGCTGTGATCTGGACAAAAACCAAGTTGGATCCAGATGGTGTACAAAGTTTAATCTATGGATATATCGGAAACAAACTGGTCAGATTTTGCTCAAATTTTAATAAAGGCGGTTGTGTGATCATACATTAAGATTTAACAACCCTGGAAGTGATCAAAAGAAAAATTATAGGCTGTGGGTTACAATCTCTGATAACTTGGATCTATCTGACGATGGAAAGTAAGTGATAACTAGATTGTTTGGTCGATGGCGTGTCATAGCAATCGACCGCGTTCACTACCCCAGGGGAGGAGCCAAATGTAATACCAGAAATGTGGCTGCAATGCAACCATGAATCTCGACTTCATGACAGCAATGAACTCTGATGATTGACTTCAAACATAAAATAAATTTATAAGGCTTATCAACAAGGGGGCCAAGGGCCTGTAACGGTATCCTGGACGGTGTATGGCAATAAGGGCTGCCAGCAGAGAAAGCCACTACTATGTCAAAAAAGGCTGCCTATAAAATATACCGAGTATGTACATACCTATCTATCTATCTATCTATCAAAACTGTTCAAAATATTCAGCAGGTTGCCTGTATACCCGTATCTAATTTCCACTTCCTATTTTTCTTTTGAGATGAGGCGGACATAGAGGCGAACTGTCAAAATATCTCATCTGATGACGGTTGTTGCTAAGCACAGAATTATTAAAAAAAAATCTGAATAGAAATGCTAGTGCCAACTACTGCAGAATCCTTCCGCCATCTTTGGATATAATCCACCAAGCGGTCATGGAGAATATGCATTTTGGCAATTTATGTAAAGCCAACTATGGTTGCAATCTGTCAAGCGGTTAATGAGTAGCGTTTTGACAATTTCTGCTAAATTTGTCATAAAGTCAGATTTTCACACAAAAATTGACCAATCAAAATTCTGTATGCATGTTCGGAAGCCGAAAGCATTAGGGTCCTTCCAGCCAAATTAGTTTGAAATCCGCCAAGCGGTTAATGTATGTATGAGACACGGCATCATACAATGATGTTCTGGCCAAAAGGTCAAAATCACTGATACGCATGGCAACCGTCTGCTGTCCGCCGTCCATCCGTCAACTTATGTTTTTAAACATAAGTTGACGTATGGATGGCGGACAGCAAATGGTTCCCATGCGTATCAGTGATTTTGACCTTTTGGCCAGAACATCATTGTGTGATGCCGTGTCATTATAAGGAGGCATGTGTCCAAGTTTAGGACCAGTATGATCAACCAAACATGAGATATAAACAGAAAAGTCAAGCTAAACGCAAATTAGACGCCGCCGTGCGACGTGCATGGTATCAGAATAGCTCATTTCACATCAAGAGTATACTTACCTCCCTAATACTTTTGATATTGCTAAATATCAGCTTTCACTCAATAAACACTCAGATTAAAACAGTGGTGCCCCTACTGGGCAGGGAGTCAGAGTGTAGTCTGGCGGATGCCAGCCCCACCACCGCGCATGCGCAGACTAGCACTTCCTCTTTGCTAATTTATTGGCAGAGAGTCTACACATGTTTTTGTGCTAGAGCTTTTCTTTACTCATTTCATAGTCTTTTTGTGTGAATTTGGAAGTGATTATCCCTGATAAAGATGGCAGAAAGGATGACTTCGCCAGAGGAGGGCCCAGGACCTTTAAATCAGGTGACTTCTAGTAAAATTAGCTAGTTTTTTTCCCGGTGTAATGTGTTTCCGGGACTCGCGTTTACCGTGATAAGCGCCTTGTTTAGTTGGTTTATTTCAACTAGGTGCTATATAATACTAATCTCTCTTTGTGTTTATGTCCACAGGTCTATGTGACGATATGTAATGGACATCACATCAGCAGAGGGTTTGTTTCTCTCCACCATGGTTCCATTTCCTACTAATACTGTTAGGTTATCTAAGCAAAAATTTTATGTCCAGTGAGTTGGAGGCCTAGTATAAAGGTCTTCTCACTTTGCCCTCTTGATCCAATTCCTTCCCCTATAGGTGGAGAGAGTTAAGAGGCGTTCAGTTGGTGGAGTGCTCCAGTTCATCACGTTGGATGGTTTGTCTATACAAAGTGTCAGGTATCTAATTATTGATATGAGGTGATGTTAATTATTTAGAGAGGAAAGGGAGATAATTAACAGTATTTGCCATTGTTATCAGTATATATCTGATGGTTGTGTAGTCGAAATGTCCATTCTGCACATGTTCTGGTTAGAGATACAATTCGTCCTTGCACTTGGATGTTTGTTGGGGATCGATTTTTTCCTGTCATAGGATTAATGACGTCATAATCAGCCTTGCTCTTTATTAACAATTAAAGTTTGTCCAAAGCTGGTTTTCTGATGAATATTGATCTTTATGATCATTTCCTTCTCTTGAGTTGTTTTGAGTTTCTGAGCTTAACTAGATTGCTCATACTCCTCGTCCTTTGCCCTGTTTCAGAGACCTGGTTGTGCGTCCTGTGGACGTTTTTTGAAGGACAAGTTTGTGCCTCATCTCTGCTATCAGTGTAGCCCCTGTGGTCCCTTGATTAATTGCGAGATATGTAAGCACTGGGGGGGGGGGGGGAGCTAATGTCCGAATTCTTGTGCTTACAGGCGAAGGACAAGGTGGTGGAGGAGGAGAAGAAGAAGCAGAAAAGAGAGGGTGTGAGTAAGAAGGGTAAGAGGAAGGCCTCGTCCGCGGTGGACATGGAGGCCTTCCGGACCGAGATGTTGGGAGAGATGAAGAGGACAATAAAGGATTTGGTTCCAGAGTTGCTTCGTGGCATGCTTCCTGGACCAAATCCTTTGCTGTCCTCATCATCTGCCTCGGAGCAGGTAATCCCCACCTCTGAATCACCTTTCCGTAGGTCGCTTCCGTTGTTCGAAGATTCAGAGGTGGCCCCATTAGAGGGGGCATTCCACGACCCGGGCAGCAGGCTTAGTGCCGCGCCAAGGGGCCGTGGACGGCTGTCGCTGGAACCCGCGGGCTGCTTATCAGTCCAGGGGTATCCGCACGCCGCGGGTGCCAGTACCTCCTATGGCACCTTCCCTGGCCAGTCCGGGTTAGCTCTCTTTGCTGACCCGGAGTCTAATCTGTCTGGCCAGGAGGAAGAGGATTACCTGTTGGGGTCGCCGTCTGAGGACGTGGCCATGGATTATGACGTCTGTGCACCCCTCGCGGGGAATACAGGCGACTTATTCCACGGTTCCACTCACGCAGGAGTAGAATCCACGGCTCAGACTGTGGCCCTGGGCGCTGCTGATGGCCAGCGTTACCGCATACCTCGGCTTGCCGAGAGTGTAGCTGGTGCTGGCCGGGGCCGTGGTGGGGCGGTATGTGCCCCGCGCTCTACCACGGTGCCTGCTCCTGGTCAAGCCAGTGAGATTAGCATGCCGGTGTTGTCAGGCCCGCATGTTGTCCCTGGCTTGCCAGGGGTATCAGCGTATCCGCCGTCAAGCTCTGCTGCTTGCGCTCAGGAGGAAGACGAAGGCCCCCATCTTGTAGAGCGCTCGCAGCTAGCCACGGAAGAGGATTGGTCTGACGCTTGCCAGTGGTTGGTAAGTGTTAGGCCAGATCTGCCCATGGAGCAGTCGGCTAGCCAGCGTGACCACAGGCCGTGGTTAGCTGGTAAGGCTACTGCTAACGCTATGCCTTCTCTGCCGCTGGCAGAGCATGTCGTTGACATGTTCGAGGCGGCGGTGACGTCCATTAAGTCGAGTGGACGTCTCGCGAAGGCCCCGCGCGAGGTGGCCAGGCGTTGCCGCAATGTGCCCCTGGATTACCAGCGGTACGGTGTGGTACCTAAGCTGAGCGTGGATGACCGCGCGGCTTTGGGTGAGGATGCGCGGCCAGGCTCCCGTTCTGACACGGGAGTCTTGTGTTCGAACGCGGAGGAGAGTGGGAGGGCTTCGATTGCCGCTCTGTCCCACGTCTCCCAGCTGTTACAAGGGGTAGTAACAGCATCCGCATCGCGCCAGCCAAGTCCAGTTACAGTCCAGCGAGCCATCCAGGATGGTATCAACCTGGCTCTGGACTGTATGACTCGGGCGGTGACCAGGAGTGTCCGGGCAAGGCGCACATTTGCCTTGGACAATCTGTGCCCGTCCCAGGACCTGTACAATAGGCTACTGCGTACGCCTATGACAGGTCCTGGTCTCTTTGGAGGTGAGGGATGTAGACACCTCCAGGAGACGGTTACTCTGGTAAATAACCAGAGGGCCCTGCACGAGCAGTTTGAGGTGCTTCGTCGTGCTAACGTTCGCGCCGCACCCCCTGCGTATCGCCCCCTGCAGGCTCGAGGTGGTGGTGGCCAGGTCAGAGGCCAACCACCATCGCAGCGTCGGCCTCGGCCGCGTGCGATTCGGCCAGCAGCGAGGGGGGCGCAGGCTCCTCAGGCGCAGTCAGCCAGGCAGCCGCCCGCGCACCGAGGTGCGCGTGGTGCTGGTCGTGGCGCGCGAGGATCTGGGCATGGTAATCGTTCCTGATGGGACGGTTACCGCGGTGAGAACCGCTCCGGTGTTTCTGGCAGAGGAGACAGTGCCGCTCTTGCACTCCTTATGTCCACCTCTATCCCTAGGTGGACCGGTGGGAGGCCGGCTAGCCGACCACATGCAAGAGTGGGAACGGTTAACTCAGGACCGTTTAGTCTTGCGATGGCTTTCAGTCGGGTATCATCCCAATTGGATGACAGGCCCGCCATCGCGACTGTCTTTATTGCCGATCTGGACTCCAAATCCGAGAGATCCAGAGCAAAGGTTGTGTATCGAGGAGGAAATAAATTCCCTCATACAAAAAGTAGCTATTCAGCCGGCACAAAAGTGTCCGGGCTTCTATTCAACCCTGTTCTTAGTAACAAAAAACACCGGAGGGTGGAGACCAATTCTCAACCTCAAGCCATTGAACAAGTTCATAGAGACGCCCAGTTTCAAGATGGAAACTGTGCGCTCGGTGTTGGCGGGGTTAGAGAGGGGAATGTGGACAGCGTCGATAGATTTGAAGGACGCTTATTTCCACATCCCCATACACAGGAGTTTCCGTCGCTTCCTGAGATTTGCATTCCAGGGCAGACAGTGGGAATTCAGGGTGTTACCCTTCGGAATTTCCACGGCTCCTCGGGTTTTCACCCGTGTGGTTCTTGCGATCACCGCATACCTCCGCAGGAGAAGCATAGCAGTCCACACATACATAGACGACTGGCTGTTGAAAGCGCACACCCAGGAAAGTTTATCGGCCAGTCTGGAGATTGTTTTGAAGACTCTCACAGACTTGGGCTGGATAATCAATTTCACAAAATCAGAGCTGACTCCATCCCAGAAGTTTGTTTACCTGGGGATGTTCTTCGATCTAGAGACAGGATATGTTTTTCCTACTCAGGAGAGAGTTCAGAGACTCATCTCATTAATTCAGTCAGTGTGCGACAGTCGTCATGTCCTGGCACGGGTTTACTTGAGAATGCTGGGGTTGATGGTTTCATTGGAACCAGTCATTCCTCAGGCCGCCTTACGCAGGCGGCCGATCCAGTTATTTCTCATGACACAATGGACCCAGAGTACAGGTTCACTGGACTCGAACGTGTCAGTGTTGGCGCCTCTGATTCACCACCTGCAATGGTGGTTGGACACAGAGAATCTCTTGGTGGGGGTTATGCTAACCTCTCCCCACCCTCAGGTGACTGTGTATACAGATGCATCGATGGAGGGCTGGGGAGCTTGCCTGGAAGAATCCACGATATCAGGGCTTTGGAATCTGGAACAGTCAAGGGAACATATAAATCTACTGGAGCTAAGAGCAGTAGTCCTGGGCCTGGAACATTTCTTACAGAAAGTTCAGGGCAAGATTGTTCTTATTCGTTCAGACAACTCAACAGTTGTGACTTACATAAACCGCCAGGGCGGAACGAAGTCGCCCAGTCTCTGTATGATGACATGGAGACTGCTTTGTTGGTGCCTGGATCACCAGATTACCTTGAAAGCAGTTCATATTCCGGGAATGTTAAATCTGCTAGCAGACTCATTGAGCCGA
This sequence comes from Chaetoderma sp. LZ-2023a, assembly GCA_034401795.1. Lineage (NCBI taxonomy): Eukaryota > Metazoa > Mollusca > Caudofoveata > Chaetodermatida > Chaetodermatidae > Chaetoderma > Chaetoderma sp. LZ-2023a. Next base: position 14,895,984 of record CM067371.1, read on the forward strand.
AGGATGAGTGTTTTACCCACGGAATGGCAACTAAATCAATGTGTGGCGGATCGTCTGTTCGACCATTGGGGGAAACCCAACATCGATTTGTTCGCAACGAAGAAGAATGCGAAGATGACGACGTACGTCTCTCCGATTCCAGATCCAAGCGCTTTCGCAACAGATGCGTTAGCTATCAGCTGGGGGAGAATGTATGCATACGCATTCCCTCCAGCAATCCTGATTCCAAAAATTCTTCAGAAAATCAGACAGGAGGAATGCCAAGTGCTTCTGATCGCCCCGGATTGGCCAAGCCGATCATGGTATACGGATCTGCTGGACCTTCTGGTCTGCAATCCGGTTCCTCTGCCTCGGATGGACGATATTATCTTCCAGGGCAAGGCCCTTCACAACAATCCGTCAATGTTCAGATTGACTGCGTGGATGTTGTCAAGGAATCTAGAATTAAGGAGGGCTTTTCTGAGCAAGCAGCCATGTTTATGGCCAAAGCCAGGAGAGGGTCAACCTCCAGAGCATATAATTATAAAATCAACAGATTTGCAGAATGGTGCTCAAAAAGATGTATTCATCCAATGGATTCATCTATTCAGGTAGTAGCTGATTTCCTCTGTCACCTGTATGATGCCTATAGCCTCAAGCCTAACTCTATTGCTGGTTATAAGTCAGCTTTAATGTCTGTTATTCCTTGCTTGGCTAAGAGGGGAAGTGATGAAGTAAATACATTAAATGTATTAATTAAAGGCATGGGCAATATAAGACCAAGGAATCCCCCTGTGATTCCGTCTTGGAGTTTATCGCTAGTGCTTCAAGTACTAGGTGATAAGCCTTTTGAACCACTTAGTTCCATTTCTATGAAACTATTAACACTTAAGACTGTGTTTTTAATTGCTGCGGCCTCGGCTATGCGTAGAAGTGAAATTCATGCCTTATCAGCCGAGGATGACCGTTTTGTGGTTTCAGGGGAAGGCCTTAAGCTGCTACCTAGGATTAATTTCTTGGCTAAGAATTAGTCTTTGAAATATCCAGGTCAACCTATTGTTTTGCCAGCTTTAACTAGATATGATCCTAATTCTAAAGCATGGTGTCCCGTCCGGGCGCTGCTCCGGTTCAAACAACGTACATCGGAGTTGCGCACCGACCAGTCAGCGTTATGGTTGTCATATATTGAACCCCATGGCAGGGCTTCTAAGGACACCATTTCCAGGTGGATTGTAGAATGCGTTCAGTTTTGTCATAAATCCGCCACCGGGAAGCAGGTTGAGGTGGCCAAGGCTCACAGTGTCCGCGGCGTAGTGACATTCACTGCCCTATTTAATGGGGTCCCTGTGGATGATATTATGTCGGTTGCTCAGTGGCACTGTGAGTCAAGTGTTACAGACCATTATCTCCGTGACACCTCTAATCCTCTCGCCTTGTCGATTTTGAAAAAATAACTAGGTTTATATTTTTGATGAGGTTTCCTCATTGCTTATATATGTCACAATTAATTTATGGAAACAACCACTTTTTTGGGACTGCATCATTCTTCACCAATGGGAAGATGATGTCAGCAGCCATTTCAACAAGGTCAGTCTTGTTCATGGGTTGTCCATTGTTGATTGTCTTGTCACGTTACCCGTTATTAATATGATGATGGTTTTGTGTATTTATGTGGTTCATTGTTGAGAGTATACGAAAATGGAGCTTTTTCGTCTCTGTCCTGTAGTACATGGCACTTGTACGTAGAGAGCGTATAGGACATTGAGGTCATTCGATTCTTCCTCCCAGGAAGGAGGGGAGGGAGCGCATATGACATTCGGTCATCTCTCATACATCGGTGGTGTTATCCGATGGTTAGTCAAATCCTGACTGTTTTTTCATACAGTTTCAGAAGTTTAAGTGCCTTAAACGCAGAAAAGCGTATAGGGATGAGCTGGTCTTTTGACCTCGCCTCCCTCCCGCCGAATTCACTGTCGAATTCTGGCAATATCAAAAGTATTAGGGAGGTAAGTATACTCTTGATGTGAAATAAACGAAATCAAGGATTTCTTTTTTCACGAGAGAGTTGATACTTACCTCCCTAGATACGGACCCGGCCTCTCCACCCCACAGAGGCTCGGTCTTCAGGCTCTTAATAGTTGCATGTGTATCAGCCAATAAATTAGTCAGAGGAAGTGCTAGTCTGCGCATGCGCGGTGGTGGGGCTGGCATCCACCAGACTACACTCTGACTCCCTGCCCAGTAGGGGCACCTAACTTTTAATCTGAGTGTTTATTGAGTGAAAGCCGATATTTAGCAATATCAAAAGTATTAGGGAGGTAAGTATCAACTCTCTCGTGAAAAAAGAAATCCTTGATTTCGTTTATTTTACTTCGTAGTTGAGATAAAAATGGCCTCTTGGACTCTATAGTAACCTACAACATTTGTTTGAATTCCATCCACCGCTTTCGGAGGAGTTACATTACACAGAGACTGGCGTGGATCGCTGTGAAAAATCTGGAGGTCTTATGGGGAAATGATCTGTGAGAGCAGGGGTTAAAATTAACATGAGCGCGAGGTTAGCAGAAATTGACCAGGGCTAGTACAACTTGTAACTGACCAACCCAATGGTAACAATTTGACATGTCAACTCTTTAATGATCAAGGTGGTAAAAAAATTCCTCTATTGTGAGCAGAGCAAGACGACTATTTTTGGAAATTTACCAGTAGAATGACTGGCTCAATAATTGAGCCAGTCATTTCATTGGTAAAATGTAAAAAATAATCTTCCTTTGGTCTGCAAAGACTTGAAGGGCTATAGTAGAATCTAGTAATCACTAGTCCTATCTAAATGTAGTGGCTCATCTGGCTTAATTTAAAACTGTTGAGTGTAATAGATGCATCTAAGAACTCTATAGAATGGTGCAATACAGACTTCTATCATGTCTATAAAACAGGAATTACACAGCTTAGTTAGCTGTTGTATCGACAAGAAGGGGTATTGTGTATAAATATTAATGGCACTTACATACCTACATTTTTTGTTATTTTGCTGTTCTGGCACCATTCTGAATCTATCGTATGTATTGTGTGTTGTTGGTCTTCAGGTATGCATGTTATATATAATAATGCAAAGTAATGCAATGTAATGCATTGTTATCATATGTCCCAGATGTGCAGGCGGAATGGTTGTGAATATAAAATTGTTTTGCTTTCCTGTTAATGGATCAATCGATCACTAGCTAAGCTCCACCCACACTTTGCCCGTGTTGGAATTGATTGATCCCTTAACTCCCTGACTATAAATTTTCAAAAAATTATACTGGAAAGCTGTTGAATATTTTGAAACTAATTTGGCTGGGCGCTGTTGCTGCCAATGGAGTCGAATTAGTTTCAAATTAAATAAACAACAGCATGTTTTTTTAAATAGTAAAGAAGTACAATTCGTACAACAACGCTTAGTGTGCCATCAATTAAGCGCTCATGATGAACTTATCTATGCTATCCATGACATGATTGATTATGATATTAGCCTACAAGTCACGTAGTTGATTATGATGTCATATGATTGATGGATAAACTGGAATCCTCAATTTGCCCTTCGGAATGCCAAAGGTCTAGTCAGCATACATAAAAAAATCTCTAAATCTTAACTTTATTTAGGAATGGAAATATTTTCTAAATTTTTCTTAGCTTCATCCAGACTTCTTACCATCCAACAGTGAAATGTATATCTAAAATATACATATTGTTCAGAGAAGATAATCTTGTTTTCTCAGTTTCTGAAATGTAAATGTGCTCATCCACTCCACATTGATATGGGTAACTCACATACAAGTGTATGCCTGCAGGTCATGGTTATAATACAAGCTGTTCTATTTTAAGGTACTTTTGCGGTGACAGCATTGATGGTGGGTGCAGTGGCTGAGAAAGGCTTTGAGAAGCATGGAGGTGTGGCTGAGCCATTGTTAAGCAATGTCACACTAGCAGGACAGGTGATGGCTGGTAATGTTACTACAGAATCTCCTCCAGAAACAAGTAGTGGAGCTGATCCAATCAAACTCGGGTACGCGATGACAGTCACATTTGCTGCTGGCGCGATTCAGGTACTAGTTAGCTCACCTAACCCGAAGGGCCAAGTGAGCTTATGCCCTGGCAGTTGTCCGCCATTGGTCCGTCTGCCATCCGTCCATCAAATCGCTTCTCCTTAATAGTTTGACCGGTTTCAAACATATTTGGCTGGAAGGATCCTATGCTGGTATTCTCCAGAACATCTATTCAGAATTTTGATTTGTCAATTTTTTTAGGTGAAAATTGAAAGATTTTTATGAAAAATTGTCAAAATGTTACTTCTTAGTTACTTGACATATTTCAAAAAATTTGGCTGTGCCAATTCTATGGTGGTGGGCTCTAGAACCTATTTTCAGAATTGTTATTGATCAATTTTTTGGTGAAAATCTGATTTTATGAAAAATTTACCAGAAATTGTCAAAATGCTGCTTCTCCTTACTTGCTTGACATAAGTCAACCAAATTTGGCTATGCAGATTCTATGGTAGTAGGCTCTAGAAGTTGTATTCATAATTTTGATTGATAAAATTTTGGGTGAAAATCTTAGATTTTATGAAAAATTTACCAGAAATTGTCAAAATGCTACCTCTCCTTACTTGCTTGACATATTTCAAACAAATTTGGCTAGAAAGACGCTATTGTGGTATACTCACGCCCTTCTTTTCTTAATTTTGATTGGATAAATTTTGAGGTGAAAAGTTTATTTTATGAAAAATTTACTGGAAATTGTCAAACCGCTTTGTGGATTTCAACCAAATTTGGCTGGAAGGATTCTATGGTGGTAGGCTCCAGAAACTCTATTTAGAATATTAATTGGTCAATGTTTTGGGTACTAAATAACATTTATTCATTCATTATTTATTCATCTTAGATTTTATGAAATATTTACTGGAAATTGTGGAATTGCTTCTCCTCCTTAGCTGTGTGATATACATGTATTTCATTCAAATTTGGATAGAAGGGCCCTATTATGATGGGCTCCAGAATATCTATTCAGCATTTTCCTTGGTCAGTTTTTAGGGGAGGGGGGGGGGGGTGTAGTTAGATTTTATGAAAAATTTACTGGAAATTGTCAAAGGACATCTCCTTAACCACTTGGCAGATTTTCCCAAATTTGTGAGTGATCCGATGGTGGTAGACTCGGGAGCTTCTATTCAGAATTTTGATTTGTCAATTTTTTGGCGACCATCTTGGAATTTCCGAAAATTTTCCGGAACCATTTAATATCACTTTGTACTCTTTAATCAATGGCCCAATTTCAACGAAACTTGATTTAATTCTACTCAGTGGTTTGGGAGGAGATACATGTAGCGTGACAGATGGACGGACAAACGAACAGAGGCGATTATAATATCCCCGACGTTTTTTTAAAACATGAGGATAGTAATAACAATAAATTTAATTTAATTTATATTTCTGAAAGTTAATGTCTGTTTCATTATCAGGTAATAATGGGTATCTGTCATCTAGGATTTGTCACCACTTACTTATCTGATCCACTGATTAGTGGCTTCACCACTGCTGCTGCCTGTCACGTTCTCACCAGCCAAATCAAACACGTGTTTGGTGTCTCCGTCCCGCGCCATAGTGGTGCGCTTAAAGTACCCAAGGTGAGAGCAGATATTGTATGTATTAATAATCTATGTTGAGTTTCACGTAGATATCTTCAATGTAATGATTGTGTGTTCTGCAAGACAGCTGTTTGTTATTTAACCCTTCCGTCCGTCCTTCAAATCGCATCTCATCATTTATGCGTGGACCAATTTCACCCAAATTTGGCCGGAAGGATCCTATGGTGGTAGGCTTCAGAACATCTATTCAGAATTTTGATTGGTCCATTTTTCTGGCGCCCATATTAGATTTTCCAAAAATTTTCTGGAAATCATTTAAAATGCCGTGACTACTCCTTCAATATAAATGGCCCGACTTCACCAAAACTTGGGTGGACTAATTCTATGCAGGTAGGCTTCAACACTTTTAAAGAGAAGTGTGATTGGTCAATATTTCTAGTGGCCATGTTGGATTTTATGAACATTTCTGAAAATCAGTTAAAAGCCTACTCATTAACTACATGGCCGATTTGAAGCAAACTATGTTGGAAGGCCCTTAGAGTACATCAGAAGCAGTATGCAGAATTTTGATTGATCTATTTTATCAGCCGGCTATCTTGAATTTTCCGGAAAATGTCGGGAAATCCTTTAAAGTGCTACTCCTCATTAACTTGGGCAATTTCAATCAGACTTGACTGGAAGGATACTTAGGCTGGTAGGTTTCAGAGCATCTATATTCAGACTTTTGAATGATCAATTTTTCTGGTGGCCATCTTTGATTTTCTGAACATTTATGGAAGTCAGTTAAAAGCCTACTCAGTAACCACTTGGCAGATTTCAAGCAAACTCATTTGGAAGGACCCTAGAGTGGTACTCGAATATGGTATGGTTCAGAACTTGTATAGAGAATAATGATTTATCAGTGTTTTTGGCGACTGTCTTGAATTTTCCAAAACATAGCAGGAAAATCGTTTAAAGCGCTAATCTTATTTAATTGCTTTGGCAATTTCAACCAGACTCGACTGGAATGATACTAAGCTGGTAGGTTTCAGAATATATTTACAGAATTTTGATTGGTAAATTTTTCCAACGACCATCTTAGATTTTCTTAAAATTTTGGGAAATCAGTTAAAATGCTACTCATTAACCGCTTGAACAATGTCAAGCAAACTCGGTTGGAAGGATCCTAGAAGAGTGTGCTTCAAAGCTTTTATAAAGAATTGTAATTGGTCAATTTGTTCAGCGGCCATCCTGAATTTCTGAAAAATTACTGGAAATTGTTTAAAAGGCTACTCATTAACCGCTTGTTCCAGTGGCCATCTCTTTCTCCAAAATGACATCTCAGGAACTGCTGTACAGATCAGGCTGAAACTCAGTAGATTTAATTTCCTCGATATCTAAGGGTGATTAAAATTTGTTCAAAAGAACTCGATCCTTGATAAAACATGGTTGTCATGGACCAGGGATTTACCGGACTGAAAATCCTGCATCATATCATGATGTCTTAAAAATACACACAGGACCCACAAAAAATAGAGAGCGCATCCCTACGGATGTAAAGCCACCAACTCCAATAAATTTATTACAACAAACCTAGCCATAACAAAGATCTAAGCCGCTAAATCTTCAAGCGAAATTCGCAATAATTTGCAACCATTTTCTGTAGTTTGACAAGTCGTCTTGTTATTGTTTGATGTGAAGAAAAATTTGCTTTTATCTCAGTGTCATTGTCTTAGATATCCCTGAAATAGGTTATTGCAGCATTTCTGGCACACTAGGAACTGCCATTATGATCTTGGGACCCTCAAAATAAGGTGTGTTGAGTCCCATGGACTCCCAAATTTACAGACTGAGGTAAATCCCTGATGGACCAATCAAAATTTTGGGTTTGATGGCCATATTGGATTTTTCTTTATTGGCTGGATTGAACCTAAGGTTCAATCTAATTGTGTGATCAGTGTTCATCATTAATTTCCCACTAAATATTGAGTGTACTGAATTCCCAATTTTGTATTTTATGTCTTGTTACTACTGCTGAATTTGAAAGTATTATGCCTGCTCAAATGCTAATGGTCAAGGTGAGCATTAAGGCCCTTGGGCCTCTTGTTCTAATTGGTTAAAAAGTTCATCATGGCAGCCATGATAGACTGGAGAAATATATCAACATTACTAAATGAATATCTGCCATTGATGGCAGGATAAAAATAACAAGAAATAAAATGCGTAGTTTCTGTGTAGTGTATTGGCTTGCCTGAATAGTATAAGATGCTTTTAGTTTTCTGGTAATATCATGTGCTGTGTGTGTTTTTTTGTGTTTTCAGTCCTGGATAGATTTCTTCCTTAACATCCCACAGACGAATGCAATTACCTTAATTAACTCGCTTGTTTCAATGGCTGCTCTGATATTCATTAAGGAGTGTATTAATGCAAGGTTCAGAAGCAGAATGAAAATGCCCGTCCCTATAGAGCTTCTTGTCGTAAGTATTTACAAGTGAAAGTGGATTTTTGAAGTCTCTTATGTTAACTGTCTGCCTGCTGAATTTCTGCAGACTACAATTTCAATGGGCAATAACTGTGGATGTGTTGAATATTTTGAAAACAATTTGACTGAAAGTTGTTGGTGGCTAAGCCACCGACAACTTTCAGTCAAATTTTTCTCAAAATATTCAGCAGGTCCAGATTTATTGCCTGTTGAAATAATTTTCGGGTGGCTTAGAGAAGTCAGAGAGTTACAGATGTTGCACACCAAGTTTAGATTATTGTGTGCTGATCTTGTTAGTTCACTGAATATGATGATGTCATCAGAATTGTACACAAAATGTAGCTTCCAATGTTTGACCAAGTCACCAAATCTGGCGCCATCTTATCCAGTGTGTCTCCTCTATTGTCATGCTTCAATGAACATCAGCTCTTTCACTGATAAATTCTCTGCATATTAATTTCCTAATTACAAGGCTGACACACAGAAAAGGTGTTTGAGATTAAAGCTGTGCATATTCACAGCAGAACGCTTGAAAATAAAATTCTTTAAATTGTATACTTTTAGAGGCTTAAACTGTGGGCCTATATGTAATGAAACGAAATAAATCTTAACATATGATGATTTAATTCCAGATAAATTAATAAAAATTTCAAATTATGAAATTGAAATGGAGGGATGAGTCCCTAATTATATTAATTTATACGTAATGAAATAATCATATGTTAAGATTTATTTCATTTCATTACATCTAAGCCCACAGTTTAAGCCTCTAAAAGTATACAATTTAAAAAGTTTTCAGTTATTTTGCTAATCTGACAGGAAGCCATTGAACCAGCGACAGCTTCCAGTCATTTTAATCTCAAAATATTTAACAGAATATATTTTGCTTCGTGAAGAATTTATTTTATCACAGATTTGTCATTGAAAGTGTTAAAATAAATTTGTGCCTAGATATTCGGATGATAAACATTTGGATTTTTTGCTGCTCTTATTTGCCCTTATAACTAATTATGTCCTTCCACATATAAATTTGTGGTGGATTTGTGTGTGTGCGTGCGTGGGTGTGGGGTGTGAGGGTGTGTGTGTGTGAGGGTGTGTGTGTGTGAAATAGCATCTGCTTTGTCCACTTGTGTGTCTGTACATGTGTGTATGTTTTATCTTGTATTGCAGGTTGTGTTGGTGACAGCAATCTCATACCTGGCTAACTTGAGTGAGGATTATAATGTACTTATTGTCGGTAGCATTCCAAAAGGGTGAGTCTACTGCCACTACACATGCATAACGTCATTATATCACCTGAAAGGCCAAGTGAACTTATGCCATGGTGATTGTATGTTTTTGATGTCTGTCTGTCCGTCAGCTTTTTCCTTTAAACAACTTCTCACAAACTACAGGCTACTTTCATTTAAGTTTCACAGGAAGCATTTTTAGGGCATTGAGATCCACTAGTGTTCACGCAAAACAAATTGGTTAATTTGAGGGGTGACAATCTTGGATTTTGTTCTATTTTTAGAAACCCTTTAAATGTATTCTCAGATTTTGCATGGCCAATTAATCTTGGATTACTTAGTCATCGAGTGTCTGCAAAGCGGAGGATGGCTGGATATAGATCTCTGAACATCTGGTTTTAGGCATCCAATCTGAGAACACAGGCTCCAATCTGAGAATAGAGGCATCCAATCTGAGAACAGAGGCATCCAATCTGAGAATAGAGGCATCCAATCTGAGAACAGAAGCATCCAATCTGAGAACAGAAGCATCCAATGTGAGAACAGAGGCATCCAATCTGAGAATAGAGGCATCCAATCTGAGAACAGATTCATCCAGTCTGAGATCAGAGGCATCCAATCTGAGAATAGAGGCATCCAATCTGAGAACAGAGGCATCCAATCTGAGAATAGTGGCATCCAGTCTGAGAACAGAGGCATCCAATCAGAACAGAGGCATCCAATCTGAGAACAGAGGCATCCAATGTGAGAACAGAGGCATCCAATCTGAGAATAGAGGCATCCAATCTGAGAACAGAGGCATCCAATCTGAGAATAGAGGCATCCAATCTGAGAGCAGAGGCATCCAATCTGAGAACATGGCATCCAATCTGAGAACAGAGGCATCCAATCTGAGAACAGAGGCATCCAATGTGAGAACAGAGGCATCCAATCTGAGAATAGAGGCATCCAATCTGAGAACAGATTCATCCAGTCTAAGATCAGAGGCCAATTAATCTTGGATTACCTAGTCATCGAGTGTCTGCAAAGCGGAGGATGGCTGGATATAGATCTCTGAACATCTGGTTTTAGGCATCCAATCTGAGAACACAGGCTCCAATCTGAGAATAGAGGCATCCAATCTGAGAACAGAGGCATCCATTCTGAGAACAGAGGCATCCAACCTGGGAACAGAGGCATCCAATCTCGGAACAGAGGCATCCAATCTGAGAACAGAGGCATCCAATGTGAGAACAGAGGCATCCAATCTGAGAATAGAGGCATCCAATCTGAGAACAGATTCATCCAGTCTAAGATCAGAGGCTTCCAATCTGAGAATAGAGGCATCCAATCTGTGAACAGAGGCATCCAATCTGAGAATAGAGGCATCCAATCTGAGAACAGAGCCATCCAATCTGAGAACAGAGACATCCAATCTGAGAATGGAGGCATCCAATCTGAGAATGGAGGCATCCAATCTGAGAACAGAGGCATCCAATCTGAGAACAGAGCCATCCAATCTGAGAACAGCGCCATCCATTTCTAGCTAAGCTCCACCCATTTCTAGCTAAGCTCCACACACTTTATGCGCACATTTGAATCGATTTTAACAGTTTCGACCAGGAATTCCCAATTTTGGACGGTAACTATAGAGGTAAGCTGTTGAATATTTTGAAACAAATTTGATTCGGAGCTGCCATCATCCCCCCCCCCCCCCACCCACCCAGTTTTGGTCAGCTCTAGCATTAAATGGTCAATGATCATAATAATATTATATAACATGAGAATAGAGGAATCCAGTCTGTCACTCAAGTATATGACATCATAATCAAATGCGTCATGAATGACATATCTAAGTCTGTCATAAATGCTTAATAGTCTGTAATGGTTGCTGTTGCTGCAATAGGCAGCAAAAGCACCCCATCAAATTAGTTTCAAAATATTCCACAGCTTACCAACAGTTTTCTTGACATTAAGATTAAGAGATTTTTGGACAAAACGTTGTCAGTGCTTAGCTAGGAATGGGCAGGGCACAGCTAAAACTTGATTCCTCCATTGTGAACAAACTGTAAGCTATAAACAACACATCATTGTGGTAGTTCATTCATTATTTGTCCGGATGAAAAGCCTTCATGTGTCATATAGCAATAGTTAATCGTGTGCTTTGTTTGTGATGATGTCATCAGTAGGGATGTTCCAAATGATCGATTTGATCGATGATTGGTCAGTTTCATTGTTTAATTAACACATCGATCATGCTTTACCAAAATCGATGATTAGTCGTACTTGTTATTTTGACATACAGCCAATGATACTGAAGTAAATTGTATGTAAGATTGTTCATGAATTGACCCTTTAAGAGATAAGTATTTCTGCTTGTAGGAGATTATCATATGATCCCATATCTGTAATCAGGAATCATGAGGCATCAGTGATGCATTATTCCATATTACAATGGCAGAAACTGGAAGTTGAATTGAAATACTTTGTTAAACTAATGATTGATCACAAAGATATAACCAATTCCCAACACTAGTCATTAGTATATCGCTTTTATTGTTGAGCACAAAAACTGCTTTAGTTATACAAAAATGCTTAGCAACCAATTTCAGTTAAATTGTTTTCAAAATACCTGACCCAAATCTAATATATAATCTGTCAACTGTGTTTATAATATAGATAATGTGACATTTAACAGTTTGTTTTTGTTTACCCAGCATTCCCGCTCCTCAGGTGCCGCCTTTCGAGTATTTAACAGATGTGATCGGGGACAGCGTCGCAATCGCCATCGTCTCATTCGCTATCTCCGTCTCCATGGCAAAAATTATAGGGAAGAAATGTGAATATGAGGTGGATGCTAACCAAGTAAGACACTATACACGTACATTGTTATTAGCTCATCATGCCAGAATAAAGCTGGCTTATGTGATAATGGTGTGGCTTTCATTGTGGACATTAGTAACCCTTACCACTCACATCTTCCACCAAATTTGATGAAAAATGAATGTCAGTTCGTCCTTTAATTTAATTTGAAAATTTAAAATTGAGACTTCAGAGTGGTAATGGTTAAATATGGAGCTCCATTGAAAGCTGTAATGCTTCAATATCTTGCTGTGCTCCACCCACTTTTACGCATGTTGTAAACGATCTGAAATTTTTGAAACTGAATTCCTAGAATCTAACTTTTAAGGTAACGATACAGGTATCCTGTTGAATGTTTTGAAACTAATTGAATGGGGGACAAGTTTCTATCTATGGCAGTAACAGCTCCCAGTCAGACAATGTTAGATTAGTTTCAAAATATTCAAGAGTATCTTTATTAAATTTTTAATTAATCAAGGACATTCAATTCATATAATTTTGTGACAGAGTTTTTGATTTTCGTGATGGCGATGTCATTATAATTGTGATGTCAGCGAACATGTGATGTAATTAATTATGACATCAGATACTTGAGTGGCAGATCAGATCCCTCTATTTCGGTTATATTCTGGTTTTAGATGTGTAGTTACAGCTAAATTATCAGTCTAATGGTAGCAAAACCTTTACATGACACTAGTACTGCATCTATTTCAATACTACGATTAGGTTTGTGCGATTATTGTTTTGTGTGATCACGATCGATTATTTAAAAATAATCATGATTACTTGATTAATCAGTCTGGATACAAATTACCCAGACATAACAACAAAGGCATATCAATGACGAAAGCTGACAATGGTGTTTATAAATGTCCATTTGCAGGCCAAGACTATTTTTCAAAATGTAAAAAAGACGCTCGAGTCAGTCACTCCAGTGGTACATTTTCAAAAATACCCCTCTTGGCCCGCAAATTGGCATACATTCGCTCTGCAAAATGTCAATGTTCGTGTAAGATAGCATTAAAGAGTAATGAAAAGGTAGGTTATGAAATATTTTATGCAATAGAAATTATTCACAATTATTTGATTATTTAATGTTTGTCGAGCCCATAGTGAAGCGGAGGATCTCGACATAGCGATCCAAATGATGTCCGGCATCTGGCGTGACAAGAAATAGCTAAATATTAAAGCTTTTCAATGGACATTTAATTCATGAATGACTTGTCCAATTTTAATAAAACTACAAATTGGTTATATATCATCATTGCATTAAATTTGCAGCAAAATTAAAATGAATTTAAAGTTTTTTCCATACTGTTACAAGGAGTTTTCATTAGACATTTAATTTATCATGGAGGTATACTATTTTAAGAAATCTTTATTTTGCGATACTGCCACACATAATGTGTAATATGTGGACAAACTAAGGGGCTTGACGCGCGGGATGCAGGCCATCTAGTTAATCATATTTACGATTTAAAACATTTACAATTTTCGATTTAATCACAAAATCGTGCAAGCATTTATATGCTAGTCATATGTTTATTTCCAGCATAAGTACTTTTTGAGGGTAAGTTTTGCCGCTAGCTAGACATAGTCCGTGCACATATTGTATTTAACTCCGCTGTATGGCTAACCTCGCAGCACCATTTTATCCCTGTTACGTTTACACATCAGAAATGACAAAATCTTTATGATCTAAGGAATATTATGTTGAATATTTGGAAATTAGCTTCACTGGAAGCTGTTACTACCAGTGGTTTAGAAATATTCAAAAACCTTACTTTTAATTTCACACACATGTACGCACGCGCACACACACCCACACATGCACGCACTCACGCACCCACGCACGTACGCACACACTTCTAATTTCATTCCCCCCTCACTTTTTCAGGAATTAATTGCATACGGATCCTGTAATGTGGTTGGTTCATTCCTGAACTCGTTCCTGAGTTCTGCATCATTGTCACGTAGTCTTATACAGGAGATTGTCGGTGGTAAAACACAGGTCAGGATACAAACTTAGCCCTTTAATGCCTAAATTTTTTTGAAAAATTCAAATATTTACTCACTGAATGTCCATTTGCAGGCCAAGAGAAGACTATTTTTGAAAGTTTACCACTGTAATTATTGGCTCCGTTACCGAGCCAGTCATTTCAGTGGTAAAATTAAAAAAATAGTCTTCTCTTGGCCTGCAAATGGACATTACTCAAAACCACTACAGAGGCCGGTTTTGGCCGGTTTCATCACGAAACGGTTAAAGTGCAGCTCAGACATAACTTCACATGTTTCCACCATAAAATAAAATGTCCGCTTCAATACTGTAGCAAATAAAATATGGGATTCAGTAACTCAGCACCAGGCATCAGGCAATAAAGCCTCATCAGTCAATAAAGCCTCATCAGACACTAACGCCTCATCAGTCACTAAAGCCTCATCAGACACTAAAGCCTCATCAGTCACTAAAGCCTCATCAGTCACTAAAGCCTCATCAGTCACTAAAGCCTCATCAGACACTAAAGCCTCATCAGTCACTAAAGCCTCATCAGACACTAACACTTTTTGGGGACTATCTTGTCTTTATAAATTGTACTAACTCAATGCTTAGGCACACGTCAGCCAGGACATTGGAGATGTTATCTGTGGCTTAATTACAAGTTTAATCGTTTGTTACCATACAACTGATGTAACGAACACACATGGTAATCGCTTGTTACCATACAGCCGGTGAAACGGACACACATGGTAATCGCTTGTTACCATACAGCCGGTGAGACGGACACACATGGTAATTGCTTGTTACCATACAGCCGGTGAAACGGACACATGGTAATCGCTTGTTACCATACAGCTGAGGTAACAAACACACATGGTAATCGTGTGTTACCATACAGCTGATGTAACAAACACACATGGTAATCGCTTGTTACCATACAGCCGGTGTAACAAATGCACATGGTAATCGCTTGTTACCATACAGCTGGTGTGACAAACACACATGGTAATTGCTTGTTACCATACAGCTGGTGAAACGGACACACATGGTAATCGCTTGTTACCATACAGCCGGTGTAACAAACACACATGGTAATCGCTTGTTACCATACAGCCGGTGTAACAAACACACATGGTAATCGCTTGTTACCATACAGCTGGTGTGACAAACACACATGGTAATTGCTTGTTACCATACAGCTGGTGAAACGGACACACATGGTAATCGCTTGTTACCATACAGCTGATGTAACAAACACATGGTAATCGCTTGTTACCATACAGCTGATGTTTAATGTCAGCCGTGTCCTCCAAAAAGTGTCACTCACTAAACATTCTTATTAATATCAGTATTATATTGTATGGGTGCAACTGCTGGTATGCAAATTCTTATGCTTGGACATGTCAGGCTCATTCACTGTCATGACTAAGGTGAGCTGCTGCAATACCGTAAATCCTCCTCATTAAACAAGCAAGGCAACAGGATTTACTAATATTCAAATGTCAGCCAGCATCATGAATGACAGTGAGTGAGTTTGGGTTGCTAAGGTAACCAGGGACATAAGAGCAGCTACAGATTCTTATGTATTTCACAAAATAAAATTTGGAAATATTTGCATGTGTTCGTGTTATCTGTGCATATGTTAATTGTTGTTTAATGGTTTTGTACTATTAAACTTAGTTAGCAGATGCACAGATAACATACTCCTTGGCATACTTGTACAGGAGTATAAGGCCAAGTAATCTAAAGGTCTTGGAACAAGATTTCAGAGTTAGCTCCCTTGGCACTGCGTGTAATAGCCAACTCATTCATGCAAAAGCAGCAAAATAATAGCAAGGCCATATAACTAACATTCCAATCCAGTGACAGCTAGTAGCAGTCACCATCCCTATATGGGAACATGTATGCAGACCATCACCCGATAGAAACCACATGATTAGGTCAGCCAATCAACATGGTTATAGACTTAATTTACAATTATCGTCAATTCTTGGTGGCTACAGGTTAGCAGTTAGGCAATTAGTTAGGCAGTTAAGCAATAGTGGAATACAACGGTCAGATCTGGATATTTATTATGTAACATATAATATGAAGAGCATTCTTGAAACTCATAACTTGTATGATTTATTTATTAAGCAAACTAATACGAGGATGTAGCTAACATATGCTGTGCTTTAGGCATGTCGGGCAGCTAATACAGCAGGCTGCGACACGCTATCAACAGGTTCGAAGGCTGGAACTCCTGTGGCCGGTTAACTTGTACCGATGTCATCCGGGGGAGGGGGGGGGGTGGTGGTGAATTTGAACAAGTGACTAAGTTAATGACTGGCAATATCTCCAGAAGTTTACAGTATGACTGATATGAACTTAGGAGGATTATATGCACTATTCCACATAGCATAAAATGAATAACATTACATAACACAGTAGCAATACTCAGATTTATTGTATAGATCATTTACGTGAATATATTTTTTAGTCAGGCTGTCGTGACATTCAGATTGTCTAATTTGGTACCGCGCTGCTGGAAGCTGTTGCTGTTGTATTGAAGCTTTTGACTCTAGATTTGCTTACATATCGGGACCCACGGGCGAACAGTCTTTGTTAAGATCGCCATGTCTAAATTCTCTTTTGAAAACAATACTGCTGATGCTGTTGCATTTTGGCTTTTGACACCAGAAATTTTGATTCATCTGATTTGTCTGTGGGGACTCCAGGGGCAAGTTTTCACACATGTTGGGAGATCTCACCAATAGAACCAGTCATTAACAAATGTCTTAAGAAGAAGAAGCACTATATTTTCATGTTAAACCTGTCTAGTGACACAGGTTAATGTTTGGATAACCAATGATTACCATTTGTTAACTGCTGGATACACATGCTAACCATGGGTCGAATGCAGTGAACATACACAGAGTGACCGTTTTGTACCATACTTAGGATGCTGATAATACTGGTATTCATGTTTCATCAGGAGTATGGCCTCATTAATGGTCAACTGGTAATCGCTGGTTACCACACTTCAATTGTAGAGCATACATGGTAATCGTGTGTTACCATATGGTCAATTAATGCACGATCAGAGTAATCGCTCACTTGCGTGTTACCACTCTTCCTATTTAATGAACGCACATGGTAATCGTGTGTTACCACATAACCAATATAATAAGCACAGTATTCGCTTACTACGGTACTGCAGGTGTGATGGATACAGGGTAATCGCTTGTTGCCTTATTGCCAGTATAATGACCACTTAGAGTAATATTGTTACCGTAGTGCCTATTTAGCAAATACACAGGGTAATTGCATGTTGCCATACAGCCGATGTAACAAACACACATGGTAATCGCTTGTTACCATACAGCTGATGTAACGAACACACATGGTAATCACATGCTAGCATACAGCCGATGAAACAAACACACATGGTAATCGCTTGTTACCATACAGTTGATGTAATGAACACACATGGTAATTGCTTGTTGCTATACAGCTGATGTAACAAACACACATGGTAATCGCTTGTTACCATACAGTGGATGTAACGAATACACATGGTAATCACATGTTACCATACAGCCGATGAAACAAACACACATGGTAATCGCTTGTTACCATACAGTTGACGTAATGAACACACATGGTAATCGCTTGTTACCATTCAGCCGATGAAACAAACACATGGTAATCGCTTGTTACCATACAGTTGATGTAATGAACACACATGGTAATCGTTTGTTACCATACAACTGATGTAACGAACACACATGGTAATCGCTTGTTACCATACAGCCGGTGAAACGGACACACATGGTAATCGCTTGTTACCATACAGCCGGTGAGACGGACACACATGGTAATTGCTTGTTACCATACAGCCGGTGAAACGGACACATGGTAATCACTTGTTACCATACAGCTGAGGTAACAAACACACATGGTAATCGCGTGTTACCATACAGCTGATGTAACATACACACATGGTAATCGCTTGTTACCATACAGCCGGTGTAACAAACGCACATGGTAATCGCTTGTTACCATACAGCTGGTGTGACAAACACACATGGTAATTGCTTGTTACCATACAGCTGGTGAAACGGACACACATGGTAATCGCTTGTTACCATACAGCCGGTGTAACAAACACACATGGTAATCACTTGTTACCATACAGCTGGTGTGACAAACACACATGGTAATCGCTTGTTACCATACAGCCGTTGAAACGGACACACATGGTAATCGCTTGTTACCATACAGCCGGTGTAACAAACACACATGGTAATCGCTTGTTACCATACAGCCGGTGTAACAAACACACATGGTAATCGCTTGTTACCATACAGCTGGTGTGACAAACACACATGGTAATTGCTTGTTACCATACAGCCGGTGAAACAGACACGCATGGTAATCGCTTGTTACCATACAGCTGATGTAACAAACACATGGTAATCGCTTGTTACCATACAGCTGATGTTTAATGTCAGCCGTGTCCTCCAAAAAGTGTCACTCACTAAACATTCTTATTAATATCAGTATTATATTGTATGGTTGCAACTGCTGGTATGCAAATTCTTATGCTCGGACATGTCAGACTCATTCACTGTCATGACTAAGGCAAGCTGCTGCAATACCGTAAATTCTCATCATTAAACAAGCAAGGCAACGGGATTTACTAATATTCAAATGTCAGCCAGCATCATGACAGTGAGTGAGTTTGGGTTGCTAAGGTAACCAGAGACATAAGAGCAGCTACAGATTCTTATGTATTTCACAAAATAAAATTTGGAAATGTTTGCATGTGTTCGTGTTATCTGTGCATAGGTTAAAGCCTCATTAGTCAGTAAAACCTCATCAGTCAATAAAGCCTCATCAGTCACTAAAGCCTCATCAGTCAGTAAACCCTCATTAGTCACTAAAGCATCATCAGTCAGTAAACCCTCATTAGTCACTAAAGCCTCATTAGTCACTAAAGCCTCACCTCATCAGTCACATAATCAGACACTAAAGCCTCATCAGTCACTAAACCCTCATCAGTCAGTAAAGCATCATCAGTCACTAAAGCATCATCAATCACTAAAGCCTCATCAGTCACTAAAGCATCATACGTCACTAAAGCATCACCAGTCACTAAAGCATCATCAGTCACTAAAGCCTCATCAGTCATTAAAGCCTCATCAGTCACTAACGCCTCTTCAGTCACTAAAGCATCATCAGTCACTAAAGCCTCATCAGTCACTAAAGCCTCATCAGTCACTAAAGCATCATCAGTCACTAAAGCATCATCTGTCACTAAAGCCTCATCAGTCCGTAAAGCCTCATCAGTCAGTAAAGCCTCATCAGTCACTAAAGCCTCATCAATCACTAAAGCCTCATCAGTCACTAAAGCGTCATCAGTCACTAAAGCATCATCAGTCACTAACGCCTCATCAGTCAGTAAAGCCTCATCAGTCACTAAAGCCTCATCAGTCACTAAGCCTCATCAGTCAGTAAAGCCTAATTGGTCACTAAAGCCTCATCAGTCACTAAACCCTCATCAGTCACTAAAGCCTCATCAGTCACTAAACCCTCATCAGTCCGTAAAGCCTTATCAGTCAGTAAAGCCTCATCAGTCAGTAAAGCCTCATCAGTCAGTAAAGCCTCATCAGTCACTAAAGCCTCATCAGTCACTAAAGCCTCATCAGTCACTAAAGCGTCATCAGTCACTAAAGCATCACCAGTCACTAAATCAGGTGGTTTCTTAATGTCACGTTTCAGAGTCCTTTTAGTAGTTTAGCTGCATTGCGTTAAAGTTTATAATTTATGATTTTGTAAGTTGATAAGATGTATTATGTTTGCTGACAGATAGCCGGCCTTGTGTCTAGTGTGCTGCTCCTCATTGTACTACTGGCTATTGGACCTCTATTTGAAACTCTTCCAAAGGTATGTATCATAACATGCTATGCAAGAGATATTGCCATTATGCTACATTGTATGAATGTTAGATTGAGGGAGAGGAGTGAATACGGTGAGTAGGGAAACACAGGAAGTTACTAGAAATAAATCACCTGATCGGCACGATTGTTTACCAACAGTACCAAGAGATACCCATATCCTGACTGTCCACATCCTCATACCCACGCTACCGCATCATAAGACAGACACTACATTACTGCAGTAGACAGGAACATAAAAGTAATTAAGCACTCGAGTTTTGAAAGAAAATCTTGCAAAAATATTTGTCCCATAACGGCCATAAGCATTTGCAAATGTGAATAGAGTTATCATGTTATCAGATAAACACGCTTATATTCAATTGCACTAACTGTCTTGCTTCTGCAACTCACCAGACAATATTTTTAGCGAAAACTCTTGACTTGCTGAATATTTTGAAAACAATTTGACTGAAAGTTGTTGGTGGCTTAGCCACCATTCAAAATGTTTCCAAAATATTTAGCAGGTCCAGAGATATAGCCTTTTGAATATGTGGTCTGGTAAAGGTCATCAGTCAGATGGTTAGAATCGATGAAACCACTACATATCATTTTCTCTCCCTCTTAGAAACAATGTATTCTGACGACAACACTGGCCTAATCTGATTTAAGCATAAACGACTGGTGAGAT
The DNA here is from genome assembly GCA_034401795.1 of Chaetoderma sp. LZ-2023a. Taxonomy (NCBI): domain Eukaryota; kingdom Metazoa; phylum Mollusca; class Caudofoveata; order Chaetodermatida; family Chaetodermatidae; genus Chaetoderma; species Chaetoderma sp. LZ-2023a. The sequence continues at coordinate 14,916,722 of CM067371.1, forward strand.
ACTTATTAGCCACATTGTCTAGCAATGAGCTCAGGGTAGTGATAATTATATTAATGTTTTTTTGTTATTACCAAAATCTTGTGTGATTTACAAAGAACTAGTGATGATAAATTTCAATAATCAATCAGAAATAATTTTAGTTTTGAAATCATGCTATATTGCGTTTGTCAGCACACGTTTGTATTCATTCGTCAGAGCACTGAATAGTGAAACGTTACAGAGCTAAAGCTAAGATGATAAGAAAATAGTGAGAATCAGCTTAAAACTGAAATAACAACATATTTGATAAATAGAATATCAAACTCAGTGCCGCTTCATATGACATTTATCACACTCGTCTAGTGAGATCTCAGTTTGAGCTCGTTAATTCTTATTCTGTATCAAGTCCGACTAAAGTCATGTGATAAATTTGATGCAAGCTGTCAACTCTTGTGATATCCTATATGTATGATTAAGGCTAACATGTGATGTGATCATTCTATCATCATCACTATGCTAAAGGTGCTCAGAGTGAAGTACTGGCTTTTACACATAGCCTTAGTTAGCCCTTTAACACTCATACCAGCCAAAAATGACTTCTGCACTGGTCTTGGGAATTGTCTTTTTGCATACCAAGAGAAGACTTTTTATGCTCCCCGAAACAAATTTCGCGGGAGCATATAGTCGCCGCTTCATCCGTTCATCCGTTCACCATATATAAGTTTGTCGGGGGCATAGTTTCAAGACTTTTTCACACATGGTCACCAAACTTGGTATGTGGATGCATCTTAGGAAGAAGGTGTGCGGAGTATGAAAAGTAGGTCAAAAGTAGGTCATGCTAACCTACTTTTCATGGTCGACTAAATATCACAGAAAATGTTTGACCGTGCCATAGTTTCAAGACTTTTGCACATATAGTCACCAAACTTGGTATGTGGATGCATCTTGGCGAGAAGGGTTGCAGAGTATGAAAAGTAGGTCATCCTGACCTACTTTTCATGGGCGACTGAATATCACAGAAAATGGTTGTCTGTGCCGTGGTTTCAAGACTTTTGCACATGTGCTCACCAAACTTGGTATGTAGATGCATCTTAGGGAGGTGTGCAGAGTATCAAAAGTAGGTCAAACGTAGGTCATGCTGACCTACTTTTCATGGTCGATGAATATCACAGAAAATGTTTGTCCGGGCCATAGTTTCAAGACTTTTTCACATATGGTCACCAAACTTGGTATTGATTATTACAGAAAATATCTCTGTTCATTTTGAACATAGTTTTTATATGTATTTTTCATATGGTGCCAAGCAAAGTCTAAATGTGTTTATTTAGAGATTTTGCTTTTATTAAGCTATCCTTAACAAATTGTTCGTTAGGGCAAGTCCCACCAGACCAACAGAATTATGGCCCACCGAATCATTCCTACTCCCCAAATTGTTGATTTAACATCATTAGCCCAAACCAACAATATTTTAAGGATGGCCAAATATGGTGTATCTCATTGACAATTTCAAGTTCGTTGCTCTGTGTCTGAGCCACAGTCCCAAACCTTTCCCTGAAGCATATGCCGTCGGGGTTATCCATTCAGTTTCTCTGCAGAGTATGCCTTTGGGAGCATACATCAATTTATTGATTTGCCTTGTTGAAACTTTACCACTGGAATGACTGGCTCGATAACCGAGCCAGTCATTCCAGTGGTAAATTTTCTAAAATAGTCTTCTCTTGGTCTGAAAATGGACATTTTCTATGAGAAAATTTAAATTTTCTTCAAACAGTTTTGAGTGTTAAGGGTTAAACATGTGGAAAAATAGAAATATGAAAAACAGCAATGTAACATTTAAGAACTATATTGTCAGGTTTATTGTGATGCCAGTTACTACCCTTGCTCAGTGTTCAGGTGGTGGACCAGCTCTACAGGCTGACAGCTTTATTTTGTGTTACACTATAGTTTTAAATTCTGACAAAATATACTTAAATAAGAGTTTGGACAGTCTGATTTACAGGTGGAAATCAAATACAGGTATACATATATCTGCCAGGGGAAATAATCATCCTGTAAGTGCTATAAGTATTAAATTGGCCATTATTATCTCCCCTGATCTGTAATACAATCTCATAAAAGAATTGAAACTAATCTAGAAAGTTGTGCTCACCTATCTCCACATGTGGACAGCTTCACACCCCAACTCACCCCATTGTGGAAACAAGGCCAGCTTGCCACCCCAACTCACACCACTGGAACAAGGACAGCTTGCCACCCCAACTCGCCTAATGTGGAACAAGGACAGCTTGCCAGCCCAACTCACTCCACTGTGGAACAGGGACAGCTTGCCCCTCAACTCTTGGCATCTTCAGCCGCATCCTCCCTGTGTTGGATGCATATAACCTAGATAATGTTAGTGGTATCATCAACGGCAAGACAGACAATTATAATAGCTGTGTCTGTCTGTGTCTGTGAGCCAATTATAATAGCTGTGTCTGTCTGTGTCTGTGAGACAATTATAATAGCTGTGTCTGTCTGTGTCTGTGAGACAATTATAATATATGTGTCTGCCTGTGTCTGTGAGACAATTATAATAGCCGTGTCTGTCTCTTGTCTGTGGGACAATTATAATAGCTGTGTCTGTCCGTGTCTGTGAGACAATTATAATAGCTGTGTCTGCCTGTGTCTGTGAGACAATTATAATAGCTGTGTGTGTATGTGAGACAATTATAATAGCTGTGTCTGCCTGTGTCTGTGAGACACTTATAATGGCCCTGTCTGTCTTTGTCTGTGAGACAATTGTAATAGCTGTGTCTCTCTATGTCTGTGAGACAATTATAATAGCCGTGTTTGTCTGTGTCTATGAGACAATTGTAATAGCTGTGTCTGTGAGACAATTATAATAGCTGTGTGTGTCTGTGAGTCAATTATAATAGCTGTGTATGTCTGTGTCTGTGATACAATTATAATAGCTGTGTCTGTGAGACAATTATAATAGCCATGTCTGTCTGTGTCTGTGTGACAATTATAATAGCTGTGCCTGCCTGTGTCGGTGAGACAATTGTAATAGTTGTGTCTCTCTGTGTCTGGGAGACAATTATAATAGCTGTGTCTGTCTGTGTCTGTGAGACAATTATAATAACTGTGTCTGCGAGACAATTATAATAGCCATGTCTGTCTTGTCTGTGAGACAATTATAATAGTTGTGTCTGCCTGTGTCTGTGAGACAATTATAATAGCTGTCTGCCTGTGTCTGTGAGACAATTATAATAGCTATGTCTGTCTGTTTATCTGTCTGTCTGCAGCACAGTAACTCAAGCTCTACAGCAGCAATGTTTACCAACTCTTAGAACGAGGTTGCCCTTGGGGTTACCTAAAGAATGCCATTGACCTTGGTGTCAGTGATCAAGGTCATAGTCACTCAACACTCAGAGAATAACTCGTTCTACTGGCGATATCTTCAACAAAATGTTCTTTAGGAGGAAAACTTGATTTTTGGCCTTATCAGTGCAAGCTCATCGAAAATGGTGAGGGGGAAGGAGGGTGTGGGGTGTGGACGAGACTCATGTAATTCTATATATATGTTACTATGTGATTTTACGCGTGTAATTTGTATTTTATTTTCTCAGTGTATATTAGCTGTGATAGTGCTTGTTAACCTGAAGGGGATGTTTAAGCAGTTTACAGAGCTGCCCATACTGTGGAAAATATCCAAATATGACTTCGTAAGTGCAATGATAATAATAATAATAATAATAATAATAATAATAATAATAAGTTCATGACAATCCATCATCTAGGATATTGACTAATGTGTTTGACTGTGCCAACCTTATCCAATGCACAGCCACACATAAACATGCTCATTGGTCAGATATTGTACTTACTCTGAACAGCTTATTTAAGATCGAAACATAACCGATAGTAGACACATTTTTGGATTCGACCACTTCATGGTGTCTTGTGCTTAATAATGACATCTCTGAGACTTTGAACCAGTAAAGTGGTAAAAACATAAGTAAATCAGTTCATGAACGAGTTGATGAGTACAACTCAACAGTTGGTGTCATAAACAAGCACACACAGGAACAACACTCAGTGTCATAAACAAGCACACACCAGAACAACACTCGGTGTCATAAACAAGCACACACCAGAACAACACTCAGTGTCATAAACAAGCACACACAGGAACATCACTCAGTGTCATAAACAAGCACGCACCAGAACAACACTTGGTGTCATAAACAAGCACACACGGGAACAACACTCGGTGTCATAAACAGTCACACACCAGAACAACACTCGGTGTCATAAACAGTCACACACCAGAACAACACTTGGTGTCACAAACAAGCACACACAGGAGCAACACTCAGTGTCATAAACAAGCACACACTGGAACAACACTCAGTGTCATAAACAAGCACGCACCAGAACAACACTCAGTGTGATAAACAAGCACACACAGGAACAACACTCAGTGTCATAAACAAGCACACACAGGAACCACACTCGGTGTCATAAACAAGCACACACAGGAACAACACTCAGTGTCATAAACAAGCACACACTGGAACAACACTCAGTGTCAAACAAGCACACACCAGAACAACACTTGGTGTCATAAACAAGCACACACCAGAACAACACTTGGTGTCATAAACAAGCACACACCAGAACAACACTTGGTGTCATAAACAAGCACACACGGGAACAACACTCAGTGTCATGAACAGTCACACACCAGATCAACACTCAGTGTCATAAACAGTCACACACCAGAACAACACTCGGTGTCATAAACAAGCACACACCAGAACAACACTCAGTGTCATAAACAAGCACACACGGGAACAACACTCAGTGTCATAAACAAGCACACACCAGAACAACACTAGGTATCATAAACAGTCACACACCAGAACAACACTAGGTGCCATAAACAGTCACACACCAGAACAACACTTGGTGTCTTAAACAGTCAAACACCAGAACAACACTAGGTGTCATAAACAGTCACACACCAGAACAACACTAGGTGTCATAAACAGTCACACACCAGAACAACACTGGGTGTCATAAACGGTCACACACCAGAACAACACTAGGTGTCATAAAAAGTCAAACAGAACAACACAGTGTCATAAACAGTCACACACTAGAACAACACTCGGTGTCATAAGCAAGCACACACCAGAACAACACTCGGTGTCATGAACAAGCACACACAGGAACAACACTCAGTGTCATAAACAAGCACACACAGGAACAACACTCAGTGGGATAAACAAGCACGCACCAGAACAACACTTGGTGTCATAAACAAGCACGCACCAGAACAACACTCGGTGTCATAAACAAGCACACACAGGAACAACACTGTGTCATAAACAAGCATGCACCAGAACAACACTTGGTGTCATAAACAAGCATGCACCAGAAAAACACTCGGTGTCATAAACAAGCACACACAGGAACAACACTGTGTCATAAACAAGCACGCACCAGAACAACACTCGGTGTCGTAAACAGTCAAACACCAGAACAACACTAGGTGTCATAAACAGTCACACACCAGAACAACACTAGGTGTCACAAACAGTCACACACCAGAACAACACTAGGTGTCATAAACAATCACACACCAGAACAACACTCGGTGTCATAAACAAGCACACACGGGAACAACACTCAGTGTCATAAACAAGCACACACCAGAACAACACTAGGTGTCATAAACAGTCAAACACCAGAACAACACTTGGTGTCATAAATAGTCACACACCAGAACAACACTCAGTGTCATAAACAAGCACAACAGAACAACACTAGGTGTCATAAACAGTCTCACACCAGAACAACACTAGGTGTCATAAACAGTCACACACCAGAACAACACTAGGTGTCATAAACAGTCACACACCAGAACAACACTAGGTGTCACAAATAGTCACACACCAGAACAACACTAGGTGTCATAAACAGTCACACACCAGAACAACACTAGGTGTCATAAACAGTCACACACCAGAACAACACTAGGTGTCATAAACAGTTACACACCAGAACAACACTAGGTGTCATAAACAGTCAAACAGAACAACACTAAGTGTCATAAACTGTCACACACCGGAACAACACTAGGTGTCATAAGCAAGCACACACAGGAACAACACTAGGTGTCATAAACTCACACACCAGAACAACACTAGGTGTCATAAACAGTCAAACAGAACAACACTAAGTGTCATAAACTGTCACGCACCGGAACAACACTAGGTGTCATAAGCAAGCACACACCAGAACAACACTAGGTGTCATAAACAGTCACACACAGGAACAACACTAGGTGTCATAAGCAAGCACACACAGGAACAACACTCGGTGTCACAAACAAACACACACCAGAACAACACTCAGTGTCATGAACAAGCACGCACCGGAACAACATAAAAACATGATTCTCAGCCCGAATGCACCATGGTGTGATCAGACAATGGAGTAATCAAGTCTTAGCTATGCCCTGACCATCTCTAGCTAAGTTCTACACCCTGAATGCCCGGACTATCAATTTTCAGAAAACTATACAGATAAGCTGTTGAATATTTAGAAACAAATTTTACTGGATGGGGTGCTCTTGCTGCCTATGGTGCTCAGTCAAATTAGTTTCGAAATTTTCAACAGCGACTTTATTAAATAGCAAAGACATAAAATTCATGCAACAATGCTTAATCCATCATCAATTAAGCGTTTGTGACGAACTTATCTAAGTCATTCATGACGTCATTGATTATAACATCATCCTATACATCGCGTAATTGATTATGACATCATATGATTGGTGGATAAGTCAGAGAAGTCCATTAAGGGTGCAAAACAAGATGACCGCCGCTAATTATCACCAAGAAAATACAGAATGGACCTTTCCAGTTTATCCATCAGTCATATGATATCATAATCAACTATGTGACATGTAGAGATGACATCATATCAATTACGTCATATCATAGCAAAGTTCTTCACAAATACATAATTGATGACGGACTAAGCATTGTTGTACGAATTGTATGTCTACTATTTAATAAATATGCTGTTGAGTCTTGGTGCTGTTGCAGTCAAATTACTTTCATATTATTCAACAGCTTGCCTGTATAGTTTTCTGGAAATTGATGGTCAGGGAGTTCCGGATTGATGGGTGGGGCATAACTAAAACTGAATTCCTCCATTACTCCCGAAAGATAGAAGAAATACATGCTTACCAAAAGACATTGCTCAGGAATGGAGATACTCTCCAAGTCAATGGAGGGATCTCATTTGTCACTCAAGTATCTAATGTCTTAGTGAATGACATCACATGTAAGCTGATGTCACAATCATAATGGAGTAGAATTCTCTGTCATGAAGCTGGAAACGTGAGTCATGTCCCTATGAATTGTTTATCTTTGATAAATTTACAACGTAATAAGCTTTCTGTTGAGTATTTTGGCAACAGCCTCCAGTCACATTAGTTTCAAAATATTCAACAGAAAGCTTATTAAATGTACCTGTATAGTTACCTTGAAATTTAGATTCTGCGAATTCAGGTTTGAAAGTTTTTAATTGATTCCAAAACATGTAACTAATCGGGCAGAGCTGGGCGGGGCATAGATAGACATGGATCCATCTGTTCAGTGCCATCTCTTCCATCAGAACACACATCTCTGCATGAACTTTACATACCTTGTCACAACAAAATGTTAAATCTGTGAGAAGGATCTAGTAAACAGCAGTTGTGATATCAAGCTTCATTCCTCAGAGTTACTCATGGAGCGCTATCTGGCCTTGTATTGTGTTATTTTCAGCCTATCTGGTTAGTGACATAGCTTGTTACAGTGGTCAGTCATATGCACTACAGCTCAGAAATAACATGTTTTCAAAACAAAATAAAAAATTGTGTAGTTGAATGTTTGGGACTTAATTTGATTCGAAGCCATTTATGCCTTTCTTAGCTGTACTTTATGATTGCTATTTGCAGGCTATCTGGGTGGTGACGTGCCTTGCTATTGTATGATTGTTATTTGCAGGCTATCTGGGTGGTGACGTGGCTTTCTACTTCGAATAATACTTACCAGATGTACTATTATGATAATGTCTATTATCTAGTCTAGCTCAAAATAAACAATTAAAACTCCGCACTCGCCTGGTCCTGCCCATACTGTGTCCGGGAATACCATAGCCGCAGGTACCGAGTCAATTCCCAATCACAGTCAGATTCGTCTATTTTGCGCTGTTGAAAAGTCGCGTGTATTTAGTGCTCTCTTATTGATTAAATAAGCAGTTTTTACGTGTTTTTTCGCAAAACCATCGTTGGACTCATGGAGGAACTGGGGAAATCATCACAGGGGCAGGTTGTATCAATCTAGAATGTATACATTCGTGCCATAATGACTGTTTGAAATTTCCTTAAATTGGCACATTTTTTATAATGATAGCCATTGTTGGAGTCGCTTCTGTACCCGTTAACTTTTAGTTTTAATTCGGGTACTCGGTTAATTTTCTCTTGCGACTCGGTTCCTCTAAGATGGATGCGCCCTTAGCCATGATGGCGGCGCCCATGAATTATAGTCGTTCTTGGTTTGGTGTATCCAGGCACTCTGTTATCGCCGATTTTAGCTCTCGCTTAGTTGTCGAGGGTGTTTGTAGTGATCGGCGAGTTATTCTTGGTTATTTAACGTTAGTTAAAGGCTGAGTTGTGTTTTTTAACAAATTTTCACTCAAAAAAGTTTCAAATATTTCCTGCCTAAGACTTCTTATCATTAAATTGAGAGAAAGTTAATGTGTTTAAGAAATCTTAACTAGCAAGTCTATTGTGCGTATTGCTCGTCATTGGTTGTCATGTGCAGCGTTTTAATTCTTCTCTGTGTTCGCAGAAACCGAAGAACTCGGACTCGTTGTGCCGCAAGTGCAACAGGTTCATGAAACGGAAGTACCTGGGTCATCACTGTGTGGCGTGCGCTAAGTGTAAGGTCGGGAGCCCTTGTGATGTGTGCGTCAAGTGGTCGTCGGAATTGGTGGCGGAGTTTGACAAGGATCGACGGGCGAGGCTGGAGCGTATCGAGAAGGATAAGGCAGTGAAGCTGCAGCAGGTTTCATTGCTGGGACTGGAAGGTCGGCTGAATGAGAGGATGGATTCAGCACTGGGCGTATGGGCGGCCCAGTTCAAGGCGATGTTTGACTCGTTGCAGTCCACGGTCCCGGTGAGGCAAGCTGGTACAGGACAACCATTAGGTGGTCCGGCTAGTTCTGCTGAGGGTCATGCACCTGCCCCTTCTCTGTCCTTGGCTCAAGAGCCGACGATAGAGGAGGAAGATTTGCTGCTGAGGGAAGATTCCGGCATGCCGGATCTTTCAATGACGGCGATGCCTAGTACGTCCCAGGGGTCGCCCTCGCGATTTGTACGGGTTTGCCAGGCGGATGGTGATGTCGACGTTCCGTCGGGCATTTTTCATCCGCGATTTGTGCAACCGGATATGCCGGCGGAGCCGTGGTTTGCGGTTCCTGCGGCTATCCCGGCGGCGTTAGGTGCGGCTCCTATCGGAGTGACAGTGCCAGCCGTAATTGAGGCCGTCGGAGTCCCGGATCCCGTGTTGGAGCCGATGGACTGCGGCGAATCCGTATCTGGCGATTCGTTGGATACTGGTGCCGCTGGTAGTCGCGCTATGGATGCGCTCTGTCCTGGCAGAGACGTATATCGTAGCGTTCAGCAAGGATCGTCGGTGGCCCTCTCATCTAAGGGAGAGAGGGAGGATGAAAACGGGAGTTCTTTGATGGACGATTCCGCTTTCTGCACCGAAGCTGAATGGGTGCAGGTTCTTGGATGGATGACCAATCGTCTCGGGTTGGCATCTGATCTAGGATCTCAGCGCGATCCGGCGATGGAACGGATGTCAGAGCGTGCGGCTAGCGCTCTGTCCAGTGGCTCTTCTGCCATGCCTACACTCCCGCTGGACACGCAAACTTCTGACATGTTGGAAGTTGCGGCATACCGTCTGGTTCAGCCAGACTATGCGTTGCCCAAGGCCCCGAAGGGGATAAGGAGTAGGGTCCGGTTTCCGGAGCAAGCTTATCATCAGTACGCCAGGGTTCCACGGCTTTCCGTTGCGGAACGTGAGGCACTGAATAGGCCGTTGGCTGGGAAGGCCAAGGGGCGGTCACGTCCTTTGGTTTCTCAGACCAACAAAGACCCGTTCAATGAGCTCACGCTCATTGAGGATGCGGCTAGGGCAGCCATGGCTGCGCTGTCGCACGGGTGTACCGTCTTGCAGGGTATGCTGGACTGCACGGCGGATGGCGGACAGGTGCCAGAGGCTGCTCCCGGAGTTGTTCGGGACACCATGCGCCTGTCTCAGGATTGCCTGGCCAGGGTAATCACGAGAACTTTGGCAGAGCGACGGAGAATGGTTCTCGATTGTGTGGAACCAGGACCAGAGATGAGGGCTGCGTTATCTTCTGCGCCTTTCATAGGTCCAGGCTTGTTCGGCGGCTCGGCACGACAAGCGCTCTCTAAGGTTGCGTCAATGGTGGCGGAGCAAGAAGTGGTCGGCAAGTCGTGGAAGTCGACCAAGAGGACTCAGCCGCAACAGTCCTACCGTCAGCATAGGCAGGAGCAGCAGAGACAGCGTCCTAGATCGCCCTTCCGTCCTTCTGGCCGTGATGCCCATAGGCCATCCGGATCGCAAGGACCTGGCCGTTCGTCCGCATACAAGCCCTCTAGTAAGAGGCCGTATGAGGATGACAGGAAGGGTGGCGGTTTGGGCCGAGGCGGCTACCGTAAGGATAGCCGTGGCGGCGGTTCCGGACCGTCATACCACAAGAAGCCGCGGGGCGGCCGTGGGGCTCGTTCCTGACGGGTTTCCGGCGGAACCAATACCGGCGGCTTTGGAAACAAATGGAGTCGAGAATCTTCACCCAAGCGATTTAGCGTCTTGTCGGCTAATCTCGACCGACAACTGTGTGCAGATTCCTTCCATCGGAGGCAGACTTCAGCTATTCCTAAGCCAATGGGAACAGGTCGTGCGCGACTGTTTAGTCTGTCAGTGGATAAGAAACGGCTATGATCCGGACTGGCTCATCCATCAATCGTTAGTTCCGTTAACCTCGACTCCAATATGGACTCCTATTCCAAGGGAATTAGACCGTCTAGTCGCCATTCAGTCAGAGATAGAATCGCTTTGTCAGAAGAATGCGATTCACCTAGTCACCGATCAGTCATCGCTGGGCTTCTATTCGATCATGTTCCTAGTTCCGAAGCGTACCGGAGGGTGGAGACCAATTCTCAATCTCAAACCGTTGAACAAATTTATTCTTTCTCCCAGATTTCAGATGGAGACGGTAGCAGCGGTAATGACAGGGCTGAGGAAAGGCATGTGGACGGTATCGATAGATCTGAAGGATGCTTATTTTCATATTCCAAGGTCAATTCCTTTTCAGAAGTACCTGCGATTTGCATTCCAAGACAATGTTTGGGAATTCAATGCTCTTCCCTTCGGCCTGACCACGGCTCCGAGGGTCTTCACCAAGGTGGTTCTCGCCATGACTTCTTTACTTCGCAGGAGAAACATAGCTGTTCACACTTACATAGACGACTGGCTGCTGAAGGCGCGGAATCCAGTCACTCTGCGCAGCAATCTGATAGTAGTCCTAGACTTGTTAAAGAAGCTAGGATGGATTGTGAATCTAGAGAAATCAGAACTGACTCCATCCCAGGAGTTTGTTTATCTGGGAATTTTTTTCAATCTCAGGGACGGCGTAGCTTTTCCGGCGGAGAGCAGAGTCAGAAGCCTGATTGCAGTGTTGGAGTCGGTTTCTCTAGGAGCTTATCTGACGGCGCGTCAATTTCTCAGAATACTGGGTTTGCTAGTATCACTGGAGAAGGTGGTGCCATATGCGGCACTCAGGTGCAGGCCGATTCAGATGTATTTGATGTCGTTCTGGTCACAGAGAACGGATCCGTTATCTCTGAGAATACCAGTAAAAGAACCATTGATATTCCACCTTCAGTGGTGGTTATCGGAACAGAATCTCCTGCGAGGCGTTCCTCTACAACCTCCTCAACCTCAGATGTCCATATTCACGGATGCATCATTGACAGGTTGGGGAGCGGTATTGGACAATCAGTCAGTGTCAGGGGAATGGGATCGGACCAATGCGCAGAAACATATCAATGTGCTCGAGCTGTTAGCGGTGGTATTTGCACTGCAGAAGTTCGAGAGTCTAATTCAAGACAAGATTGTCCTAGTAAGGACAGACAACTCAACAGTGGTGTCTTATTTGAACCGCCAAGGTGGGACGAGATCACCAGAGTTGTGTATGATGGTTTGGAACCTTCTGCTGTGGTGCCAAGAGAGGAATATTATTCTTCGGGCAGCACACATTCCAGGAAGATTGAACATCTTAGCGGATGCTCTCAGTCGAAGGACGGTTTGTCGTCCGACGGAATGGCAGCTCAACCAAGTGGTAGCGGAGGTTCTATTCAAACAATGGGGCAAGCCAAATGTCGACCTATTTGCGATGAATCAAAACGCAAAGATGGTCACTTTTACGTGTCACCGATCCCGGACCCGTTAGCTCTAGCAGTAGACGCACTGGCGATAAGTTGGAAGGGAATGTACGCGTATGCGTATCCTCCAACAATTCTCATCCCGAAAGTTCTGGCAAAGATAAGAGAGGGGATGTGCCAGGTACTACTGATCGCCCCTTATTGGCCAGGCCGATCATGGTTTACGGATCTGCTGGACCTTCTGGTCTGCAGTCCAATCCCTCTTCCAGACACAAGAGATGTAATCTCTCAGAACAAGGGTCTGTACCTTCACGACAGACCAGAAATGTTCAAATTGACTGCATGGATGTTGTCAAGCAGCGTGCAATTGAGGGTGGCTTTTCTGAGCAAACAGCGAAGTTTGTTGCTTCAGCCAGAAGAGTTTCAACCACAAAGACATATAATTATAGAATCAACAAATTTGCACAGTGGTGTGAGAGAGGAGATATTGATCCCTTTTCTGCATCTGTTCAACACGTAGCAGATTTTATCTGTCATTTATACGAAGTTGACAAACTTGTACCTTCTACCCTAGCAGCATATAAGTCTGCATTAGCTTCGGTCATTCCTAGTCTCACCATTGAGGGAGTGGAGAATGACACCTTGAATGAAGTTATCAAAGGAATGAGCAATCTGCGACCCAGACAGCCAATTCCTATTCCATCATGGAATCTATCTCTTGTTCTACAGGTTTTAGGGCATGCTCCCTTTGAACCGATTAGATCTATTGATATTAAACTGTTAACTATTAAATCAGTTTTCTTGGTTGCAGCAGCGTCGGCGAGAAGGAGAAGCGAGATTCATGCGCTTTCTGCCGAACAAGACCGTTTTGTCGTCACGGGTGAAGGTTTAAGATTACTTCCACGTCTTTGTTTCCTGGCAAAGAATCAGTCACTTAAATATCCAGGACAGCCGATCAATTTGCCAAGTTTAACTAGACATGACCCAAATTCTTGTGCTTGGTGTCCTGTCAGATGTCTGAAGATGTATAAGAAACGTACTTCTGAGTGGAGAGACGACCCGAAATCTCTGTGGTTATGTCTCAAAGCTCCCCATTTACATGCTTCGAAAGATACTATTTCTCGTTGGATAGTTGACGCTATTCAGATGTCGCACAAGATCGCTACAGGAAAGCAGATTGATCGTGCGAATGCCCATGAGGTCCGAGCACTAGCAGCATCATCGGCCCTTTATAAGGGTGTCTCATTAGAGCAGGTGATGTCTGTAGCACAATGGCATGCCGAGTCGTCATTCACTGATTTCTACCTTCGCGACATCTCCAGCACACTTAATCCAGTAGCCGTCGCCAATCTGTCGAACCTAAACTAAGCCATGTCCGACCACTACTTCGCACACATCACAAAAGTCTTCCGCCTACACTGACCAAGCGCTATGCACATGACTGAGTACGACCGTGGATTGGGCCTAGCTCCTGTGATGATCAAGAACAGATCGACCACTCAAAAATGGTGAGTGTTTACATTAATTAAGTGACTATAAATATGTTTACTTCCAGTCGAAATACCAGACTGAGTAAGTGAATAGTCTGGTCAAGAGTATATTTATCCTCTCATACAGACATGAGACTCATTCCAATTTGAAAATCTAATCGATATACTGATAGTTTTTTTCAAAGATTGAAGTTGTAGTAGCTTCTTTGCACTCTACTGGACTGCCCTAGCTGAGACTTGGGGCTGACACGGGTCTGGTGGGTGTTGCATCCCCATGGACATCCCTCTGGTTTTGTGCGGACAAAAGAGGGGGGGGGGGAGCGCGGTCTAGACCATAGAAGTTTAGCACTCTATGAGTCAGATAGCAGAACCCAAGCGTATGCCAGGGTTTTAGTCTCTTCACAACCTTCTCTGTTGGATGGTTGATGAGTGCTGGTTCGAGCCTCACCTCCTCCCACCGGCATTTCCTGGCTGTCGAAATCCGGAGTTTATCATAATAGTACATCTGGTACGTATTATTCGAAGTAGAATCAAAAAAGCATCCGCTTTTGTTTCTACGAGAATTCTTAATACTTACCAGATGTACTATGGCCCTGCCTCAGCCGCCCCGCTGAGGTGAGGCTGAGTTGCTTTCGCAGTTTGCCAAGGCAAATATAAGACGAATCTGACTGTGATTGGGAATTGACTCGGTACCTGCGGCTATGGTATTCCCGGACACAGTATGGGCAGGACCAGGAGAGTGCGGAGTTTTAATTGTTTATTTTGAGCTAGACTAGATAATAGACATTATCATAATAGTACATCTGGTAAGTATTAAGAATTCTCGTAGAAACAAAAGCGGATGCTTTTTTGATGCTATTGTATGATTGTTATTTGCAGGCTATCTGGGTGGTGACGTGGCTTGCTACAGTATTGCTCGATGTTGATATGGGTCTTGGCATCGGTGTTCTCTTCTCTGTAATCACTGTGTTATGTAGATCACAAAGGTGACTAGCAAACAGGAGCTCTGATTATCTCATACTCACCTTATAAACATCAGCAAAATATAAGCACTAAACACGGGTGGTCACTAAACACAGGTGGTCACTAAACACAGGTGGTCACTCAGGACATGTGATCACTAAACACATTTATTTAGTCATTAAACACAGATGGTCACAAAACACAGGTGGCCACTAAGCACAGGTGGTCACTAAAGACATGATGACTAAAGAGATGTTATCATTACAGGCAAGTGTTCACACTATAGATTTTTACCCAGAGTCCACTTTGGAGACCAGTGAGGAACAGGGTTGTCTCCGTAGTGGACCTGTAACTCCCGCCATCTTTGTGTCAAAAAATGGACACAGTGTCATAATAGTATTATGACATCATCACAGCACTAGTTGTCATGGCAAGGAAACCCAATGTTAGAAAAGCTTCAGCCAATCACAGATGTTGTCACATTAGGCATTTGCAAACTCTCTTGCCTTTGAAAATGTACATTTGTAGACCAAGAGATTATTTTTGAAAGATTTATCACTGGAATGACTGACTCACCGACCTCGATCTATGTGCCCCTGAATTTGGCTTAGAGCCGTGTGAGTAGCGATTGTACTGTGAAAGCAGGTGAAATGGGCCATAGAGCTCCCTCATTGGTCATTGCCTGCTAAGGCTTGTAGAGGTTGGTGATATAACAAGGGTAACTTGGATTATACCTTTAAGTCTGTGGTGGCCGATTGAAGGACTGTAGTGTGTTTGGAAATCTGATTGGTGATTTTTATGCTCCCGAAAAAAATTTCGCGGGAGCATATAGTCGCCGCGTTGTCCGTCCATCCATCCGTTTGTCCGTCCGTTCATCCAACCATCTGTTCACCATATATAAGTTTGTCCGGAGCATAGTTTCAAGACTTTCACATATGGTCACCAAACTTGGTATGTGGATGTATCTTAGGGAGAAGGTGTGTGGAGTGTGAAAAGTAGGTCAAAAGTGTGTCATGCTGACCTACTTTTCATGGTTGACTGAATATCACAAAATGTTTGTCCGTGCCATAGTTTCAAGACTTTTGCACATATGATCACCAAACTTGGTATGTGGATGCATCTTAGCGAGAAGGTGTGCGGAGTATGAAAAGGAGGTAAAAAGTAGGTCATGGTGACCTACTTTTCATGGTCGACTGAATATCACAGAAAATGTTTGTCCGTGCCATAGTTTCAAGACTTGTACATGCGCTCACCAAACTTGGTATGTGGATGCATCTTAGGGAGGTGTGCAGAGTATCAAAAGTAGGTCAAACATAGGTCATGCTGACCTACTTTTCATGGTCGACTGAATATCGCAGAAAATGTTTGTCCGGGCCATAGTTTCAAGACTTTTTCACATATGGTCACCAAACTTGGTATGTGGATGCATCTTAGGGAGAAGGTGTGCACAGTATGAAAGGTAGGTCATGCTGACCTACCGTTCATGGTTGACTGAATATCACAGAAAATGTTTCTCTGGGCCATAGTTTCAAGACTTTTTCACATATGGTCACCACACTTGGTATTGATTATTACAGAAAATATCTCTGTTCATTTTAAACATAGTTTTTATATGTATTTTTCATATGGTGCCAAGCAAAGTCTAAGTGTGTTTATTTAGAGAAACTTAGATTTTGCTTTTATTAAGCTATCCTTAACAAATTGTTCGTTAGGCAAAATCCCGCCAGACCAAAAGAATGATGGCCCACCAAATCATTCCTACTCCCCAAATTGTGGATTTAACATCAGTACCCCAAACCAACAATGTTTTAAGGATGGCCTAATATGGTGATATCTCATTGACAATTTCATTCCTAGCTAAAAAGTTTAAACTCTGTTAAGCTTTGTTCACTGCAAAAATGTGTTGTATTTTGCTATTGGAATTTATGGTTATATGTTTATTAAATAAATTAATTTCACATAGATTTGTCCTGCTGAAAATAATCATTGTTTATGAGATATCACCTTGCATGACCTGTCTATATTATACATTTATCAGCTGCATGTGTATAATGTAGATCCTCCACGAGGTGGCACTGGAAACAACTATTGCTATCCTAGAGAGAAGGTGGACATTTATACAAACTAGATCAGTCCATCCATGCATCTGCCTGTTCATTTGTCATGAATGCATCTTATGTTATCCATTCACCAATTTGTCCATGCCTCCATATGTTCGTTTCTCTGTGTCTGAGCCACAGTTCCAAACCTTTTTCTGAAGCATATGCCTTCGGGGTTATCCATTTAATTTCTCTGCAGAGTATGCCTTCCGGGAGCATACATCAATTTATTGATTTGCCTTGTTTTTCTAGCCGTCTTTGATTTTCCAAAAACTTACCAGGAATACATTAAGGACACTCATTTCAGCCAAAAAACAGCTTCTACAGTAGGCTTGAGAAATGTCCATCTACAAATTGACATTTTCTTTGAGTAAATAGATTTTCTTGAACAAATTAAATGTTAAAGGGTTAATTTCTAATTGACAGAAATTCTATAAGTCTTCTTCATTGGCCATCTTTTGGATCTTCTGTAATTTCAAGGAAATGAGGTGTGGTGTTCGTCCTTTACACACGGGTCTGATGTGAACAATCTGAGTACATTTATTCGCGTTTTTTTGTGTAAGTCTGTTTGAATTGTGATACTAGTTACCTCTTACCACCCTGATGTCAAAATTTAAAATTTTCAAAATTGTTTAAAAATGTACACCAGTTTCTTTACTACTGGCAGCGCAAAAAGATAGAATGTTGACACTAGAGTTGTAAGGGTTGAGTACAAGATTTGTACATTAACTCGTCATCTCGTTATTTCAGGGCGTATACATGTCTTCTCGGCCGAGTTCCTCACACAGATATATACAGAGATATCAATGTATACAAGGCTGTGAGTATAAATATACGCAGATATTAACACCTAAAAGACATACACTTTAAACATTTATAAACACCTCTAAAAAACATAACTTCAATCATTTATAAACAGCTCTAAAAGACATATACTTCAATCATTTATAAACAGCTCTAAAAGACATATACTTCAATCATTTATAGGCAGCTCTAAAAGACATAAACTTCAATCATTTATAGGCAGCTCTAAAAGACATACACTTCTATCATTTATAAACACCTCTAAAAGACATACACTTTAAACATTTATAAACAGCTCTAAAAGACATACGCTTCAATCATTTATAAACAGCTCTAAAAGACATACGCTTCAATCATTTATAAACAGCTCTAAAAGACATACACTTCAATCATTTATAGGCAGCTATAAAAGACATACACTTTAAACATTTGTAAACAGCTCTAAAAGACATACGCTTCAATCATTTATAAACAGCTATAAAAGACATATGCTTCAATCATTTATAAACAGCTCTAGACATAGGCTTCAATCATTTATAAACAGCTCTAAAGACTTACACTTCAATCATTTATAAACAGCTCTAAAAGACATATGCTTCAATCATTTATAAACAGCTCTAAAAGACATACACTTCAATCATTTATAAACAGCTCTAAAAGACATACACTTCAATCATTTATAAACAGCTCTAAAAGACATACATTTCAAACATTTATAGGCAGTTCTTATAGTTCTGCTTACTGAAGGCTTCAGTTTGACTATTATCTGGTGCTGGCCACCATACCCCATCATAATGTAACAACCTGAACCTGGCTCATTTTCAAGACATGTAATCATTCCTTTATCACTCACAGACAAGAAACACAAAAGTCTTTCTAATGTAAGGAATATTATTTTGAAAGTTTTGAAATTAATTTGACTGGGATTTGTTGCTAACCCTATTGCAGCAACAGGTCTTTAAGTGCTATACTGGTTATCATGGCTTTAAAAATCAAATTTTGAGTGTTTATCGTGGCTTTATTCTGATGCGCCCTATGGTACATGTATTTATGTTGCACCCAGCGAAGAAATTAGACTACTATGATGCAAGGACGTGGCCTCAGAATATTGTTTTCTGTCATCACATTCTCCTGCGATCTGTCTGTTAAAGGAGGAATCCAGTTTTAGCTCTGCCCCACCTATCTGTAGCTTAGCTCCACCCACATTTCTCCCATGTTGGGATCGATCGATCCCTGAACTTCCTAACTCAATTTCCAGAAAACTATATAGGGAAGCTATTGAATATTTGAAACTAATTTAACTGGGTGACCAACACCCAATCAAATTAGTTTCAAAATATTCAACAATGTTTTTATTAAATATTAAACACCTACTATTCGTACAGCAACGCTAAGTTCGTCAACAATTATGCATTTGTGACGAACGTATCTGCATCATTCATGACATCATTGATTATGGATAAACTGGAAAGGGCCATAATCATGCTAGAGTTATATATCAATTTATTTGGACATACATCCAGGGTCAAGTTCAGTTGGCTAACCATAGTCAGTTTGCTGGTCTACTGAACATGTACAGTTGCTATGCCGGCGTTTCATCGACTATAGTTCGTTGGTACCCGGTTCCCCATTGAATTACTATTGCAGACAATTTGGAGCCAGTTACCAGTCTCTATTAACCCTTTCTGTCGTCTGTTTTGATGGCCTACAAAAATGGGTTATTACTCGAGATAACTAACAATAGGAAAGTATAGTTCGTTGGTACCCGGTTCCCCATTGAATTACTATTGCAGACAATTTGGAGCCAGTTACCAGTCTCTATTAACCCTTTCTGTCGTCTGTTTTGATGGCCTACAAAAATGGGTTATTTTTACTCACTAAGATGTCAAAACGTGTCCATATCAGATGAAGTGGGAAGGAAATAGGTCTTGGGAACATTGACATACAATAGGAAAGTATAATTTCATCAAACCTATACTAGCTAGGAAATATTTACACTTTTATATGCATTTATTCATGGCAAGCGTGGGGTGTCCGCTATTTTAAAATTTGTGCAAATTTTGTGGAATCGCTGGCTAACTATTTCAAGTTAGGTTGGTGTCTCGAGACTTAAGACATAACACTTCGTACACTTCACGAATTATTCCAGGTTCCTGACACAGTATTTCTGTCAGTTATGATTGTGACATCAGCATACATGTGACGTAATTGCTTGTGATGGTATATACCTGATTGACAGATCAGATTCATCCATTATGTTACTAGTTAGCTGACGTCACAATGGACCTTTCCATTTTTAGCTATGCCCCGCCCATCACTAGCTAAGCTTCACCCACACCTCGCCGTGTTGGGATTGATCGATCCCCCAAATGCCCTAGCTATCAATTTCCTGAAAACTATGCAGGGAAGCTGTTGAATATTTTGTAACTAATTTGACTGTGTGCTGTTGCTGCCTATGGCAGCAACAGCGCCCAGTCAAATTAGTTTCAAAATATTCAACAGAATATTTATTAAATAGTAAAAGCAAACAATTTGTACAACAATGCATAGACCGTCTTCAAATATGCGTTCGTAACGTACTTATCGACTTCATTCATGACATCATTCATTATGATGTCATTGTACACATCTCGCAGTTCATTATGATGTCATATGATGGGTGGGTATTCTGGAAAGGTGACTTATAATGATGAAGGAGAATTCTCCATCATGAGGTTGGAAAAGTCCAGCTGATTTGTATACAGGTCTTTGACATTGTTATTACGATTTAATAAACATTCTGTTGAATATTTTGAAACTAATTTGACCGGGATGGGAACAATACAAAACCCTAACCCTATCCCAGTCAAGTTAGTTTCTAAATATTCAACAATTTAGCAGTATAATTGCCTTAAAATAGAGATTCGGGAAATTCAGGTTTCAAATTATATAACTTGATTCCAATACAAGTATTGTATAAATGTGGGTGGAGCTTAACTAGAAATAGGCGTGGCATGCCTAGAAATGGATCTCTAGATAGGCAGCTGGACTGTATTTGAAGTCGTGACTCTATATTAATATCTTCTTGCAGGCTAAAGAGATTTCTGGAATAAAGATCTTCCGTTTTGAAGCGTCGCTTTACTTCGCAAATGCTGAACATTTTCGTGAGCGGCTCTTTGAATTGTGCGATGTTAACCCTCGCAACCTAAAGCGGAAACGAAGAAAAGCGGAGAAGAAGCTGGCTAAAGCTGCGAAGAAGAAGGATGAGGCTGCATTGTTTCTTACGACTGTGAGTAGAGAGAGGAGGTTAGCTATACACGGCTATCACACGTAGATAGTATCCGTCCTTTAATGGTCAACTCAGCCAAATCCAGCGTCTGTTATGCTCTTATTGAATGTCCATTTACAGGCCAAGAGAATACAGTTTTTGTAAATTTACCACTGGAATGACTGGCTCGGTTATCGAGCCAGTCATTCTAGTGGTACATTTTCAAAAATTGTATTTTCTTGGCCTGTAAATGGAATTCCATAGGCAGATATTTAAATTCTCTTGACCAAATTTGACCATTAAAGGGTTAATGGTAGCATTTGGTCAGGAACATCCTAGCCATTGCTTAATCAATGTCCATTTGCAGGTCTGGAGAAGACTAGATTTGAAAACTTATCGCTTATTGCACCAGCTATTTCAGCGGTAAGTTTTCAAAAATGGTCTTGATCTGCAAATGGACATTGTCAAGACCTCTACAGAAGCCATTTTTGTCTGAGTTGAACAGTCAAAGTTTCACGTCTGTATCACTGATATGTTAGTGTATGGGTTAAAGGCAATGAAGGACTATTGCTATATGTTCTATGAGCCTTGTTTATATGTCATTGATTTACAAATTTCTCAAAAATAATATGTCATTAACCCCGCTTGTGTCAACTTAATCCTTTATGTGCTCTTCAAACATGGCTGTTTGAAAGGCCTAGAGAAGAGTATTTTTGATTATTACCCCTCAGTAATGTCACATGACCATATGCTGTTATTTGATTGGTTAAGATCAGGGATGTATGATCTGGTATTTCCCTCAGATGAGGGCAATACTACATGGCATCCCCCACGTGAACATCATGTTTTAGTCTTAATGCGCAGATTAATTATGACGTAACAATAGCCAATGACAAAGGTCATGATGTCATAAGTGTTGATGCAGTCTGAAAATGATGTCATAAAGTGTTGAAAATTGGCAATATTGGCTGACGTCTAAGGGGTAATAAATTCGTTACACCAGTGTTTTGGTGGGGGGTGGGGGGGGTACAGGAGGGGTACAGGCTGTTACTGCACGTGCGAACAAATATATTAATATAAAATGTATTTCCCTCGCTGCGCTCGGGAGATACAACGTTTGCACATTTGGTAAAAGCCTGTACCCCCACCAAAACACTAGTGTAACTAATAATATTTACGACTGGACCCATTCAAGTGATAAATTTTCAAAAATGCTCTTCTCTCAGCCTGCAGATAGAGACTGGATAAGTAAACACTTTAATTTTCTTTACCATTGATGGTCAAGCCGGCGAAAAAAAATTCTGTGATAAATTTACAAAAAGAAGTCTTCTATAATTGAAATATTTTGAAAAATGTTGACTGTCAAAAAGTTTAATTGATATAGCAAGTGGTATTTTGAGCACCTTGAGGCGGGCACTGTTGATGCAAGAGAGGTTAATCCAAGCAAAGATCTGAATGAACTCCACTTGTGGGTGGATAGCTGCTTTAACATTTTAACATTCATAGAACAGAACTGACAAACTCTTTATGATATGATGTAAGGAAGATTCCTATAAATATTCATCAACTTATTTGACTGGGGGCCGTAGCTTTGGTAGCAACAAGTTCCAGTCGAATTAGTTTCAAAATATTAAACAGCTTTCCTGTATAGTTGTATTGAAATTGAGAATCTGACCTTTCAAGGGTTAATTTCATGTCTTAATTGTATTCCACAGACAAATGCTGATGAGAACTGTATTAAGCTCTCAACTCTAAATGATAACGCTAAGCCTATACATACTGTAGAAATAGATAGTGATGATGAAGAAGAGGAGGAAGAGGACAATGAGGATAATCAGAAAGACGTTATTGAGATTCCTGCTGCGGATATTCATCATATTATACTTGATTGCTCCACGATGGGATACCTGGACACAGTGGGAGTGAAATTTCTAGCACAGGTAGACGCTTTAGGAAATATTTAATGCATATATGTGGTGCATGCATGCTTGCTTATCACTGTGCATGCGTGCGTGCGTGCATGTTTAAACGGGCACATCTGTGAGGACAAATGTTCACAATGGACCATTCCAGTTTTTGCTACGCCCCTGCCCTTCTCTAGCTAAACTCCACCAACACCTTGCTCGGGTTGACATCGACATCTGAACTTCCAGAATATAAATTTCCAGAGAACTATACAGGTAAGCTATTGAATATTTTGAAACTAATTTGACTGGCCGCTGTTGCTGCCTATCGGACTATTAAGAGTTAAAAACATGCCAGAATAGAATCATTTATGACATAATGATTATGACCTTATCTTACATGCCGCTTAGTTGATTAGGACGTCATATGACGTCATTACTCTGGAAAGGTCCACTGTTGTCTCTTCGTTATTGACCAGCGACAATGATAACAGTCACGTCCGCTAATCTGTTCATCTCAATTTTGTTCTCGACCACAACTATAGAAAGCTTTAGTGAATTTGTGTCATTGGTACATCACTGCTTTGTGACAAGACCTACATTTGGTTTGTATTGAATTAAAAAGAGCTCATATTTGCCAGAGTTGAAATATCCGAATCTAGCATCTAAGATAACGCATGATAAAAATGCTGAGATTGCCATAAGTCATTAAGTCATGAGTGTCCCCCTAAAAATCAATACCCAGCAATGTCACTCCTGCAGATAACTTCAGGATATTTGTCAATGTCAATGATAGGCATCAAACGTCCTTCATATACCAGTAGATATGTCTTCTGAACCTTTCTATGCAATGGATGAATCCAGTTTTAGCTATGCCCTCCCCCCATCCCTAGTTAAGGTTGTGCTACGCTTCGCCTGTGTTGGGAGCGATTGATCCATGTACTCTCTAAATCTCAATTTCCAGAAAACTGTACAGGTAAGCTGAACATTGAATATTTCGAAACTAATTTAACTGGGTGCTGTTGCTGCAGGCAGCGCCCAGTCAAATTGCTTTCAAAATATTCAATAAAATGTTTTAAATAGTAAAACGATACAATTCGTACAACAACACTTAGTTCCTCATCAATTAAATGCTCGTGATGAACCTATCTCCGTCACTCATGATGTAATTAATTATTACATAGTGGATTATAGTGTCATATGAATGACGGATAAACTGGAAAGCTCCATTATTAGGAGACGAGTATCATTTTAATTAGCATTTGAGTGACATATATGTATATTCTTCAGAGTTAGCTCCCTTGTAAGAAAATCTGGTTTGTACTTCGGCTGGGCTAACTCTAAGATACTGGTGTCGGGACACAAGTGATAAGTACTCGTGTTTTATATATGTGCACCTTTGGTCGGGACATTGTGGATATTGACCCTTTAGTGTACATTTGCAGACGGAGGAAAAAATATATTTGAAAACTTAGACACAGTAGACTGGCTTGGTAACCAAAGTTATTTCTGGTAATGTTTAAAAAATATACTCTTGTTAGGAGATGGCTTCCTTGATAAGATTTCTAATTTCTTGACAATTTGACACTCACAAATAGTATGAATATGTCTGTCAGTAGGTCTGTTGGTTGATTTGTCAACTTTTTGCATTTCTCATAAGCCACGCGTGTCACAACTATAGCGAACCACCTTTGTTCCAGTAATTCTCATAAGGGTTCCTTTTGAGGGTATATACCCCAAAATTCAGCCTGGGACCCCAAAAGGTAGTGACAGTGGGTCCCCTGAAAATCTTGTATGATTGTTAAATACTAAGTAGTTTTATAGGCTTGTGCATAAAAATACCTGCCAAATCTAGCATGGGCCATACATAATGCATAGTTATTGGTCCATGGTACCCTCTAATTTTAGCATGGATGAGATAATACTGCTTGGGAACTCCAAATTTGAGTTTTGGGACCCCAAGATTTCAGCTGGGGACCCCCAGATTTCAGGGTGTGTGGTCCTTGGGACCTCCTAAATTTAGATGCCATGGGAAACACTGACTTGGTCATCATTAAGGAGCTATATACGACAGATTCTTTGTAAGAGCTGCAATGGTTCATCGATACATCGCTTATCGTGATACTTTTCCTGTATCGCGATACGTGATACACTTCTACAACAATCGTGATACATGTAAAAAGAATTAAATATTTTGATTTGTGTTTAAAATTTAGTAAAAGAGTAGAGATGCATGATTTTAATGTGTAAATTTCCTATTGCTGCGAGTACCAATTCCAACTAATCCATTACTGTGTTCTGTAAATGGCAATACTAGTTGTCCAGATACTAGCGCACTGGTTGAGTGGTTAAGGATTTGAGTTCGTAACTAGGTTCGCAAGTACACTTCCCTGCTGATGCGCCGTGTTGTGTCCTTGAGCAAGTCACTTAACTCTGCATTGCTCCAGTCGACCTAGCTGTAAATAGGTACCTGAGATGACATAGCTCTCTGTGTGCCGTATGTGGCTGCTGGGCTTAGACTGTCAAATGAACAGGGGATCAGATGTACAGCGCGTAGAGCATGCAATGCAATATAAATGCACTATCTATCTATCTATCTACTTTTAGTTAGGAAATATAACATCAAAATGGGTTTATTTATTTAAAGCGCATACATCATTCATGTATGTAGTTATGTATTACGATACTTATTGTGGCTTAGTGTATCGTTGCAGCACTAATTCTTTGCAATGTTAGAAATTACTTTTTTCCAGTGAACGCTAGTTCTAAGTTCTGTGTGGTTGCTTTGAAATTCCGATTCCTTATTGCGTTTATGGAAAGTGTAAAAAATCCCCACTTTTCCGTACTGTACCTATCATCGCCAGCGGTGATTAAAGGGAATCTTGTCAAAATAGGTTAGTCCTATATTTGGTGATGGTTATTTTTTGTCACGTTTTTTATTACTTACTAAAATAGTGATGGTTTTGTGTTCTTTGTGGTTCCATCTGAGAGTATACGAAATGAAGCTTTCATCCGATGTCTCATAGTACGAGTACATAGAGAGCATATAGGACATTGACGTCATAGCTCCCTCTTTAAAAGAGGGGAGGGGAGTGGATGTTAAACGTTCATTACTCTCAACATCGGTCGTGTTATCCGATGTCCAAATCATTTCCTGATTGTGTTTACATACGCAATTTTAGATGTTTGTTGTGCTCCAAAAGCAAAAGAGCTTCGCCTCCCTCCCGCCGAATTCTCTTACAAATTTTGGCTATATTATAGAGTATCAGGGTGGTAAGTATACTCTTGATGTGAAATAAATGAAATCACAGATTTCTTTTTTCACGAGAGAGTTGATACTTACCACCCTGATACGATCCTGGCCTCTCTGCCCCACAGAGGCTCGGCCTATCGGCGTTTTATGTTGCAATTAGGTCAGCCAATATTTTGGAATAGAATGAGTCAGCCCCACACATGTGTGAGTTTGGGCTGTGCATCCGCTGGACTGTCAGTTGTGTAACCTGCCCAGTGGGGGGGCGGTTTCTTTTTAATTCTGAGTATTATTGAAGCCAGGTCGATATTTAGGAAATATCATAGAGTATCAGGGTGGTAAGTAACTAAGTATCAACTCTCTCATGAAAAAAGAAATCCGTGATTTCGTTTAATGGATGGATAAACTAGACTGCTCTATTCAAGCTATTCCCCGCCCATTTCTATCTAAGCTTCAGATACTTTTTCATTTTTTGCGCATGATGGAATCGATTTGAAACTTTGAAAATATGGCAGCAGCAGCTCCCAATCAAATTAGTTTCAAAACATTCAAAAGACTTTATTAAATTATAAATTCATCAGATGCATTTGTGACGGGACTTTCATGACGGAGCGACATGTCATTTTGATTGTGACTAGCTAACTAGTGACATAATTGATTATGATGTCAGATATTTGAGTGACAGAATCATATCCCTCTGTTATATTACTCTGAATGCTTTGTGTCTATTTCAGGTGATTAATGAGTATAGTGAGGTGGACATCACAGTGTTATTGTCTCAATGTAAAGGTGAGTCCATTAACACTTTCACTGCTGCAAACCAGATATACAAGCAGCTCAGTGTATGTGCCTGTGAGCGTGTGTCTCTGTGTGCATGAATGAGTGTATGTGCCTGTGTGTGGGTGCGTGTGCCTGTGCGTGCATGCATGCGTGTGTGCATGCATGTGCCTGTGCGTGCATACGTGCACGCGTGTGTGTGTGTGCCTGTGTGAGTGTGAGTGCATTAACACTCACTGCTGCAAACCAGATATACAAGCAGCTCAGTGTGTGCCTGTGAGTGTGTGTGTGTGCATGAGCATGTGTATGAGTGTGTGTGTGTGCGTGCGTGTGTGCATGAGCGTGTGTGTGTGAGCATGAGTGTGAGTGCATTAACACTCACTGCTGCAAACCAGATATACAAGCAGCTCAGTGTGTGCCTGTGAGCGTGAGTGTGTGTGTGCATGAGTGTGCGTGAGCATGTGTGTGCGTGTGAGTGTGTGTGCGCGTGAGTTTCCCTGTGTGTGTGTGTGTGCGTGCGTGCGTGCGTGCGTGCGTGCGTGCGTGCGTGCGTGCGTGTGTGTGTGTGCGTGAACGTGTGTGCATGCAGCTGAATGACATGTGCTTGAATTTAATAGCGTGATGTTGAGGTTTGAAGCCAGAAAAAGTAAGTAAATGGTGATATTGGTGGATGAGTGATTGATTAACAAACACTTTATTGGCATTACACATCCGTTTTTATACATCGCCAAAGAAATGTGTTTTTATGTGATGGCACCGTCCCTGCGGTTTGAAATTTCATTGGGTGGGTAGACTAGGTCTGGCCTATCGAACTTGACGATGATCCGAGATTCCAGATGGCTCCCAGCCGCCGGTAGCCATCATGAAAATTGGTTTCCAAATGATATCTCTATTACTATTTATCGGATCGCTTTGAAACTTCATAGGCTGGTTGGACTACATCTGGGGAAAAAGACTATCGAAATCGATGGCGTCGATCTTGAATATTGGTTTCCATGCGAGAACTCTATTTCTATTTAGCTGATCGCTTTGAACCTTCGTTTGATGACTGGACTAGGTCTCAGGAAGAAACTTATCCAAATTTAGATGACCAAATATGACCGCCAGCCACCGGCTACCATCTTGAAAATTGTTTTCAGGATTATAACTCCATGACTGTTTAGCGGATCACTTTTAAACTTCATAGGATGACTGGTCTAGGTCTGAGTAAGAAATCGCTGTTTTGTGATAGCTCTCATTCATTGTTTTGTCGTCATGGCAGGGTAGTGTGCGCCGTTTACGAAGCGCTTGTTGAGTATTGCTTGTGTAGGTATTATTTCTATCTAGGTTGTTTTGAATGGCTATTGCTTCTATTTCGCCCATTGCAATATTGATTTTCTCCGATTTAAATATTTTCATGCAATGTTTTGACTAGGCGGCATTCGTGAAATGATGGACATGGCTGGTTTTTATAAGACAGTCGACCGGGGTTGCCTGTTCTTGACAATTCACGATGCAGTCCTTCAGGGTTTGGAAAAGAGTCCCGTTCTTAAACGGGAGGTATGTATAACGTCACTGTGTGTGTGTGTGTGTGTGTGTGTGTGTTGTGTGTGTTGTGTGTTGTGTGTGTGTGTTGTGTGTGTGTGTGTGTGTGTGTGTGTGTGTGTGTGTGTGTGTGTGTGTGTTTGTGCATGAGGAGGGGTGTGTGCGTGCGTGCATGCAGGGGCGTGCGGTTGAGCATACATGTCTGCTTGTGTTCATGTGTACTGGCATATATACGATGACAACATGCCCTATGACAGCATGTACTATGACAGCATGTACTATGACACCGTGACATCAGCATTGTGATGTTATTGATGCTGAGTTTTATGGTAATAATTTGATTAGAAATTGTTGCTGTCCTGTGATGCTCAGCATATCTCTTAATGCATTAATATCACATCAGTTATGGGTGTCGCCAGCCATGTAAGGGGAGGGGGAGGGGTGGGCATAATATGGAGGGTAGCCAGAGTGAGTCACCGTTTAGTTTAATTTGGTTCTTGATTTCAATGATGAGTTGCACATTTTGACACTTATATAAGGTTGAATATTTTGAAACTGACTTAGCTCTTTAACAGTCAAGATTTGTTAAGAAAATTAAAATTTATTGCTTAGTGAATGTCCATTTGCAGGATAAGAGAAAACTATCTCTGAAAATTTACTACTGGAATGACTGGCTCAGTCATTCCAGTGGAAAATGTTCAAAAACATTCTTGTCCTGCAAATGGCTATTTATCAAGTGGCGGCTGGTTTTGGCCCACTTGACCATTAAAGGATTAAACTGTCTCCATTTTCATGCCAAGAGAAGACGGGTTTTGAAAACTTACCACTGGAACAATGGTCATTTATCCAGCCAGTCATTACAGTGATAATTTTTAAAGGTAGTCTTCTCTTGACCTGCAAATGGATATTTCTCAGTACCACTACAGAGGTCAATTTTAGATGACTTGACCATTTAATGTTTAACGTGTGACCTACGTGGCTGTGACTTCATGTGTGTCTTCTGTATTGTCACCAGGTCATGTTCGACTCGCCAAATATGGTGAGACCACGCCCATCACGTGAGGGGTCAGATGATGAGGATGAGAACTGTGCAGAGAATGGGGCCAATAACACTAGCCAGAATGTGAGTGCTGTATGATGAATAAACACAAGTGATTCAGCTTTTGTAATGACATCAAATATGTTTGCGTTATTGTCATAGCTACAGAAGTATTGAGAAATCGCACTTAGGTTTTTGTCTCATTGTAAATATTATCTTGATTTTTTTTCTAATTTTCTGAATATTTCCGATCACAATCAAAGTTGTGGGATCCTAGTGTATAGTCAGCCTTTATTGTGTTAAAACTTGATCCAGATTGGACCAGTAGTTTCCATGATATCCCCAGATCCAGAATTTGGTTCATTTCGGATCCAGGTTTTTTATCCTGATCATAGCCAAAGTATGAAAATTTGAGCCATATCGGATCCATAGCATTTAAGATACAGATCAGGGCAGACAGACAGACAGACAAGACAGTTCAGGGCAGGCAGACAGACAACTCAGGCCAGACAGATGGACAGGACAGACAACTAGGTCTCGTAATGATCTTACATGTCATAAGTCTTGCTTTGTCCTGCATTGTCCTACTTTTTAGAATTCAGTCTTACTTTCTATCAGAAAAGCATTATTGATGTAGAATTGAATGTATTTATTATGTTTGGTATAGCTGTAGGTGTCTTGTTATAAACCCAGTCAATGCTGAGGGCTTGGAATAGCAATTTCATGGAACAAATATAGGAAGAATGCTGAATAGTGAATGCTTTCAAACATATCTTCTTTTACCTCCAAATAGACGATCCTCGCCTCAACTCAACTAACATGCTCTTGTGGGAGAAGTTACTGGA
The DNA here is from genome assembly GCA_034401795.1 of Chaetoderma sp. LZ-2023a. Classification (NCBI taxonomy): domain Eukaryota; kingdom Metazoa; phylum Mollusca; class Caudofoveata; order Chaetodermatida; family Chaetodermatidae; genus Chaetoderma; species Chaetoderma sp. LZ-2023a. Next base: position 14,947,163 of record CM067371.1, read on the forward strand.
CCTGTTTTAGTGGCAGGAGCTGCTGTTCTTGCTCTTGTGAGAAGAGTTGTGGCCCTTCATCTAGTGGGAGGAGTTACATCTCTCATCTAGTGGGAGAGTTTTTGTCACTACTCTAGAGGAAGGAGTTGCTGCCCCAGGTCTAGTGTCACGAGTTTCTGCCTTCATTTTGTGGGAGGAGCTGCTGCCCTTGAGTGTGCAAGCTTTCCTGGGAGGAGTTGCTTTCCTTGATTATGCAATCTTTCCTGGGAGGAGTTGCTGCCCCTAACTGTTTAACAGAATAGAAAATGGAAAACTGTATAAAATGCCTAAGAAATGTAGTGTGGGTCAAAATGCTTTTGCAATGATTAATGGGGGGTGAGGGGGGGGGGCCTCTTATTTTGTTGCTGGAGCCAAATGTAAGCCACGCTAAATACCCTGACAATAATTAGCAGGAATTCAACTATAAATATAAGATGTACAGCAGCAGAAACAATTAATCAGTTTGAAATGCCTCTATTCTAACAGGCACCTCTTCTGCATAACGGGGTGTGTAATGCCATGCGTGATGACAAAGTTTGTATTTTGCACGTAGATATATGCTTGCCTAGATTTGGTGACTAACAATATGAGCTTGTGGTTATGGCGACATTTTTTTACTCGCCCTATATCACTCGCCAAATATGGACAGTGGAGTCTTGTTGCCCGCCTCACTCACATTGCTAGTATTATTAACTATGGTATTGTGACACCAGCAGTAGGTAACAACCACACTAGATAAACAAATACTAATAATATTCTTTATTTGCTGTGTGCCACTTACAATGTCTCGTGCACGGGGAATTACTTTAGGCTTAGCACAGGTAATGGAGGAGTCCAGTTTTAGCCATGCCCCGCCCATCTTTAGCTGAATCCCACAAACACTTTGCCTGTGTTGGGATCAATCGATCCCTGAACTCGCTGACTATCAATTTCCAGAAAACTATACAGGTAAGCTGTTGAATATTTTAAAACTAATTTGACAAGAGTGCTGTTGCAGCAACAGTGCCCAGTCAAATTAGTTTCAAAATCTTCAACATCATGTTTATTGAATAGAATGACATAAAATTCGTACAATAAGTCCATCATTAATTAAACCTTCGTGATGACCTTAACTAGCATCATGTAATTTGATTATGACATCATATGATTGATAGATAAACTGGAAAGGTGTATTGTTTGGCAGGAGTACAGTAAATTTCCTGTCACTTGCTTATGATATTTAACATGGTGCTGGGAATTTTTTTGTTGCTATATTTTGCTAAATAGACAAAAGACACAGGTATAACATTTGAGTAATCTTGCAGTCTTAAACAGCAATATATGACAGAAATTCTGTTGTCAAAATCTACACCAGCTATGAGATGAAAATGAGCTTAGGAATCCAAAGTGTCCGTGTTGTAGGGATTAAATAATAAATATCTAAAGTATGCGTTCATATTCAAGGCGAATGACTACGTATGCAGGCGTCGGGTTAGGACCCGAAGCCCGCATGTAAAGATGGATTCTCACCGTGCTAGATTGATACCTGATGGTTCCATGGTGTGGAGTTGGTGGATACAATGTGATTCTTTTGATCTCCTCCACGGTGTTGATTCAGGGTCCGAGAGGTCGGAGGATAGGACCTGTACGATGCGGTACCCCATATGCGCTCGTGTGTGGTTGCGCTTGTTGAAGTGGCGTGAGACTGGTGTATCATACTTTCTTTTGCTCCTGTATCCTGGTTTTGAATGGTTTCAGCATTTCCCCCACATATTGTTTGTGGCAGAGTTTGCAATTCAGTAGATAAACGACATTGCGTGTCTGACAGTTTCCTATGATCTTGCATCTATAGGACAAGCCATTGTGGTGGCTCTTGAATAATCTTGTTTTCTCCATGCTGTTACAGATGATGCAGTTCGTGGTCTTTCATTCTGTAAAGGGGTTGCGATGTGGGTGGATGGTGTTGCTTGTGTCAGGGAGTCTGGCACGGACTATGTGGTCCTTAATGGTCTTGTTCTTTCTGTAGCCAATGAGTGGTCTTTCTGGGAAAGCATCCCTGCATCTTTGGCTGGCTTGTAGGATTGGCCAGTATTTGTTTATCACTTCTTTGAGAAAGGTGCCTGTGCGTGTGAATTCGCAGACAAATATTGATCTGAATGCGGTGTTGGTGGGCGTGTGGTTGGGGGTTGGGGGTTTCAGGAGGGGCTCGATCTTTTTCCCGGGCTTTTGCTTTGTCGTTAGTGAGGATCTTGGATGGGTATCCTCTGGCTTGGAAGTATTGTTCCAGGGCCTTGCTATTGGTGTCAAAGTGCTCGATATTAGTCCATATTCTCCTTAGCCTTAGGAATTGTCCATACATGTTGAAGGATGCGCGGAGGTGTAATGGAGGTATCCTTGTGTGTCTGTTGGTTTAATAAACAGATCCAATGTGCTAGGGTGTTCATCAATATTTTGGACCATGGTGTCCAGGAAGGATACTTTCTCTCTAGAGCTTTCCATTGTGAATTTTATGCTCCGGTGGCCAGAATTCATATGGGTGACAAATTCTGTTAGGGCTGTGGGACAATGTTCCCAGATAATGAATATGCCATCTATGTATATAGTGTTGGTAGAAGGGGTGGGGGTGGGGGGGGGGGGGCAATTGGATAGGAGCTTTTCTTCTAGATCTGGCATGAAGATACATGCGTAAGTGCATGCCGCTTTGCTGCCCATGTCTGTGCCTCCTATTTGTAGGTAGTTGTCGCCATTGAATTCAAAGTTGTTGCATTCTAGGACTAGCTTCAGCAGGTTCAGGACGTTTGTGGTGGAAATGGTGCCTGGGATGCCATGTTTTATGCAATGTTTGGCCACTGCACGGTGACCTTCTTTCACTTCAAGAGTATACTTACCTCCCTAATACTTTTGATATTGCTAAATATTGGCTTTCACTCAATAAACACTCAGATTTAAAACAGTTAGGTGCCCCTACTGGGCAGGGAGTCAGAGCGTAGTCTGGCGGATGCCAGCCCCACCACCGCGCATGCGCAGACTAGCACTTCCTCTTTGCTAGATTATTGGCAGAGAGTTCACACATGTCTTTTTGTGCTGAAGCTTTTCTTTATCTTAAACTAGTTTAAGTGGTGTTGTTTGGTGTGATAGTCACTTTTTTGGATGGCGGGAAGTATCAATTCGCCAAAGGAGGACTTAGGACCTTTAAATCAGGTGACTTCTAGTAAAATTAGCGAGTTTTCTTCCCGGTGTATTGTGTTTCCGGGACTCGCGTTTACCGTGATAAGCGCCTTAGTTAGTTGGTTTAGGTCAACTCGGTGCTACCTAGGACTAATTTCTCTTTCTGTTTCTGTCCACAGGTCTGTATGACGCTAGGTTGTGACGTCACAGTTGCAGAGAGTTAGTTTTCTCTCCACCATGGTTCCATTTCCTACTAACACTGTTAGGTTATCTAACCAAATGAAAAATATGTCCAGTGAGTTGGAGGCCTAGTATAAAGGTCTTCTCACTTTGCCCTCTTGATCCAATTCCTTCCCCATGAGGTGGAGAGAGTTAAGAGGCGTGCAGATGGTGGAGTTCTCCGGTTCGTCACGTTGGATGGTTTGTCTATACAAAGTCTCAGGTATCTAGTTATTGATAATGTGGTGATGTTAATTATTGTAAACAAACAAAGGGAGATAATTAACATTTTTGCCAGAAAAGAGTTATCTATATGTATCTGATGGTTGTGTAGTCGACTTATCCATTCAGCATACAATTCGTCCTTGCACTTGGATGTTTTGTTGGGATCGAATTTTTCCTGTCACGGGATTAATGACGTCATAATCAGCCTGGCTATGTGTTTATCAGCTATTCAAGCGCTATGCTGTTTTCTGATGTATATTGATCTTTATGATCGTTTTCCTTCTCTTTGAGTTGGATTGAGTTTCTAAGCTTAACTAGTTGCTCATACTCCTTGTCCTTTGCCCTGTTTCAGGGACCGGGTTGCGCGTCCTGTGGTCGTTTTATTCATGTAAAGTTCTGGCCGCATCTGTGCTCTCAATGTAGCCCTTGTGGTCCATTGGTTAATTGTGACATATGTAAGCACTGGGGGGGGCGAGTTAATGTCCGAATTCTTGTGCTGCTTACAGGCGACGGACAAGGTGGTAGAGGAGGAGAAGAAGAACAAGCGGAAACGAGAGGTTGTAAGTAGGAAGGGTAAGGGGAAGGTCTCGTCCGCGGTGGATATGGAGGCCTTCCGGACCGAGATGTTGGGAGAGATGAAGAGGACAATAAAGGATTTGGTTCCAGGGTTGCTTCGTGGCATGCTTCCTGGACCAAATCCTTTACTGTCCTCATCATCGGCTTCGGAGCAGGTAATCCCCGCCTCTGGATCGATTTTCCTTAGTCCGCTTCCGTTGTTCGACGATTCAGAGGTGGCCCCATTAGAGGGGGCGTTCCACGGCCCTGGCAGCAGGCTTATTGCCGCGCCGATAGGGGACCGTGGACGGTTGTCGCTGGAACCCGCGGGCTGCTTATCAGTCCAGGGGTATCCGCACGCCGCGGTGGCCAGTACCTCCTATGGCACCGTTCCTGGTCAGCCCGGGTTAGCTCTCTTTGCTGACCCGGGGTCTAATCTTTCTGACCAGGGTAATGAGGATTACCTGCTAGGGTCGCCGTCTGACGACGTGGACATGGATGAAGACGTTTGTGCACCCCTCGCGGGGAATACAGGCGCCTTATTCCACGGTTTTACTCACCCTGGAGTAAAGTCCGCGGCTCAGGTGGTGGCCCAGGGCGCTGCTGATGGCCAGCGGTACCGCATACCTCGGCTTGCCGAGGGTGTTGCTGGTGCTGGCCGGGCCCGTGGTGAGACTATATATACCCCGCGCTCTGCCACGGTGCCTGCTCCTGGTCAAACCAGTGATATTTTCATGCCGGTGCTGTCAGGGCCCGCGTGTTTTCCCTGGCTTGCCAGGTGTATCAGCATACCCGCCGTCAAGCTCTACTGCTTGCGCTCAGGAGGAAGACGAAGGACCCCGTCTTGTAGAGCGCTCGCAGTTAGCCACGGAGGAGGATTGGTATGACGCTTGCCAGTGGTTGGTGAGCGTTAGGCCTGATCTGCCCGTGGAGCAGTCGGCTAGCCAGCGTGTTCACACGCCGTGGTTAGCTGGGAAACCGACTGCTAACGCTATGCCTTCTCTGCCGCTGGCGGAGCATGTCGTTGACATGTTCAAGGCGGCGGAGTCGTCCATTAAGTCGTGTGGACGTCTCGCGAAGGCCCCTCGCGAGGTGGCCAGGCGTTGTCGCATCGTGCCCCTGGATTACCAGCGGTACGGTGTGGTACCCAAGCCCAGCGTGGATGACCGCGCGGCTTTGGGTGAGGATGCGCGGCCAGGCTCCCGTTCTGACACGGGTGTCTTGTGCGCGGACGCGTTGCGTTCGGCGAATACCGCGTTGCGTGATGCGGAGGAGAGTGGGAGGGCTTCGATTGCCGCTCTGTCCCACGTCTCCCAGCTGTTGCAGGGGGTAGTAACGGCATCCGCATCGCGCCAGCCAAGTCCGGTCACTGTCCAGCGAACCATCCAGGATGGTATTAACCTGGCGCTGGACTGTATGACTCGGGCGGTGACCAGGAGTGTCAGGGCAAGACGCACGTTTTCCCTGGACAATCTGTGCCCGTCTCAGGACCTGTACAATAGGCTACTGCGTACGCCTATGACGGGCCCTGGTCTTTTTGGAGGTGAGGGATGTCGCCACCTCCAAGAGACGGTCACCCTGGTGAATAACCAGAGGGCGCTGCGCGAGCAGTTTGATGTGCTGCGTCGTGCTAACGCTCGCGCCGCGGCCCCGCCGTATCGTCCCCTGCAGGCTCGAGGTGGTGCTGGCCAGGTCAGTGGCCAGCCACCGTCGCAGCGTCGGCCTCGGCCGCGTGCGATTCGGCCAGCAGCGAGGGGGGCGCAGGTTCCTCAGGCGCCGTCAGCCAGGCAGCCGCCCGCGCACCGAGGTGCGTGCGGGGCGGGGCGGGGCGCGCGAGGATCTGGGCGTGGTTATCGTTCCTGACAGTACGCTTACCGCGGTAAGAACCACGCCGGTGTGTATGGCGACGGAGACAGTGCCGCTCTTGCATGCCTCGTGTCCACCGCGGTCCCTAGGTGGGCCGGTGGGAGGCCGGCTAGCCGGCCACATGCAAGAGTGGGAACGGTTAACTCAGGACCGTTTAGTCTTGCGATGGCTTTCCGTCGGGTATCATCCAGAGTGGGTGACAGGCCCGCCGTCGCGACTGTCTCTGGTGCCAGTCTGGACTCCCATTCCGAGGGATCCAGAGCAAAGGTTGTGTATCGAGGAGGAAATAAATTCCCTCATACAAAAGGGAGCTATTCAGCCGGCACAAAGGTGTCCGGGCTTCTATTCAACCCTGTTCTTAGTAACAAAACGCACCGGAGGGTGGAGACTGATTCTCAACCTCAAGCCATTGAACAAGTTCATCGAGACGCCCAGTTTCAAGATGGAAACGGTGCGCTCGGTGTTGGCGGGGTTGGAGAGGGGGATGTGGACGGCGTCGATAGATTTGAAGGACGCTTATTTCCACATCCCCATCCACGGGAGTTTCTGTCGCTTCCTGAGATTTGCATTCCAGGGCAGACAGTGGGAATTCAGGGTGTTGCCCTTCGGAATTTCCACGGCTCCTCGGGTTTTCACCCGTGTGGTTCTTGCGATCACAGCATACCTCCGCAGGAGAAGCATAGCAGTCCACACGTACATAGACGACTGGCTGTTGAAAGCGCACACCCGGGAAAGTTTGTCCGCCAATCTGGAGATTGTTTTGAAAATTCTCACAGACTTGGGCTGGGTGATCAATTTCCCAAAATCAGAGCTGACTCCATCCCAGAAGTTTGTTTACCTGGGGATGTTCTTCGATCTAGAGACAGGATATGTTTATCCTACTCAGGAGAGAGTTCAAAAACTCATCTCGTTGATTCAGTCAGTGTGCGACAGTCGTCATGTCCTGGCACGGGTTTACTTGAGAATGCTGGGGTTGATGGTTTCGTTGGAACCAGTCATTCCTCAGGCCGCCTTACGCAGGCGGCCGATCCAGTTGTTTCTCATGACACAATGGACCCAGAGTACAGGTTCGCTGGACTCGAATGTGTCAGTGTTGGCGCCTCTGATTCACCACCTGCAATGGTGGTTGAATACAGAGAATCTCTTGCCGGGGGTTTTGCTAACCCCTCCCCACCCTCAGGTGACTGTGTATACAGATGCATCGATGGAGGGCTGGGGAGCTTGCCTGGAAGAATCCACGATATCAGGGCTTTGGAATCTGGAACAGTCAAAGGAACATATAAATCTACTGGAGCTAAGAGCAGTAGTCCTGGGCCTGGAACATTTCTTACAGAAAGTTCAGGGCAAGATTGTTCTTATTCGTTCAGACAACTCAACAGTTGTGACTTACATAAACCGCCAGGGCGGAACGAAGTCGCCCAGTCTCTGTATGATGACATGGAAACTGCTTTGTTGGTGTCTGGATCACCAGATTACCTTGAAAGCAGTTCATATTCCGGGAAGGTTAAACCTGCTAGCAGACTCATTGAGCCGAAGGATGAGTGTTTTACCCACGGAATGGCAACTAAATCAATGTGTGGCGGATCGTCTGTTCGACCATTGGGGGAAACCCAACATCGATTTGTTCGCAACGAAGAAGAATGCGAAGATGACGACGTACGTCTCTCCGATTCCGGATCCAAGCGCTTTCGCAACAGATGCGTTAGCTATCAGCTGGGGGAGAATGTATGCATACGCATTCCCTCCAGCAATCCTGATTCCAAAAATTCTTCAGAAAATCAGACAAGAGGAATGCCAAGTGCTTCTGATCGCCCCTGATTGGCCAAGCCGATCGTGGTATACGGATCTGCTGGACCTTCTGGTCTGCAATCCGGTTCCTCTGCCTCTGATGGACGATATTATCTTCCAGGGCAAGGCCCTTCACAACAATCCGTCAATGTTCAGATTGACTGCGTGGATGTTGTCAAGGAATCTAGAATTAAGGAGGGCTTTTCTGAGCAAGCAGCCATGTTTATGGCCAAAGCCAGGAGGGGGTCAACCTCCAGAGCATATAATTATAAAATCAACAGATTTGCAGAATGGTGCTCAAAAAGATGTATTGATCCAATGGATTCATCTATTCAAGTAGTAGCTGATTTCCTCTGTCACCTCTATGATGCCTATAGCCTCAAGCCTAACTCTATTGCTGGTTATAAGTCAGCATTAATGTCTGTTATTCCTTGCTTGGCTAAGAGGGGAAGTGATGAAGTAAATACATTGAATGTATTAATTAAAGGCATGGGCAATCTAAGACCAAGGAATCCACCTGTGATTCCGTCTTGGAGTTTATCGCTAGTGCTTCAAGTACTAGGTGATAAGCCTTTTGAACCACTTAGTTCCATTTCTATGAAACTATTAACACTGAAGACTGTGTTTTTAATTGCTGCGGCCTCGGCTAGGCGTAGGAGTGAAATTCATGCCTTATCAGCCGAGGATGACCGTTTTGTGGTTTCAGGGGAAGGCCTTAAGCTGCTACCTAGGATTAATTTCTTGGCTAAAAATCAGTCGTTGAAATATCCAGGTCAACCTATTATTTTGCCTGCTTTAACTAGATATGATCCTAATTCTAAAGCATGGTGTCCCGTCCGGGCGCTGCGCCGGTACAAACAACGTACGGCGGCATGGCGCACCGACCAGTCAGCGTTATGGTTGTCATATATTGAACCCCATGGGAGGGCTTCTAAGGACACCATTTCCAGGTGGATTGTGGAATGCATTCAGTTTTGCCATAAATCCGCCACCGGGAAGCAGGTTGACGTGGCCAAGGCTCACAGTGTCCGCGGCGTAGTGACATCCACGGCCCTATTTAATGGGGTCCCAGTGGATGATATTATGTCGGTGGCTCAGTGGCACTGTGAGTCAAGTTTTACAGACCATTATCTCCGTGACACCTCTAATCCTCTCGCCTTGTCGGTTTTGAAAAAATAAATCGGTTTATATTTTTTGAGGAGGTTTTCCTCATTACTTATATATTTCACAATTAATTTATGGAAACACCCACTTTTTTGGGCCTGCATCAGTCTTTACCGATGGGAAGATGATGTCAGCAGCCATTTTCAACAAGGTCAGTCTTGTTCATGTGTTGTCCGTTGTTGATTGTATTGTCACGATTACCCGTTATTAATATGGTGATGGTTTGTGTATTTGTGTGGTTCATTGTTGAGAGTTACGAAAATGGAGCTTTTTCGTCTCTGTCCTGTAGTACATGGCACTTGTACGTAGAGAGCGTATAGGACATTGAGGTCAGTCGACTCTTCCTCCCAGGAAGGAGGGGGGGGGAGCGCATATGACATTCGGTCATCTCTCATACATCGGTGCTGTTATCCGATGGTTAGTCAAATCCTGACTGTTTTTTCTTACAGTTTCAGAAGTTTAAGTGCCTTAAACGCAGAAAAGCGTATAGGGATGAGCTGGTCTTTTGACCTCGCCTCCCTCCCGCCAGATTCACTTTCGAATTCTGGCAATATCAAAAGTATTAGGGAGGTAAGTATACTCTTGAAGTGAAATAAACGAAATCTAGGATTTCTTTTTTCACGAGAGAGTTGATACTTACCTCCCTAGATACGGACCCGGCCTCTCCACCCCACAGAGGCTCGGTCTTCAGGCTCTTAATAGTTGCATGTGTGTCAGCCAATAATCTAGTCAGAGGAAGTGCTAGTCTGCGCATGCGCGGTGGTGGGGCTGGCATCCGCCAGACTACGCTCTGACTCCCTGCCCAGTAGGGGCACCTAACTGTTTTAAATCTGAGTGTTTATTGAGTGAAAGCCAATATTTAGCAATATCAAAAGTATTAGGGAGGTAAGTATCAACTCTCTCGTGAAAAAAGAAATCCTAGATTTCGTTTAATTGTTGGGTAAATTGGTGTATAAAGAGCCCATTGTTACTAGTAGTCTTTTTTGGTGGCACCAAACTCTTACCTTGTTGATGAAAGCCAAAGCCGCCAAAAAACACCAGGCCACCAAAAAACGCCAAACCACCAAGCCGCCAAACAAACCACCAAGCCGCCTACACAAACCCTCCCCCCCCCCCCCCCCACACTAGGGTTGCACGATTTTTCGATTATTCGATTAATCGCGATTATATAATTCAAAATGATCGTGGACGATTATAAAATGAAATAATCGTATAATCGCCATGTTGAAATTTTTGTCAAGACACGTTTACGCTTGTGAAACTGCTCGCGTTACCAAGCATGGAAACAAACATCCGGCTATCAGCCGAATGTGTGAATGATTAAATAAACTAAATAAATAACTGATTTGTTTGTATTGACTCATGATTAGTTTTAGATGAATAAAGATTGTTCACTTGGTCGCTATTTGTCATTGTTGTTGTAATCACACACGCTTATCCCGCGTTCCCCTTTCTCTGAATAGCTATGCGTTAACGGTTTTCCCAAAAAAGTCCTAGAATTGATACCACGGAAATTCAACGCATTTTCTCACTTAAAAATTCTCACCGCCTACGCCTATGTTTAATGTATACCTCAAAACATCACCGGGGAAGTGAAATTATTTGATTTGAGTGCCTAAATATTGCGTATCCTTTAATAAAGGTCGTTTATACATCAAAATTAATCCACAATTTGATATAAAATGGCGTCAGGAAAAAAAATACAAATCACCTGATTCGCCTCCAATTGAAGAGTTTATTTTAGAGCGAGTACTCGGATATAAATATTCTGGAATCGGGGACTTGGAACTCGGGAATTTCTATATTTTATCATTGCGCGATAGGAATTGAGTATTACACTGATCTGAATAACGGGTACCCATTTGATAAACTCCCGTTAGCGTATAATATCTCGCGAGAACACGCCGCCTCCCATCTCAAAAGAGCCACTGGCTCGCCAATTTAAGAAGCCGGCTATATTGTCGTTCGTAATAATTCAATTTGGATCATTTAATGTTGATCGGCATCACAAAATTGATGGGCATTTTCTCCCGTACTTGTTTGGTACATAAATTTGGTCTTAAAATATATTTATAAGGAAGCTATTTAATCACGCCAAGACTGTTTTAAGCGCATTTTAACTACAAAAGTGTGGAATAAACTTTGTTATATCTTGAACATACGTGGCCTACTATTAGTATTAATGTAATAGGTGGTCGAGATTTACAGATCCGAGGCCTGTATTGATGTCTAGAGTGGTCGGAAATGTATCAGGGCAGAGATCGGTCTGAAGTAGACACACCCTGTGACACGATTGTTATTATTATACAGGCTATTCTTACAAAGTATCTGCTGAGTTAGGGGGTGGGCTTCTAATACAGAGTTTTGCCGCTTTGAAACTGCTAAGAAATCATTGGAGCTCATATGTCAAAGTTTATAGGGTGGACTTCTATTAGAGCATAGGCTACAATTAAACGAAATACGGTACCTTCCGTTTTCCGTCTAGAAAAATCTTGATGTATTCCTTTGTTTGCAATCAGCAACTGGCGTATTCTGTCCATGTATGTATACCCATGTGCCTAACCCATAATCTTACAATCTGCAGTAGCATAATAACGTTCTCTAAGCAGCATTGACGTAGTTAATATAGTTCATGATTAATCGTATGATCGCGATTATTTTTCATAAATGATCGCGATTATGAAAAGTGAATAATCGTGCAACCCTACCCCCCACACACACACACACCCACCCACCCCCTCCCCACACCCTGGGCATACGCATGCGCACACCCACCCAAGCCGCCATCAAAGGGTGCCATGATCCTGCCACCAAAAAGGGTATAAAAGGAGCCCACAAACGGGGCCCAGACCATTCAGACTTTTTTTAATTACACAATAAGTAATCAAGCATCAGGCTTTCCTGACTACAGTTTTCAAAACGTAGTTATTATCCTGCTTTCATATTCAGATTTTATATATAGCTATCTTAGATGTCCAATGGCACGCCGTCGCAAATACCCAGGTTCAACACTCAGGTTTAGACCCCATGGGGCAGAGCCAGATGTAATTGTCCTCTTGCACTCCACAATCATATGGGCAACTTACATAGCAAATTTGGTTGAATTCTGTCCAACAGTCTTGGAAGAGTTGCATTACAATCAATTACCACGCATGCGCACACATACACGCGTGCACGCACAGGGCACACACACATGCACAAGTGGGGTGAGATAATCCACAGTTTTCTTCCAAAAAACTTGCGGATAAATCTGTGATCTATGCTAACAGATTGAGCAAGTAGGCAATGTTTCCTGTTTCAAAACTGTGCTTGTGAATTACCAAGCTAGCAGGTGATGCTATGCTTTTATACGACAATTTATATTAGAACAGAGAGGACAATGGTTTCCGATAATATGGTGATGGAAAACTAAGCCTAAAGCTGTGTACATCTGTGTATCACCAGGTACACCCAGTCTGGGCAAAATCTAGAAAAGGAAGCAGGGTTTCACATAGCATCTAAATTTTGGCGATACCAGTAGGCTTGCGAGATTATTGCTTTCAGTAATCACTATCGATTATCTAATAATAATTGCGATTACTTGATTACTCGGCTTGAGTACAAATTACCCAGTTATAACAGCAAAAGGGCATATCAATGACGAAAGCTGCAATGGTGTTAAGAAAGGTCGATTTACAGGCCAAGAGAACACTGTTTTTGAGCCAGTCATTCATGTGATACATTTTCAAAAATAGACTTCTTAGCCTGCAAATGGACATGCATTCGCTAAGCAAAATGTAAATTTCCGTGACCCCCATCCCATTAAAGAGTAATTAAAAGGTAGGTTTTGAAATATCTTATGCTGTAGAGTTATTCACAATTATTTAATTTTTAATCGTTAAAATTCACGATTTAAAAAATAATCGCGATTTTCGATATAATCACATAATCGCGCATGTCTAGATCCCAGGGATCCCACACCATGAAATCTGGGGTGCCAGGCTGAACCCTGGGGGTGCCAGGCTGAAACCTGGGGGTGGCAGGCTGAAAATTTGAGGTTTTACTGAAGTCTTTCATATCGATGCTAATAATAGAACATAGCATGAACTCACAGCTATGAAATATTAACCGTCTGGCTGCTGAGTTTCTGCAGACTACATTTTCAAAATATTCAACCTATCCTGTTAACTCTCCCCCTCCCCTCCCCTCCCCTCCCCCCCCCCCCCCGACCCCATGGAAAATGTAGTCTCATCAATTGAAATCTTCAAAATGATGGTGCAGCAGGCAGGTCCATAAGACTTCAATAATCATGTATAGTGTATATATTTTCAATAACATTTGTATCTATGTTTTCATCACCAAGCACTGCGCCCCTGTCGCGTAATCGCACAAACTGTGTGATATCCAATTAGAAGTTGCAGAGTCTACAGATACAGTGTGCAGAAATTGATCAGGCGGACAGTGAATTGTTAGTGTCCACAAAGTAACAAATAGACCAATATTGATCTAAGGTCCATGTCTTTGCTTACTTTGTGAGACCTTATGTTTATGCTTTTAGAGCTATATAATATATGTTCTGTAGTAATCATCTAACGGCATGAGTGCATGATATGTTGATGTGAGCTCTATCATATCATTTTATTAAACATACACTTCAAACAGTTATGGTTAGACCGTTGACCCATTTGTGTCTGACCTGCCTCATTTGTCGGAAAGTCGGCCAAGCTCGCAAGTGGAAGCAGACTACAAACCCTGACGTATCCTATTTTTGATTGTGATGTCAGCTAACAAGTGACATCTTTTCATTATGATGTCTGATACCTAAGTGACAGATCAGATCCCTCCATCCTAATCTTGATCTAGATTCTATGTTCTTTGTTTTCATTATAATGATAGACAGTAGCAAAGGTGACAGTAGAACGACTCCGCCAATAGTTACTATGGATTGCCTTTAAATTTGTTACAGATCTTTGCTAATGTGTATGAATAGTGTTGAGTAAATTCAAGGTATTTGATCATGTGCATTCTAGGGAGTAACATGGATCTGTGATCCGGATTTGATTGTGTGTTTTCTAGGGACTAACATGGATCAGTAATCCGGATTTGATCGTGTGTTTATTAGGGAGTAACATGGACCAGTGATCCGGATTTGATTGTGTGTTTTCTAGGGAGTAACATGGATCAGTGATCCGGATTTGATCGTGTGTTTATTAGGGAGTAACATGGATCAGTGATCCGGATTTGATTGTGTGTTTTCTAGGGAGTAAGATGGATCAGTGATCTGGATTTGATCGTGTGTTAAGTAGAGAGTAAAATGTACCCATGCAACACTGATGTCAATATTTTGTCTTTTCCCGGGTCAATAGCAAAGAAACTGGTGTTCATTTTTCAACAGTTTCGGTGGACAATGTTGCTGTCGATGACAGCACCATTGTCCACCAAATTTGTTGAAAAATGAACACTAGTTCATCTTTTAATTTAATTTGAAATTTAAAAACTTTGACATCAGAGCAGTAAGGGGTAACCCTTGAAATCTCAAATTCAAGGGCACAACACAAGGCAGGAAAGCTGTTGAATATTCTGAAACTAATTTGACTGGACCTTCGCGATGTCACAGACAGGAGCAGCTCCCAGTCAAATTAGTTTTCAAAATATTCAACAGAATATTCTTTAGATGGTTAAGAATTTGCTGATTCTGGTGTGTGATCAGGGATGTATGACCAAAACTGCTCTATAGCTGTTGTTGCTGTTGCCACGACAGACATTCCTGTTCATGGTATTTCCTATTATTGATTGTTGTTTTTTTGCTGTTGTTGCAGGCTGTTGCTACATAATGACATGCGGTCTCACGTGCCAGTTTTGATGAGGCTTAGGGTTTCTGAGTAAACATTGCTCGCCATTATCTACCTGGCCTCGGCATTCCATGTGAAGCCTGACTATTGGTTTACTGAAGAAACATTGATTCTATACACAAGTAGAGAGGATACGAGTGAAGAACAGAGGTGCTCTAAGGCAGTAGGGAACTCTGGAGCAGAATAAGAACATTTGTAGCATGGGTCTGATACTTTACAAATGTGCTAGCCGTGTTAGTTGGATAATGATGATAACAGGATGTCAAGGTAGATTGAAATGCTTATGTTTATTTATTGTGACAATGTTTCTCCCATAAACGTGCTGTATCCGGTCATTCTAAAGTACATTCGTGTGGGATACTTTGTCAAAATGAAGGGAGTTAGTCGTAACATGTCGGACATTCTTTGTCATTGGTGTTGACTGTTGAATCAGACAGCAGCCAGCTGTCATTACTGGACAGCTGTCATTACTGGACACAGCCAGTCGTCATAGTGTTCAAAACCCACACCCACCGAGCAAGGATCTCTAAAAAATGATAAAATCATTGGTAGTCTTGTTTTTGTACTCTGTAATATGATTAAAACTTAGTTGTAACTGTAGTTAATCAGGTAATTATGATTGCATATCTCAGTGTATCACTGGTATAACTGGCTCAAGCGATAACCGCTTAGTCATTCCGGTGATAAATGGCCAAAAATAGTATTTTCTGGGCCACTGAATGGACATTTTTTTATTGGGAAAATACAGATTTTTTTAGCCAAACATGAGCCGGAAATAGTTAGCTGTTTCACCGACAAATCCTTGGAAAAGTAGATTCTTTACGATATAAAACTCTTTCTGTTGAGTTTTTTAAAGTTAATTTGACCGGAAGCCATTGCTGTGTAATTAATTTCAAAATGTTGCACAGTTTTCCTGTATGGGTGCCTTGAGAGTGAGATGTGGAATTCATCGGTGAAAGAGTTAATATGGGATAGATTTGTGATATGCTGTAAAGGTATCAGCCTTGAGCAGCTGAATCGTGTAATGACTTATCACTCATGGATAGAGTACAGCTCACACATAACTTCTTATGGCAGAAATGTCTGCCAGGTCAATGGAGGAATACAGGTTTACCTCTTCCCCGCCCATCTTTAGCTAAGCTCCACCCACACTTAGCCCGTGTTGGGATCGATCAATCCCTGAACTCCCTAACTATCAGTTTCCAGAAAACTATGGGTAAGCTGTTGAATATTTTGAAACTAATTTGAGCAATCAAATTAGTTTCAAAATATTCAACAGCATGTTTATTAAATGGTAAATACACAATTCGTACAACAGTGCTTAGTCCGTCATCAATTAAGCATTTGTGATGAGCTTATCTACGTCTTTCATGATGTACTTCAAGGTTTAAGGTTATTCATTTTCATATATATATATATAGTGTTTGTACAAAGATCATACCAGGTACTCTACCAAAGGCATAGCGTATGTGGTACTTGATTATGACATCATCGTGCATGCCACATGGTTGATTATAACGTCATACGCTTGATGGATGAACTGGAAAGGTCCTTTGTGTTGCAAACATTCAATAAACCATATGTTATAAAGTATTTATTACATGCTATTCATTAACCCTTGCACTGAGCTCTCCATATCTCCAGTTCAAGAAAAACAGAGGAAATTCTAAAAAAACATAACATAATTATTTTTCTGAGTTTCAGATTTGTCTCAAACTATTTGTCAAAGTGGATAATGGGTATCAATCATGCTAATTATTTTGAAAACAATTTTACTTAGCCCTCTAACCCTCAAATTTGTTCAAATAATTTCAATTTCCACTTTGAAAATTTACCACTGGAATGACTGGCTCGGTTATTGAGCCAGTCATTCCAGTGGTAAATTTAAAAAAATAGTCTTCTCTTGGTCTGCACATGGACATTTCTCAAGCCCACTGCAGAAGGCGTTTTTGTCTGATATGAGTGTTAAAGACAGCAACAGCTTTGATGCTCAGGAAAATACGGACTTGCTTAGTGAATGTCAATTTCAGAACATTTACCACTGCAGTGACTGGCTTCTATTGAGCCAGTCATTCCAATGGTAAATTTTCAAAATTAATCTTATTGGCCTGCAAATGGACATTTCTCTAGAGCATTGGAGACGTTGTGTCTTGTCAACTTGAGCATTAGTGTTCATGTTGATTTTGTATTTATCCGTCTGCCTGTCTGTCTGCCTGCCTGCTTGCCTGCCTGCTTGCCTGCCAGTCTATCTGAAACTTAGTTTCTACTTGGAGTATGTAAGTAAAACTTTATTTATATGTCCATCATGGATCCAGGAAGGAGGTTCAGTCACTCTATCCATCTTGCGGGACATTTGTGTCGGCATGCAAATTTTGGCATCTCATTTGATAGGTATTGGAACTACTTTGTCTTGTACTACTATGGTCACTTACCCAAGCAGTATCTCGGCCAGGTTCAGCCAAATCCGTCCATAACTGGTTTTAGATATTTTGCTCTCAAGCATACACACACGCAGGGCCAAATATATAAGATCCGTCCATCGTTGATGACAGAGGTAAAGATTATCTACAGCATGTATATAGGGTAAGATTGCTTAAACAACTGTAGATAATGCCTACAAAATGTGATCTCTGTAGTGGCCTTAAGAAATGTCCATCAGAAGCTGTATAGAATGTTTGAGACACGTGAGCACTGAATGATTGTCTCTGATAATCAGCCAGTCATTCCGCTGATCACACTTTATCTTCTCTGGCCATATTTTCCTGAGCTATTTTGACCATTTAAACGTTAAATAATTATATGAAATATTCTTACCTCTCAGTAATTTGTACAGAAATATTTACTGTATTTAATGTTTAATATTACAGTGACCAATCATTAATTCATCTGTCCTTTATCACTGGCCAATCATTCATTCATCTGTCCTTCATCATCACTGACCAATCATTCATTTATCTGTTCTTCATCACTGATGAATCATTCATTCATATGTCCTTCACTGACCAATCATTCATTCATCTGTCCTTCATCATCACTGACCAATCATTCATTCATATGTCCTTCTTCACTGACCAATCATTCATTCATCTGTCCTTCATCATCACTGACCAATCATACAATCATCTGTCCTTCTTCACTGACCAATCATTCATTCATCTGTCCTTCTTCACTGACCAATCATTCATTCATCTGTCCTTCTTCACTGGCCCATCATTCATTCATCCGTCCTTCATCACTGACCCATAATTCATTCATATGTCCTTCTTCACTGACCAATCATTCATTCATCCATCTGTCCTTCACTGACCAATCATTCATTCATTCATCTGTCATTCATCACTGACCAATCATTCATTTATATGTCCTTCTTCACTGACCAATCATTCATTCATCTGTCCTTCATCACTGACCAATCATTCATTCATCTGTCCTCCTTCATTGATGATACATCATTTATTGATGACGCATCATTTATTGATAACAATCGTTCATTTCTCATCGATGACACATCATTTATTGATGACAATTGTTCATTTCTCATCGATGGTGCATCATTTATTGATGACAATCGTTCATTTCTCATCAATGACGTATCATTTATTGATGACAATCATTCATTTCTCATCGATGATGGATCATTTATTGATGACAATCATTCATTTCTCATCGATGATGGGTCATTTATTGATGACAATCATTCATTTCTCATCAATGACACATCATTTATTGATGACAATCGTTCATTTCTCATAGATGTTGGATCATTTATTGATGAAAATCATTCATTTCACTTCAAGAGTATACTTACCTCCCTAATACTCTTTGATATTGCTAAATATCGGCTTTCACTCAATAAAACCTCAGATTAAAAAAGTTAGGTGCCCCTTCTGGGCAGGTAGTCAGATGACAGTCTGGCGGATGCTAGCCCCACCACCGCGCATGCGCCGACTAGTACTTCCTCTTTGCTAATTTATTGGCTTAGAGTCTCATGCAACTTTTTTGCTCAAAGTTTTCTGACTGGTTTTTCTTAATAAGAAACAATCTTTCAAGGATTAGTTACCTGTGAATGATGTCTGAACATGCAGTATCTCCGGTGGAGGGCCCAGGACTTTTTCATCAGGTGACTTCTATTATATTTTAGCGAGTTTATCCCATTGTAATGTGTTTCCGGGACTCGCGTTTATTGTGATAAGGGCCTAAAATAACTGGTTTATTTCTAAATGGCGCTATGAAATACTAATCTCTCTGTGTTTATGTCCACAGGTATCTATCTATGATTGTTCAGGACATCACATCATCAGAGAGTTTGTTTTTCTCTCCACCAAGGTTCCATTTCCTACTAACATTGTTAGGTTATCTAACCAAAAATTATGCCCAGTGAGTTGGAGGCCTCGGATGAAGGCCTCACTTTGCCCTCTTAGTCCACTTCCTTCCCTTTATAAGGTGGAGAGAGTTAAGAGGTCATAATGTTGGTGGAGCTTCCAGCGCATCAGATCGGATGGTTTGTCTATGCTAAAGACTCGGGTATTCTAGTTATGACATGAGGTACTTCAATTATATTTGAAAATATTTATGAAATCTGCTGCCATTTTATCATTGTTTATCTGATGTTTGTATAGTCTGTATACACTATCCTTTCTAGTTAGGATGTTCTGGATATGAATACAATTCATCCTTACACCTGGATGTTTGTTTCAGATCGATTTAACTTCTTTTTTGAAGTTATGACGTCATAATCAGACTTGCGCCTTAATATCTTTTATAAAGTTTTGTCCAACGCTGATTTACTGATTTATTGTTATTATCTTGGGTCTTTATGGCCCCTTCCTCCTTGTTTATTTGGTTTTGAGTTTCTAATTCAATAACTGTAGTATTCAGTCTTCATCCTCTGGCTTGTTTCAGAGGCCTGGTTGTCCATCATGTGGAAGGTTTATCTTGGATAGATTCACCCCCCCCCCTCTTATGCTCCCAGTGCAGCTCTTGTGGTCCATTACTTAAATGTGAGATCTGTAAAAAGTGTGTGGGGGGGGGGGGAAGAGCTAATGTCTGAATTTTTATCTTTGCAGACCAGGGAGAAGGCTCCAGAGGAGGAGAGGAAAGTTAAGAAAGGGGCTTCTGGTAAGAAGGGTAAGAGGAAGGCCTCGTCCGCTATGGATATGGAGGCCTTCTGTATTGAGATGATGGGAGAGATGAAGAGGACAATTAAGGATTTGGTCCCAGAGTTGCTTCGTGGCATGCTTCCTGGTCCAAATCTTTCGTTGTCCTCTTCATCTGCTCTGGAGCAGATCATCCCCGCCTCTGAATCGGTACTACCTAGGGACCTTCCAGTTTTCATCCATGATTCAGAGGTGGCCCTAATAGAGGGCGATATCCACTATGAGAACACTGGCAGCAGGCTTGCCGCGCCGGTTGTTCGTGGACAGGTGTCGCTGGAACCTGGTGCATGCTTATCAGGCCAGGATTATCCGCACCCTGCAGGTACCAGTTCCTCCTATGGTACCTTTCCTGGCCAGTCCGGGTTAGCATTCTTTGCTGTCCTGGAGTCTAATCTTTCTGGCCAGGAAGAAGAGAATTATCTGCTGGTGTCTCCTTCTGGCGCCGTGGCCATGGACATTGACGTACGTGCACCCCTCGCGGGGAATACGGGCGACATTGTCCATGGGACTACTCACGCAGGAGTAGCGTTCACGGCGCAGAAGGTGGCCCAGGCCGGATCTGATGGCCAGTTTTACCGCATACCTCGGCTTGCCGATGGTGTAGCAGGTGCTGGCCAGGGCCGTGGTGGGGCGAAATTCTCCCCACGCAATACCACGGCGCCTGCTCCTGTTCAAGCCAGTCAGTTTAGCATGCCTGTTCTTTCAGGCCTGCATGCTTTCTCTGGCTTGCCAGGCATATCAGTTCCTCCAGCCACACACACGCCTGCGATTGCTCAGGAGGATGACGAAGGCCCTCATCTTGTAGAGCATTCGCAGGTGGCCACAGAGGAAGACTGGTCTGACGCTTGTCATTGGCTAATCAACGTCAGGCCAGGTCTTGCTGTGGATCAGTCGGCCAGTCAACGGGACCAGCACCCGTGGCTTGCAGGTAAACCGACTGTTGCCGCTATGCCATCTCTGCCATTAGCTGATCATATTGTTGATATGTTCACTGCAGCGGAGACGTCCATTAAGGCGCATGGACCTTTAGCGAAGGCCCCTCACGAGGTGGCAAAGCGATGCCGTATTATTGCTGATCAATATCAGCGGTACGGTGTAGTGCCTAAGCCAAGCGCGGATGATCGCGCTGCGCTGGGCGAAGAGACGCGGCCAGGTTCCCGGTCTGACACGGGAGTGCTGTGTTCGAACGCTTCGCGTTCAGCTAACACCTCGTTGCGCGATGCGGAAGAGAGTTCGAGGGCATCTATCTCGGCACTTTCGCACGTCTCACAGCTGTTACAGGGGGTACTAACGGCATCCGCATTGCGCCAGCCTAGTCCGGTGACTGTCCAGAGAGCCATCCAAGATGGAATTAACGTGGCTTTGGACTGTTTAACCCGGTCTGTAACCAGGAGTGTCCGGGTGAGGCGCACGTTTGCTCTTGATAACTTGTGCCCGTCCCAGGATTTGTATAATAGGCTGCTGCGTACGCCTATGACAGGTCCGGGTCTCTTTGGAGGTGAGTGATGTAAGCATCTCCAGGAGACGGTTACCCTGGTTATTAACCAGAGGGCATTGCATGAGCAATTTGAAGTGCTCTGCAGAGAGAGCGTTAGCACAGGTCCCCCTGCGTAACATCCCCTGCAGGCTCGAGGTGGCGGTGGCCAGGTCAGAGGCCAGCCACCAGCGCAGCGCCGGCCATGGCCGCGCGTGCTTCGGCCAGCAGCGAGGGGTGGGGGGGGAGCGCAGGCTCCTCCAGCGCAGCCAGCCAGGCAGCCGCCCGCGCACCAAGATGATTACCACAGTAAGAGCTACCTCAGTGCATCTGCACCAGGAGACAGTGCCTCTCTTGCGCTCCTTATGTTCACCTCTCTCCCTAGGTGGACCAGTGGGAGGCCGATTGGCCAACCACATGCAAGAGTGGGAACGGTTGACTCAAGACCGTTTAGTCTTGCGATGGCTTTCAGTCAGGTATCATCCTGACTGGAAAACAGCTCCGCCATCGTGACTGTCTCTGGTGCCAGTCTGGACTAAAATCCAAGAGATCCAGATCAGCGGTTGTGTATAGAGGAGGAAATAAATTCCCTCATACTCAAAGGAGCAATTCAACCGGTGCAAAATTGCCCGGGCTTCTATTCAACCGTGTTCCTGGTAACGAAAAGCACTGGAGGGTGGAGACCAATTCTCAACCTCAAGCCAGTGAACAAGTTCATAGACACACCCAGTTTCAACATGGAGACTGTGAAATCGGTGTTGGCAGGGTTGGAGAAGGGAATGTGGACAGCTTCAATAGATTTGAAGGATGCTTATTTCCACATTCCAATAGCGAGGAGTTTCCGTCGCTTCCTGAGATTCGCATTCCATGGCAGACAGTGGGAATTCAGGGTATTACCCTTCGGAATTTCTATGGCTCCTCGGGTCTTCACCAGGGTGGTTCTTGCGATAACAGCATACCTCCGTAGGAGAAGCATAGCAGTCCACACATTCATAGACGACTGGCTGTTAAAAGCACACAACCAGAAAAGTTTATCAGCAAATCTGGAGATAGTTTTGAAGACTCTCACAGACTTAGGCTGAATAATCAATTTCCAAAAATCAGAGCTGACTCCATCCCAGAAGTTTGTTTACCTGGGAATGTTCTTCGATCTGGAGATAGGATATGTTTATCCTACTCAGGAGAGGGTACAGATACTCATCTCAGGAATACAGTCAGTGTGCAACAGTTGTCATGTCCTGGCACGGGTTTACCTGAGAATGCTGGGGTTGATGGTTTCTGTGGAACCAGTCACCAGTCATTCCTCAGGCGGCCTTATGCAGGCAGCTGATCCAGTTATTTCTCATGACGCAGTGGACCCAGAGTACAGGTTCACTGGACTCAAACGTCTCAGTGCTGGAGCCTCTAATTCATCACCTTCAATGGTGGTTGAAGACAGAGAATCTCCTGGCGGGGGTGATGCTAACCCCTCCTCACCCTCAGTTAACGATGTATACAGATGCATTGATGGAGGGATGGGGAGCTTGCCTGGGAGAGTCCACGATATCAGGGCTTTGGAATCTGGAACAGTCAAAAGAACATATACTGGAATTACGAGCAGTAGTCCTGGGCCTGGAAAATTTCTTACAGAAAGTTCAGGCCAAGAGTGTTCTAATTTGATCAGACAGCTCAACAGTAGTGACTTACATAAACCGCCAGGGCGGAACGAAGTCACCAAGTCTCTGTATGATGACATGGAAACTGCTTTGCTGGTGCCTGGATCACAGGATTACCTTGAAAGCAGTTCATATTCAGGGAAGGTTAAAACTGCTAGCAGACTCATTGAGCCGAAGGATGAGTGTTTTACCTACAGAATGGCAACTAAATCAATGTGTGGCGGATTGTCTGTTCAACCACTGGGGGAAACCCAACATGGATTTATTCGCAACGAGGAGAAATGCGAAGATGACGACGTACGTCTCTCCGATTCCAGATCCGAGCGCTATCGCAACAGATGTGTTAGCTATCAGTTGGGTGGGAATGTATGCATACGCATTCCCTCCAGCAATCCTGATTCCAAAAATTCTTCAGAAAATCAGACAGGAGGAGTGCCAAGTGCTTCTGATCGCCCCAAATTGGCCAAGCCGATCATGGTATACGGATCTGCTGGACCTTCTACTCTGCAATCCAGTTCCTCTGCCTCTGATGGACAATATTATCTTCCAGGGCAAGACCATTCACAACAATCCATCAATGATCCAATTGACTGCGTGGATGTTGTCAAGGAATCTAGAATTAAGGAGGGCTTTTCTGAGCAAGCAGCCATGTTCATGGCAAAAGCCACGAGGGGGGTCAACCTCCAGAGCATATAATTATAAAATCAACAGATTTGCAGAATGGTGCTCAAAAAGATTTATTAATCCAATGGATTAATCTATTCAGGTAGTAGCCGATTTCCTCTGTCACCTGTATGATGCCTATAGCCTCAAGCCTAGGTCTATTGCTGGCTATAAGTCAGCTTTAATGACAGTTATCCCTTGCTTGGCTAATAGGGGAAGTGATGAAGTAAATACATTAAACACTTTAATCAAAGGCATGGGCAATCTAAGACCAAGGAATCCTACAGTGATTCCGTCTTGGAGTTTATCACTAGTGCTTCAGGTGCTAGCTGATAGGCCTTTTGAACCACTAAGCTCCATTTCTATGAAAATGTTGACGCTTAAAACTATTTTTAATTGCTGCGGCCTCCGCTAGGCGTAGAAGTGAGATTCATGCCTTATCAGCCGAGGAAGACCGTTTTGTGGTCACAGGGGAAGGCCTTAGGCTTCTACCTAGGCTAAAAACCAGTCTGAAATATCCAGGTCAGGCTATAATTTTACCAGCTTTGACTAGGTATGATCCTAATTCGAAACTGGTGTCCAGTCCGAGCATTAATCCGGTACAAACAACGTACTCAGGAATGGCGGACGGACCCAACAGCATTGTGGCTGTCATATATTGAACCCCATGGCAGGGCATCAAAGGACACCATTTCCAGGTGGATTGTTGAGTGTATTAAATTTTGCCATAAATCCGCCACAGGTAAACAAGTTGACATGGCCAAGGCTCACAGTGTCCGAGGTGTAGTGGCTTCCACTGCTCTATTTAATGGGGTACGTGTGGATGACATTATGTCAGTAGCTCAGTGGCACTGTGAGTCAAGTTTCACCGACCATTATCTCCGTGACACCTCGAATCCTCTCGCCTTATCGATTTGGAAATGCTAATCTAGGTGTACATATTTTGATGAGGTATCCTCATTTTTTATATATTTCACATTTAATCAATGGAAACATCCACTTTTGGGCTGCATCAGTCTTCACCAATGGGGAAATGATGACAGCATCAATCTTCCACAAGGTCAGCGTTGTCCATGGTTATTTGTAATGTCACGTGACCATTCGTTATTAATATGGTGATGGTACATGTTTTATGTGGTTCATTACTGAGAGTATACGAAAATGAAGCCTTTTCGTTTAATGTCCTATAGTACATGGCACTTGAACGTAGAGAGCGTATGGGACATTGAGGTCATTCAGTCTTCCTCCCAAGAAGAGGGGGGGGGGGGGGGGAGCGCATATAACATATGGTCATTTCTCAGCCATCGGTTGTGTTAGCCGATGTTCAAATCTTTCCTGATTGTTTCCACACAATTTCAGAGGTTTTAAGTGCCTTAAACGCAGAAAGGCGCATAGGGAAGAGCTGGTCTTTTGACCTCGCCTCCCTCCCGCCGAATTCTGGCAATGTCAAAGAGTATTAAGGAGGTAAGTATACTCTTGAAGTGAAATAAACGAAATCACAGATTTATTTTTTCACGAGAGAGTTGATACTTACCTCCCTAATACGGACCCGGCCTCTCCGCCCCACAGAGGCTCGGTCTTGAGGCTCTTGTAAAGTTGCATAGTGTCAGCCAATAAATTAGAGGAAGTACTAGTCGGCACATGCGCGGTGGTGGGGCTAGCATCTGCCAGACTGTCATCTGACTACCTGCCAAGTAGGGGCACCTAACTTTTTTAAGCTGAGGTTTATTGAGTGAAAGCCGATATTTAGCAATATCAAAGCGTATTAGGGAGGTAAGTATCAACTCTCTCGTGAAAAAAGAAATCCGTGATTTCGTTTATTTCTCATCGATGATGCATCATTTATTAATGGCAATCTGTCATTTCTCATTGTTTAGTGACCGTGACCCGGTATTTATTCATTGATACTGTCCCAGCATGTGTTGTGTTAGAGCTGTTCCGGTGGAATAGAAGAAGTACATGTTTAAGAGTTCGGTTTAATGAATCTTTAAACAGATTTTAAAATAGGAAAATGTAAGTTGATTGTTATTTTGAAGATTTTGAAACTTGTTCATGTTTATAATCTTAACCTCCACGGCTGCCTTATAATACAATTATTCAAGATTTGTAAAGTCAAATTTCACTTTCAAATCCTTTCATTTACTAGCTATCTGAAAATGTAAGATTAATTTGACTGAGTTCTGTTTCAGCAGCACCTTTCAGTCAAGTTACTTTCAAATTTCAATTGTTAGGTGTGCTTTTAAATTGAATATTACCGTATACTTGTACAGATATCTTTGTAAATATTCCATCTTGGAAAATTCTAATATTAATTTGACTGAAATTTTATCTTGCTGCCTTGTGTACAATTTTCAGTAAAATGTAAAATGGTTTTGACATTCACATGCACACAAGCACAGACACACACACACACACACGCACAGATGCACACAAGCGCAGACGCACACAAGCACATGCACACTCGTACACAAAAACGCACACACATGGCGATGCTTAGGGGATCACTCGTACTAGTATTTCATTAGACTTATCAAATTTCTATGGGATCACTCGTACCAGTATTTCATTAGACATATCAAATTTCTAGGGGATCACTCGTACCAGTATTTTATTAGACGTATCAGATTTCTATGGGATCACTCGTACCAGTATTTCATTAGACATATCAAATTTCTAGGGTATCACTCGTACCAGTATTTCATTAGACATATCAAATTTCTAGGGGATCACTCGTACCAGTATTTCATTAGACATATCAAATTTCTAGGGGATCACTCGTACCAGTATTTCATTAGACATATCATATTTCTAGGGGATCACTCGTACCAGTATTTCATTAGATGTATCAAATTTCTAGGGATCACTCGTACCAGTATTTCTTTAGACATATCAGATTTCTAGGGTATCACTCGTACCAGTATTTCATTAGACATATCAAATTTCTAGGGGATCACTCGTACCAGTATTTCATTAGACGTATCAAATTTCTAGGAAATCACTCGTACCAGTATTTCATTAGATGTATCAAATTTCTATGGGATCACTCGTACCTGTATTTCATTAGACATATCAAATTTCTAGGGGATCACTCGTACCAGTATTTCATTAGACGTATCAAATTTCTAGGGGATCACTCGTACCAGTATTTCATTAGAAGTATCAAATTTCTAGGGGATCACTCGTACCAGTATTTCATTAGACGTATCAGATTTGTAGCTCTATGAGCCGTATTCACAAAGGGTCCTTAGCTGTTTCTTGATGAATCTGCCCAAACCAGCTTCTACAGTATGCTTGAGGAATGTTCATTTGCAGGCCAAGAGAAGCCTATATTTTTAACTTGCCACTAGAATGACTGGCTCGGAATCCGAGGTCTCTTGACCTGCAAATGAACATTCAATAAGCAAATATTCTGAGGTTTTTTGAGCAAATTTTGACATTAAATGGTTACCTATGAAAAAATGTCTAAATATGGCATAAGTATAAAACAATGGCACAGTCTGTATTGACCTACATTAAATGAATAATTCTCTGCACCTTTGTGATTAAGACCTGGTCGGGTCTTCTAAATAGGCACAGGCTGGTAGGGGCGTGAGTAAGTTATGCACTCTTCGTGAATACCGCCCAATGTGTATAAGTTTTTTGTTGAAAAATTATTGAAATACTGAATTTTCTATTATAATTTCTTTATAAGTTCGCTGGTTAAGCCTGTTTGCGATCACCATCATAAAGAACCAGCATGTGGTAGCCTTATATGGTGTTTGGTATCAACAGGCTTGACCCCATTGTCTGAATATATGAGCTTCCACTCTACAACAAGCAATAATTACTACAAGCCAGTCATCCACTGTACAGGATCTCAAACATTTCAATATTTTAAAAGCAATTTGATTGAAAGTCGTGGCATCAATGACTCATTAAAATTCTCGTAGTCCTTTAATGGTCAAGCCGGCTTCTGGTCTTCAGGGATATTGATTTACAGGTCAGGAGATGCCTATCAATTTACTACTAGAATGACTGGCTTGTTAACCGAGGCAGTCATTCCAGTGGTCAGTTTTCAAAAATAGTCTTTCGCCCTGTAAATGGAGATTCACGAAGCAAAATGTCTAATTTTCTTGACCAATCTTGACCATTAAAGGGTTAACTAAACAGCAGTGCTTTAATACTGTGCTGATTGCGCAAACTCACAATCACCAGAGTCACACTGTTAAAGATATTTCAAAAACAATTTCTCTGAATTTCGTTGCTGTGCAAGTAGTAAACAACAATGATTTTCACTAGGACTATCTTTAATTATCAGCACAATTTTTGCCATATCATGTAATTAATATTAACCGTAAGTAATTAATATTATTCTTATGTAAAGATGTGTTATGATAATTCTGCTATGATCTGTGCTAATTACTAGTCAAATATGCAGTTCCTAATTCATACCGGTCTGCTCTGTTTAATGTAGATAGTTTTAACTGAATTGCTTATTTTTATTTTAGTTATAAGTTACAGATGAAGATAGATCTTAGAAATAATACTGATATATAAACATTAAATCTAATTTGGCTGGAAGCTGTCAACATTCCCAGTCAAATTAGTTTCAAAATATCCAACATAGTCTACCTTACATTGTCGAGAATTGGCCATTTCTGGTATGTATGATTTTATCCTTTTCGTGACGAAGCCGGCCAAAATCGGCATCGATGGTGGTCTTCAAGAATGTCCATTTGTGGACCAAGAGATGGTTATTTTTTAAATTTTACTACTGGAATAACTTGCTCGATAAGTGAGCCAGTCATTCCAGTGGTAAGCTTTCAAAAATAGTCTCTTGACCTGCAAATAGACATCCAACGAGAAATATTTTGATATTTTTACCAAATTTAGCTATTAACGGGGTAATATATGAAACACATAGATGATGTGTGATGAGGGCAGGAATGAACTTACATAGGCACTGTCTGATGGGGGCAGGAATGAACTTACATAGACACTGTCTGATGAGGGCAGGAATGAACTTACATAGACACTGTCTGATGAGGGCAGGAATGAACTTACATAAACACTGTCTGATAAGGGCAGGAATGAAGTTACGCTGTCTGATGAGGGCAGGAATGAACTTACATAGGCACTGTCTGATGAGGGCAGGAATGAACTTACATAGATGCTCTGTGATGAGGGCAGGAATGAATTTACATAGGCACTGTCTGATGAGGGCATGAATGAACTTACATAGACACTGTCTGATGAGGGCGGGAATGAACTTACATAGACACTGTCTGATGAGGGCAGGAATGAACTTACATAGATACTGTCTGATGAAGGCAAGGAGGAACTTACATAGACACTGTCTGATGAGGGCAGGAATGAACTTACATAGACACTGTCTGATGAGGGCAGGAATGAACTTTCATAGATGCTCTGTGATGAGGGCAAGGAGGAACTTACATAGACACTGTCTAATGAGGGCAGGGATGAGCTTACATAGACACTGTCTGATAAAGGCATGAATGAGCTTACATAGATGCTCTGTGATGAGGGCAGGAATGAACTTACATAGACACTGTCTGATGAGGGCAGGGATGAACTTACATAGATACTGTCTGATGACGGCAAGGAGGAACCTACATAGACACTGTCTGATGATGGCAGGAATGAACTTACATAGACACTGTCTGATGAGAGCGGGAATGAACTTACATAGATGCTCTGTGATGAGGGCAGGAATGAACTTATATAGACACTGTCTGATGAGGGCAAGGAAGAACTTACATAGACACTGTCTGATGAGGGCGGGAATGAACTTACATAGATGCTCTGTGATTAGCGTGAGGATGAACTTACATAGACACTGTCTGATGAGGGCAGGAATGAACTTACATAGATACTGTCTGATAAGGGCATGAATGAACTTACATAGACCCTGTCTGATGAGGGCAGGAATGAACTTACATAGATGCTCTGTGATGAGGGCAAGGAGGAACTTACATAGACACTGTCTGATGAGGGCAGAGATGAACTTACCACTGTCTGATGAGGGCGGGAATGAACTTACATAGACACTGTCTGATGAGGGCAGGGATGAACTTACATAGACACTGTCTGATGAGGGTAGGGATGAACTTACATAGATACTGTCTGATAAGAGCATGAATGAACTTACATAGACCCTGTCTGATGAGGGCAGGAATGAACTTACATAGATGCTCTGTGATGAGGGCAAGGAGGAACTTACATAGACACTGTCTGATGAGGGCAGAGATGAACTTGCATAGACACTGTCTGATGAGGGCGGGAATGAACTTACATAGACACTGTCTGATGACGGCAGGGATGAACGTACATAGACACTGTTTGATGAGGGCAGGAATGAACTTACATAGACACTGTCTGATGAGAGCGGGAATGAACTTACATAGATGCTCTGTGATGAGGGCAGGAATGAACTTATATAGACACTGTCTGATGAGGGCAAGGATGAACTTACATAGATACTGTCTGATGAAGGCAAGGAGGAACTTACATAGACACTGTCTGATGAAGGCAAGGAGGGAGGGACCTACATAGACACTGTCTGATGAGGGCAGGAATGAACTTACATAGACACTGTCTGATGAGAGCGGGAAAGAACTTAATAGATGCTCTGTGATGAGGGCAGGAATGAACTTATATAGACACTGTCTGATGAGGGCAAGGATGAACTTACATAGATACTGTCTGATGAAGGCAAGGAGGAACTTACATAGACACTGTCTGATGAGGGCAGGAATGAACTTACATAGACACTGTCTGATGAGGGCGGGAATGAACTTACATAGATGCTCTGTGATGAGCGTGGGAATGAACTTACATAGACACTGTCTGATGAGGGCAGGAATGAACTTACATAGATACTGTCTGATAAGGGCATGAATGAACTTACATAGACACTGTCTGATGAGGGCAGGAATGAACTTACATAGATGCTCTGTGATGAGGGCAAGGAGGAACTTACATTGACACTGTCTGATGAGGGCAGAAATGAACTTACATAGACACTGTCTGATAAGGGCATGAATGAGCTTACATATATGCTCTGTGATGAGGGCAGGAATGAACTTAGATGATATGTTCTAGAATGGGATGATAATCTGTAGCTACTATGTGGTGGACCTTATCAACTATAACTGCCCCTCTCCCCCCCCCCCCCTCGCCCTGCGCTAACATAACGTGAATTTAGTGTGGTCGTAGCAGGGTTGGGTTTTGGACAGTCCAAAACTAACTTTGAGCAGACATTGTCCAAAACCTGTCTAAAACCTGTCTTAAATGGTTTAAACCAGTCCAAAACTGTCCAAAACTATGTTGGACATATCACCATACTCTTATGCATCATAATCCTATTAAAAAATAACAAGAAATCAGAGATTGCATCAAAAGCACTATATTAAACAAATCCATTTATTATATGAATTTACATTGAAATGACTGGCATTGCAACAAAATCAGTCATTCCTATGTTGAATTTTCAAAAGTAATTAATTTTATGTCATAATTCAATACATTTAAAATTTGGAATGGATAGAGTTAAAGATAGACTACCCTTCTGTCAAATAAATGCATGTTTTTATTTATTTTCAACACTTTGGGACTTGCTGAATATTAGTTTGACTGTTTGCATCAGTCTATCTGGAGGGTGTTAGTGTGCTATGCCAAATTGTTTTCATAATATTACTGTAGTAAAGGTATTCAGGCAAGAGTATTTCCGAAAAAACCTGGGTTGCAGAAAGTATAGGGTTAAGCAGATCATTGTGTGTTATTTCTAATCTTAAGCCAGCGCCCTCACAGGCCAATTATCACACCTATACCATTGAATTGTAAAGAGGCTCAGCATGTGATTGTGGTTATCAGAGATTATCAGACCTGGCTCTATTACTAGCATGGCAAAGAGAATAATTAACTCAGGTATCTGAACTAAAGGTGAGACATCCTGTTGATAACCCCTATGCGGCCAAGACAATTACAGTGAATAGTAACCTTACCTACATTGTACATTATGACTTTTAAACACAACTTAGCACAAATTTTTGAAAATTTTTCACTGAAATGACTGGCTTAGTAAAAGCGGCAGTCATTTCACGAGTAAATTTGTTTTCCAGTCAAATTAGTTTCAAAATATTCTGCAGTTTTCCTGCATAGTGTCCTTGAAAATGATAGCTGAGGAATTCATCGGTGAAAGGGTTAAGGCATGTATTAGATATATTGGACTCCAATGTCAACAAAAAACATTTTTCAAATAAAATTAAAAGATAAACTGTTTTTTTATTTTCAACAAATTTGTCATCGCCCAACAAAATTGTTGAAAAATGAAAACCAGTTTCCTTGGTATAGTCACAATAAAATATAGAATTTTTAATTGTTGACATTAGAGGGCAAGGGGTTAAGCATTAATTTTATTTACCTTCAAAATCTTGATGTCTTTGCTGATATGTGTGTCTGCACTGTCTCTATCAGCCTGTTCAACAGGACTTTCAGTAGACTTCTCATGCTTCTCATAGTGTATTTTCATCCTTGCTACCTTGTTGACAACTGTGTACTCACACTCTCTACACTTAGCCATTTGTTTGCCATTAATCTTAACTTCCAAAAAGTGCTTCCAAATTGGATCCTTAGGCCTACCACCTTTGAAATACATATTAACTATTTCAAATACCATCAACACATAAATATTCAGGACAACAGAAGAATTCAAAGATTAATGTAGCACAAGGATATCTTTTTACTAATTGTCTAATTGATATCTAGCATTAACTGAGGATAGATGAAAACATGAAGAATCTAATTTATATTCTATCAGCTTAATGCCTTAATCCCAAATTTGCATAAGATCTTATGTAAACATAGCTAATGTGTGTACTGAGTAGTGCATTCTAAAATAGCCTTAGAGAGCAAGGGTCATCAGTTAATTGTTGAAACAACATCTTAGCAGACTATATTTTCTCTATGAGTTTAAGATTCTTCCATAGGCCATGAACATTTTGCAAGAAATAGATTTAGACACAGAGACAGGTCTCAATAATATAAACATCTAGCTGTACATAGGTTGTCTAATATGTTTACATTATTGATTAAATAGGGTTTCTGTGGGTTTAACACAACTGGTCGAAATATACAGAGTTAAAACATTTAAGACAAACAAAAGTTGAAAAAAATTAACCCATGGATTATAGAAAGAAGCAAATAAGACTCCTAATTTATTGAAATCATATGTGTCCTTTTAGATTATTATTATTATTATTATTATTATATAGCAATAAAGTATCCAAATATACATGTAGATAACCATCCATCAATATGTACATGTACCTGTATGTGTCTAAATGCTATATAGTTGTTTTAAGAAAATTACATTTCAGAAAAATATTTTTTATACCAATATTTTAGGTTTTGGACAGTTTTGGACAATTTAAGGTGTCCAAAACCTATTTTGGGCGGACGGTTTAAACCATGGTTTAAACCACTAGTGTCCAAAACTTGCCAACCCTGGGTCGTAGGAAGATGAATTTCATTACAGTACTGTATAAATCATCACAGGATTCATAGAATTGTTTATAGAAATGCCTGTTTTATAGATCTGAGAATATGAACAAATGCACATGTCTGCACACACCAGCATGCATGCATGCACACACAACTATACACTGTGTTGCTCCTACACAAAGTCACAATGTACATATCACAGAGTGAAAACTTGATGGCTAATTTTAATAAACTCATTTTTTAAATAACTAAGTTAAGTTTTCACTCGTGGAGATATGTACACATGCATGCACACACTGGCCATGTTTAATGGCATATATAGTTGACAACACTTGTTATTGATAGAGCACAGCCTGTACATAATCTGTACGAGCGTCTACTTCCCAGCGTAATACAGGGAGCTGTCTCCAGCTTTGTCATGCCCATTTCTGACTAAGTCCACTATATATGTGTGTTGGGATCAATTTATATACTTTAAATACTGTATTCCCAGACTCCCAATGTCAAGGTAACTATATCTAGTTCCATCATGGACATTGAATGGTCCACATAGTGTATATCACAATCACAATGCATAATGAATGAGGCATCTAGTTCCATCATGGACATTGAATATAGTGTATGAATTGAATGTCTTTAATGGCTTTATTATTTAATAAACATTCTGTTGAATATTATGAAAATAACAGAGCACCCAGTTACATAAATTTAAAAATGTTCATTATTTTACCTGGATGCCTCATTCATTATGCATTGTGATTGTGATGTCAGCCTACATGTGATGTAATTAATTATGTCATAAACCTGAGTGACATATCAGATCGCTCCATTGTGTGAACACATTTCCATTGACTATGTAGCCTGTGATATTATTGAAGACTTTATTTAAAATACCTGAAATCTCTGGCATATTAATCATTTACCACTACTCATATATTACTAGTACTACAAAATAAGGTACCAGTGCTAACCGAGCCAGTCATGCTAAATTTAAGAGATTATTTTTCTCTAAGCCGGCAAAAATGTCCATTCACTAAACCCAAGTTTCAGTTTTCTTGACCAATCTTGACCATTGAAGGTTTAGGTCAGCATTTCATCCATTGTTAGGCTTTACATCCATTGATAGGCTTTGCATCGATTGTTATGCTTTACATCCATTGTTAGGCTTTACATCCCTTGTTAGGCTTTGCATCCATTGTTAGGCTTTACATCCAATGTTAGGCTTTACATCCATTGTTTGGCTTTCCATTGTTAGGCTTTACATCCGTTGTTAGGCTTTACATCCATTGTTAGGCTTTACATCCATTGTTAGGCTTTACATCCATTGTTAGGCTTTACATCCATTGTTAGGCTATCCATTGGCGGTGTGTGTAGAGTGGTGTGGTGTGTGTATGTGTGAGTTTAAGTGTGAATGTTGGTAGTTGATAGAACGTCACTGATATAAGTGCAGAAAGTCTTAATACTAGACAGCTGCAATACAAAGTACACGCTACATCCACACATTAGCTGTCTTTATCCCATCGAGAGCTTGATTAACCAGATATAATCATCACTTTGTCCCATCGAGGGCTTGATTAACCAGATATAATCATCACTTTGTCACATCGAAGGCTTGATTAACCAGATATAATCATCATCTAGACCAAATTATACCAAAACAACATCGGCTAACCAATAGATCACAATCAAATTTGTATTGTTGTACCAATAATATGTCGAGCGCGTGCGTGCATGCATGCTTTGCATGTGTGAGAGTGCGAGTGATAGTGCACGTGCGCATAAGTGTGTACATGAGTACATGTGATTGCTACAAGTTATAGTTATTCACAAATTTGATATGAAAATTGATATTTCTATTAGTATAGTTGAAATGTCTATCTGTCATACATATTATTAGTGTACATGTCATCACGCACGGGAGAACGGCCTAATGTGAATAAAAGATTCAGTCATTCATCCATTGTTAGGTGTTGCATCCATTGGTAGGCTTTATTGGGAACATGTCCAGCCTAGTGTACTGATATATTGGTGCTTTGTTACAAGAAACAGATCACTAACACACTAAAATGATAGGTATACACACACACACACACGCGCGCACACACACACAGGCACATGCACCAAATTACACATTTTAAGTACCCAAAATATTGTATGACCTGTTCCTGCCATTGCTGCCTTACAGCCTTTTCCACGGACGAACCTTGTAGCCTTATAATCACAATACATCTAGCATGCATGCAGGTGTGTGCATGTGTGCGTATGTGCGCATGCATGTGTGCATGCATGTATCTGTGTGCGCGCGCGTGCAACTGTGCGTTATCTATAGGATCAGACTGCCGTGTTCATACATTGAACATTCACTGTCGTTCATTTCACCTATGCTGACCTGTCTTTAAGATCATCTGTCTTTCATGATCAACTGTCTTTAGTGACCATCTGTCTTTAGTGACCACCTGTCTTTAGTTACCACCCGTCTTTAGTGATCACCTGTCTTTAGTGGCCCTCTGTCAACAAGCATGGAAGGCCACATGTTTTCATGTAGCTGTTAGCAGGATCATGTTGCTTGTACATTTCAACCTTTCATAGTCAAGATTGGTCAAGAAAATCAAAATGGTGAATTCTTGCATCACAACTTTAAAGGGCGTCATTGTGTGAATACTGTGGGCACAGCTAAGAGGAACAACAATACGTTTAAGTATATGAGTACTATGTCTTCCTCATGTATCAGAGGGATCTTATCTGTCGCTCAAGTATATGATGTCATAATTAATTATGTCACTTGTTAGCTGATGTTACAATCATGATGTTTAGGCGGAGTCATGAAAATCAAAACGTCCACCATGAGTGTACAAATTGTATGTCTGATGAATTTACTAAACATTCTGTTGAATACTTTGTAACTAATTTGATTGAGAGCACCCCCCCCCCCCACCCCATCAATTTCAAAATTATTCAGCATACAAAGTACGTAATTCGATCCCAACACCCGCAAAACATCAGGCGGTGTGGGGGAACTTAGCTAGAAATGGTCCATGGGCATGGAATAGCTGCTAGTAATGGCTGCCTCTATAAGTGTATATCACAGATACGAGTATTATTTATCAATCATTCCAGATATATTTTAGAGTATTTATCTTATTTCATGTGTCGCTATGATTGCATTTAATGATTATTTATTGTATAGATAATTTTAGAGAGTGACTAGTAGTGTTATTGACATAGGCCACAAGTGTAAGCATGATGATCTGGTCTTCTGATGGATCAAACTCCACGGCTCACTTATTTGACTGATCCTGATATTATATACATAGATATATGATAATTGACAGGTATATAGAGAAAAATGAAATAAATTAACATTATCAATAAGACTGTTTTTATTTTATATACAACCCAATGCATACATCTACACTGTTACCTACACACGCACACACATGCAGGAATGCACGCGCACACACTTAGAGAGGGGGGTGGGGGGTGGGGAGAGTTTTACCGTAATTGCGGGGACATTTTCACGTCTAGGCCCTACACTCTGGGGCCATGCTTGGATTGTGGGGACAATGCCCTGTCCCCACAATTACGGTAGAACAGCTGGCAGTTGAGATTTAATTCAGCCAAAATACACGTTCTGCAGTTAGGAAACAACAATCCTGATATCCAATACATTATGCCAGATACTGAAACGCACCCAGCTATAACCCCTACACACTGTGAAAAGGATCTAGGCATCTATATCGATGACAAACTCACTTTCGACACTCATATTAGCACCATCACAACAAAAGCTAACTGTATATTAGGAATCATGAAAAGAACCTTTAGCCGCGTGGACAAGACCACCTTTCTTCTTCTATACAAGACACTAGTAAGGCCCATTGCAGAATATTGTAACTCGGTCTGGTCACCACACCTCATGAGACAGTCAAGAACTATAGAAGCAGTACAGCGCCGAGCTACCTGACTAATTCCTACAATGAAAGGTATGCAGTACGAGGACAGACTACGAGAGCTAGGGTTATTTGCTCTTAAATACCGGACAACTCGTGGGGACTTAATCGAAGTATACAAACTGAAGAACAACATGTACAACCTAGACCAATCCATTTTCTTTAGAGAACCTAGCTCCAACATAACTCGGGGACACAATTACAGAATAAGAATAGACCACTGTAATTCTTCTTCAGCAAAAGAATCGCGCCACAGTGGAATGCACTACCAGAACACGTGGTTGAAGCAAAAAACATCTCCGATTTCAAATCAAAACTAGACACATCTGTGCGGAATTAAGTACAAATTTGATTAACCTAAGACACGTGTATAACATACATTTACAAGATAAGGTTGCATTGGCTCTAGGTGTGCCATCTGCGCCAGACTGCCATATGTTCAAATTATATAATATTGAATTTAAATAATTAATATAGCAATTTAATAATATTAGTAGATAAGACTCGTACATAT
The DNA here is from genome assembly GCA_034401795.1 of Chaetoderma sp. LZ-2023a. Taxonomy (NCBI): domain Eukaryota; kingdom Metazoa; phylum Mollusca; class Caudofoveata; order Chaetodermatida; family Chaetodermatidae; genus Chaetoderma; species Chaetoderma sp. LZ-2023a. Next base: position 14,984,889 of record CM067371.1, read on the forward strand.
TAATCGTTGGTTTGATGTTTGTCATTGGATTTGGTGTGGCATCCGCGGCGTTCCATGACATTTTACAGGCATGCATATGTGTTGTTACGCGTCTGGCACATTATGTAACATGTAGGTATTGTAAGAAGATAACCCCGCGTGAGAATACCACATATGCAAAGATGCACAAAAGCGCTCACTGTTAACCCTTGCCACCCTGGTGTCAAAGCTTTCAGTTTTCAAACCAAATTAAAAGATGAACCGGTGTTCACTCTTCAGCAAACTCGAGGTGGGGGTGGGGGGGGGGGGGTGGGGGAGAGGGGAGAGATGGTGCTGTCGCAGACAGTAACATCTTCAACCGGGGTTGTTGAAGAATGTACACCGGTTCTTTGCTATTCTTTGCTATTCCCACAGTATAAGTTGGATTACGGACACCAGAGTGGTAGGGGTTAACTGCCATTGTATAAAAATAACATGTACAGCACATAGGAAAATAGTTTGATGTTGGTCATTGGACTTGGTGTGGTATCCGCGCTGTCCCATGCATTAATTAATATAGGGTCAAATCCCAATCCCAGACGCATTGTTATAGTGGTGACATGGTGTGGTAACCGCGCCAGTCCATATGTGTGCGGCTTCGGTTTCGAGTGCTTGTCCCACCGACAGTCATGCGCCCATTGGTCTATTTGTTGATATGTGTACATGATTATATGTATATATATGTGCATGTATGTATACATACATACACGTGTTTAATGTTGATCAGTGGACTTGGTGTGGCATCCGCGCCCTCCCATGCTTTAATTATACTAGGGAGTTAATCCCAGTCTCAATTGCATTGTAATAGCGTTGACATGGTGTGGTAACCGCGCCAGTAAATATGTACAAAATGTATGTTTATGTGTACGTATGTGAATATGTATGTATTTGTATTTTATTGACGCACTGGCAACGTGCGGCTTCAATTTCCATGTGCTAACTTAGCCGACAGTCATGCACCCATTAGTTTAATTTGTTGATCACCATCTCCCGGTCGGGGGATCGAACCGCCATTCTGCAACTCCGCATAGCATCAGCAACCAGGCATCTTTCCACTGGACCACCGCACCAAGACTAGAAAGTCAAGGATTGGCCGACCAGCTTTCACATGTCTGATATACTGACACACTGACGATTCATATGGGACTATCTGTGGATGCACCTGCCACAATTCAATCCTAGGCTTTTACGCCTATTGTACTCTGACTCCAGCACGGGTCTGGCAGTATATGTATTTTTATTTTATTATTGCGGGATACCGCCAGCACCACACTCTCCCCCGTTTTAAATAACATGAACTGCCAGTTTAGACATGGACACATTAATTGAAAATTTATAATTTGTGTGTCCATTGTCTAATTAAAACCTTTGCTAAAAAAAATATATAGTTAAAACAAAACGTCCAATATAAAATTCATGTGTAAAAAGACCAGAGCTGGTGTAACTGTAACTTGTAACTGACTGACTAACTTAGTTACATTTTACATGTAACTGAAGTAACTTATAATTGAAGAAATTAAAAAAAAATTATAAATACAATTGTATGGCCATTGACGCTCAACTGCTAAAGGTAGAATTAGGATTGGCCCCAATTAAAAAAATTTTCCCATAGTAGGTGTCGATCCATCCAGAGAGAATGAGCTGCTAATAATACAACAGATGGATAGATCAACAGCTGCCGGACGAGGGCCATCGTTACAGATTTTAAAATAGCATAGCATCCCTAACTAAATTTAAGGACAGTGGTTTTCCACCACAGCAGAAAACTAACAGAATTGACGGAATTGCCGAATTGATAAAGAAGTAATAAAAATAATCTCACATTATGTAAAATGAGGAAAACCTATGAATGTTGAAAAAAGTTTTAATTTTAGTGAACATCTTTAACCTTCACAAATATGATATAAGAAATATACCTCTTATATACACCTGTGCAAAAGTTAAGCACCAGCAAAAACAATAGAACGTAGAAACATGATGGTACAACTAGGCTGCCATACTTTTTGTCCCCGCGTTAGCTGACATAATTCCAAGTACGAAATGCACATGCATGCATGACTTCACGCCGCTTGATGTCCGTGCGTGGCGGGAAACAGCACACGTGTTCAGTTATGTAAAAGTCCAGTTTGAGGTGTAGAACATTACATACAGATTTAGGCGACAAGATTAGGAATTTTGTGTTCATGACCGTGGTTTATTTGTACAGAGAGAATTAGCTCTTGATTGTGAACCGCTATGGCAAGACGAAGGTTAAGTGATCGTGTGAAATGGCAAATCATAGGCATGCATACCACTGGTATGTCATGCAGAGAGATTGACAGACAGCTGAACATTAACCATACTGTAATCAGTCGTTTGATTGCAAAACATGGGCAAACTAACGAGGTGAAGGACAGGCCTAGATCTGGAAGACCGAAGAAGACTACTGCCCGTGATGATCGAGCCATAGTACGCCTTGTTAGGAGATCTCCATTCACCAACAGCAGAGTGCTCAGCCAGCAATGGGAAACGCGCAATAGAGTGTCAATGTCTACCGTCAAAAGGAGACTGTATGCTGCTGGCATGAAAGCTAGGAGACCTGTCAGACGTCCTCTCCTCACTGCACACCACAAAGAGGAGCGTCTGAGGTGGTGCAACGAAAGAAGACACTGGAACATGAGATCCTGGAGACGGGTACACTGGTCCGATGAAAGTCGGTTCCTGCTTCATGCCACAGATGGTCGAACTCGTGTATGGAGGTCCAGACGCACGGCGTACGACCAACGCAACATCATGGAAGAAGTTCCATTTGGTGGAGGTTCCGTTATGATATGGGGGTGCATCTCATTTGATTGTAAGCTGGATCTGTTGACTGTACCTGGAACACTAAATGGACAAAGATATCAAGATTCCATACTGGATAGAGTTGTGGTCCCTCATTTTGTAAATCATGCACCTGGAACCCACCCTATATTCATGGATGACAACGCCCGACCACATCGTGCTAGAGCTGTGCATGAATACCTCCGCCAGAATGCCATCGAAACCCTACCATGGCCAGCAAGGAGCCCTGACATGAACCCTATTGAGCATATCTGGGACATTCTGGGAAACATGGTGAGAAGGAGGGATCCTCCTGTGCAGAACCTACAGGAATTAACAGACGCACTCCATCTTGAATGGCAACGAATACCACAATGGCGTATCAGTCGGTTGGTGACCAGCATGAGACGTCGTGTCCAGGCCGTCATCCAGGCACAAGGTGGATATACCCGGTATTAATAATGACAGTCTCAAACTCGTGCACAGATGTTAAACTTCGTTTTCAGACACCATTAATGACAATCTAGCCACGTGTGTCAACTGTAGGGCAATAGTTGTCAGTTGTGTCAACGTAACCATATTCAGGCCTCGTTTTCAAGTTCAAACAAAAACATACAGTGTTTCCCCACCATCATAATCAGCATTCCTCTAGTTGCATTATTACCTCTTGCACTAAGATGGATGGGTACATAAATGTTTATGCTATTGCTTTCTTCATAGCACATGAATATACCCTCGCATGTGCGTAAAAATAGGGTGGTGCTTAACTTTTGCACAGGTGTATATAATTGAACGGATCGGAATTTACAAATTTAGGAAATCTGGAAAACCACTATCCCTAGCACAATACATATATCTGAGTGAAGCTAAAACGGAACGGTAATACAGCAGAAGAAAGAAACATGAATTTGCGCTATGACTAACGTGTCAATTACTTCGCACATTATGAAATGGTAAGCGCAAGAAATACATCTGCACGATTTATGCAGTCTGCTAAATTCATATTATAAATATGCTGTCATATGCAGGATTTCTGCATTATAGAGTAATGCACATTATAAATATGCATGAGTAATGCATTATAGAGTAATAATGCATCATTGCATCATTTTAACATGTAATTGTTACACGTTTAATAAATGAAATACCTAGGTATGGAAGTATATAATATGTTGGCCTAATATAAAACATCTGAACTGACCTATGTAGAATTATTATATCTGGGCTATCCTATAAAATATCTGAGCTGGCCTAATAAAACTATATATGTATTTGAGGTACCCTATAAAATATCTGAGCTGACAAATGTAGAACTGACATAGTGTAGCTAACCTAAACTGAATTTCACTATACATAGATGAGTTTGCATCATGACATATGATGCATATACTTATAAACCTGACACCATTTGTAGTAACATAGCTACATATAAACGGTTACTCACCCAACAGAGGTCTTGAATCGGCCCATGGAACCGGCGGCAGGTGCTCGCGTTTCAGGTTCCAAGGTACGACTTCCGGGTGTCCGTAGAAACGGTGGGAATCAGCTAGCCCGGCAGCCGCGAAACGCGGACTCCGGGATTGCGGGATACCGCCAGCACCACAATATGATAAACACTCACGTGCGCAGACTAGGCGGCGGTGTAATCTCCCATCCACATACTGCTGCTACTGCATGAACTGCCAATCAGAGAGTATGTCCCCACATTGTTTCTCACATTTGTGGGAACTCTCACTATGTCCCCGCTCTGTGTGGGCACCGTCCCCACAATGCCGCTAGGAGAGTAAACCCCACATCGGCATATCAGAGCGCAAACTTCTGCTGGCCCAGTGGTTGCCATGCTGGTATCCAGCGTCCAGCGATGGTTAGCGCGTGCTCCATAGTCCGGTGGCGCAATTAATGAGGTGGTTCTCTGGGTGTAATTCAACATGTGTTAGCTTAAATTACAAAATTCCTTCACATACGGCATCCTTAGATTTCAGGATACACAAAGGTATTTTACACTAAGCGAACAATGGCTGGTTTCATCCGCTACCTAAACCACCTCTCCATGTCTATTATTAAGTTATTAACCCTCTGTCGGTGATCGCTATGCCAGATTCCATGAGTGGATTATTAAACCCGCTATGGTTGTGGGTCAGGCACGGCGTACTAAAACCCAGGCATACATTACTGACAAATTCTTATTACCCATTCTTTTGTTCACCAAAGGCAACCTCAATTGCGAGTCTGATAAGAATACATTTAGTAGGACTTTAGTTATAAGCAGACAGGCATTAACACATGCCATTAGTTTACTGACATTTGTTCCTGAAAATACATTTCCTATGAGGATTTAGAAAACGGATGCCACTTAGATTAACCGATCATCGTCGTTTGAACAAATTTCGATCTATAACCGAATAATGCTTTCTGCTAATGTTGTACCACCCTAGTTGTTCTTACGAAGTCATTTGCAGTCTTCTATTCTTTTCCTATATGAATTTTGTTTTGATATAAAGATAATCCAAAATGGTCACAGATATGTCAATTTGTCAAAAACAAAAGTAGAAAATTTGGCATCATGATGAGCATAAGCATATATAAAACTAATCTTGGCTTCATCATCCATTAGATAAACACTTCCAATATTCCAGCCAAAATGCTAAATTCTCTGTGGTTGTTGGCGGTCAAGTTTTGATGGACAAATTCTTCTTAAAGAAACTTGAATAACCATTAGTCCCTAATCATATTTTCCAACTTTAGACCGGGTCCATTTTCTGTTTCAGGGATGGTTTTTGTGAAAACTCGGTCATCCACAAGATGGCCAACTTACCAGTTGATAAATCAGATCCCCTTGAACAAACTTGGAAGAACTAATGATCTAGAGGATGGTTACTGAGTTAGTTTAAAATTAATCATGCAAGCAGTTTCAGGCATGATTCTAAAAATAGTGTAAAATCCAAGACGGTCTCTGGCCATGTATACCAATCCACTTTACATGGACACACTTTCTATGACGAGATTCTTCCTGCCAAATCAGGGTGAAATCAGTCTAGCGGTTCTTATGAAGTCATTTAAGGGGAAAAGTTGACAGGCGAATGATTGCTAGCGGGCAGTCTCCATGGCAAAAGCTAACTTGACCTTTCATGCCAGGTGAGCAAGTAACAACCAGAAATATAGTTACTCCACTCCTAACCCTTACCACTCTGATGTCAATATTCTATCTTTTACTGTGTCAATAGCGGAGAAACTGGTCTACATTTTTCAACAATTTTGTTGGACGATGTTGCTGGATATGACAGCAACATCTATTACCAAATTTGTTGAAAAATGAACGTCGTTCATCTTTTACTTTAATTTGAATATATAAAATCTTGACATTCGAGTGGTCAGTTTTAATACCCATGGTAATACTTATTGGGGGTGCTTCGGTTTCATGAACCGGCTGTTAGTATTTTTTGCCACTATCCAGAATCCAGCCGGATTCACTACAAATCTGGCGGGATTGCCAAGATTATAAACGCTTTATTTCAATATATTAAATGGCGCAATGGCCACGACTTATGAACTAAAATGAACTGCAATAATGTGAATGCCCATATAATACTATCCTGGTAAGCTTGATAACTGCAGGCAATGGTGACCAACCCCATTTGGCAGTCTTAAACTTGCCAAGTGGTGGACAACGATGGACAACCACGTACAACATGATAAACAATCATTACTTAACAATTCTGCAAGGCACCCGACTCTGGACAACCACCATATGATGTCAACTTCCAGTCTCCCACTTTAGCGCAGATGCTGAGGCAGCTAGGAGGCATGCGCACAGAATGATGACACACTCAGCCCAAGTAAATACACCATCTGATTCAACAATCGAGGGAGAGGTGTCACGTGACCCCCTCTAGATTCTATAAGCTGCCTTGCTAAGCTAAATCGCAACGAAGACCATATACCTTTGGGTATGGTACTTGCTTCAGCGAGCAACCAGCCAGTACCCTAGGTACCAGCTGATGAGACTGTCTGTGGCTTATGAGTGATTCTAAATTTCCCTGTGTTTACTGGAGTAATGTTATTTTAGCTCATTTAACCATGACGCCATAGCTAGTCCCTCACTCCACCCCACCATTGTTGCGGCTTTTCCAGGGCAAAGAACACTATTATGTCATACAATAAGCGGCCTCAAAGGGTGCTAAAATTATCTAAATTGTTAGATTAGCATAGTTCTCTTTTAATGTACCTGTGGATGGCGATGTCCTATCATCCCCGATACAGCGTGGTCACCGTCTCCCAGACCGCAGATACACCTACGGAACTGTCGAACAGTGTTTATATTGTGATTGATCTGAACGTTATCTTCTTCCTCAAGGCCACTAGCCAGAGGTAGCGGATTGAGATGCAGGCAGATTTTTAGATCGTTTTATGAAAGTAATTTAGGACACCCGTGCTACAAACTTTCTGATTATATTGGAGACATTTTCTCTAGAAGACCGTATGAATTCCGCGTCGCATGTACATCCATGGAAAACCCCATCCTTTGGGTCGCCTGTTCCACAACCTCTATGCCACTACTGCTATCTAATACTTAAAGATAGGATTGACTCTCGTTGTATCCCGATCTGCCATTTTGGCATAATCCGCTGACAATAAGAATTCCCAGAGCCTGTTGTCATTGGCTCCCACCACCTACACCCATCATTATTGTTTCCCTCATCACGGCAAACCCTGCTGCTTCTCCATTTTTACCGTTATGTTTTATGAGCTGTGCTTTATAACACCGACCACTTGCACCTTATTTTCCTAGACTCAGCCACTAAATCAGCTGGAAACGATGGTGTTCTATTAATGTCGTCGCGGGCGATAAAAAACATGCGATATTGTAGGAAATGCCGTGCGTCACGCGTCGTGGATGATAAAAAACATCCGCTATTTTATTTTATCGCCCTCTACGTGTGATTGCATTTTTGAAACACCATGGACACATGATTGTTATCGATATTGCGCAATATCGCTGTCGATATTTTGTAATATTGACGGCGACATTACACAATATCGCCGGTGACGTCGCCGTCGATATGACAAAATATCACCGTCGATATTTTGCAACGTCGCCGGCGATATTACAAAATATCGACAGCAATATTTTGCAACATCGCCGGCGATATTACAAAATATTGACGGCGATATTAGGTAATATCGACGGCGATATTATGTAACGTCGCCGTCGATATTACAAAATATCGCTGTTGATATTTTGTAATATCGCCAGCAAATATCGCCGTCAATATTTTGTAACGTCGCTGTCAATATTACAAAATATTGATGGCGATATTGTGCAATATGAGTGGCGATATATATTACACAATATCGCCGGCGACGTTACAAAATATGGATGGCGATATTGTGTAACGTCCGCGTCGCTATTACAAAATATCGACAGCAATATTTTGCAACGTCGCCGGCGATATTACAAAATATCAACAGCAATATTTTGTAACGTCGCCGGCAATATTGTGTAATGTCGCCGTCGATATTACAAAATATTCATGGCGATATTGTGTAATATGAGTGGCGATATTTTGTAATATCAACGGCGATATTTTATAATATCGCTGGCGTTATTGTGACTTTATTAAAACACGAATTTTAAAACTAAACTTGTTTTTATCGCCCATGATGCGCGACGCATGACGTTTACAATAATATCGCATGTAATATTGACGGCGACATTACACAATATCGCCGGCGATGTCACAAAATATGGATGGGGATATTTTGTAACGTCCGTGTCGATATTACAAAATATCGACAGCAATATTTTGCAACGTCGCCGGCGATATTACAAAATATCGACAGCAATATTTTGCAACGTCGCCGGCAATATTGTGTAATGTCGCCGTCGATATTACAAAATATCGCTGTTGACATTTTGTAACGTCGCGGTCGATATTACAAAATATTCATGGCGATATTGTGTAATATGAGTGGCGATATGTTGTAATATCGACGGCGATATTTTATAATATCGCTGGCGATATTGTGACTTTATTAAAACACGAATTTTAAAAGCTAAAATTGTTTTTATCGCCCACGATGCGCGACGCACGACGTTTACAATAATATCGCATGTTTTTTATCGCCCACAACGCGCGACGCACAATGTTTCCTACAATATCGCATGTTTTTTTATTGCCCACGACGCGCGATGGCATTAATAGAACACCATAGGAAACCGCAATTCACCTTTCCAGAGTATCCATCCATCATCTGACCTCGTATGACGTCATAGTCAGCTCAGCGCGTGTATGATGACGTCACAATCATTATGTCACAAAGGGTCCCCTATAGACCGTCATCAAATCTCAAATAGTCGACACGTTGTATGAATCGTATGTCTCTGTAATTCTTTGCTATTTAATAAACATGCTAGGCAGCAGGTATTTTTTTTGGAAATTGATAGTCAGGGTGTTCAGAGATCGATCGATCCCAACCCGACCGAGGTGTGGGTGGAGCTTAGTTAGAGATGGGCGGGGCATAGCTAAAACCGGAACGGTCCATTGTGTGGTCGCTTTCCGCCAAACATTTTTTCTAGGATATTCTTTATTGTACAACCTCCCTGTGTGAAAAATGTGATTTTTCGCGGCCAAAAAAGTGTTCATTACAGATTTATCACCTTTTAAATATCTTAAAGCCGATACGTAATCTGCATTGCCAATCATTTCTTGTCAACGCGACTCCTACAGTTTAGCTCCGTTTCTTCTTAAACTTTGTAGCCTAAGTGTTGTCATTACGACATGAAGATGTGTATGTGCTATCAGTATACCTGTACGTCCATCCGTCTGTCCAAAATGTATGTTCGTCTGTCGGTCCATCCTTGTCAACGCAACTCCTACAGTTTAGTTACAATTCTTTTGAAACGTGGTAAATGTAGTCATTACCATCTGAAGATATGCATGTGCTTTTATCGCGGCCAGGAAATTATTCATTACAGAGTTATCCCCCTTTAAATACCTTTAAGCCATAAAAAAAATCAATAAAACTATCAATAAAACTGCAGTACCAATCATTTCTTGTCAACACAACTCCTACAATTTAGCTGTGATTCTTTTGAAACTTGGTAAGGGTTCTCATTACCACTTGAAGATGTGCATGTGCTATCCGTATGCCTGTACATCCACGCGTCTGTATAGAATGTATGTATGTCAGTCTGTCAATCTCTGACAATCTTTTCTTGTCAACATGGAATAAGTAGAGTTTATCTCATATCAATGATATATTAATTCCTGATTTGTGTTTATTTGCAGCCAATTCACATCTCCCCTAATAGTGAGATAATATTTATATTATACTATAACAAACGCTTTACTAAATACCGCTCTGTAATGACACATCACTGCATTATATTTTACAGATGGATTACTCGCACTACTATTTATTGTAAACAGCCGCTTCCTAAGTGGACATTGTAATAGAAGGCCACACGATCATTCCAAATTATATCGAATCTATCTTCTTATTCAGGCTGTTTAGGCAGCTTTTTCTCACCTTCATCCGCTACTTGAAAAAAAGACCCACTCAGTAGACTGTGGCTCAATTGGAATAACTCGCGTCTACGCGAAACCTCAAGACTATTTGCGGAAAATGTATCATTCTCTTTCCAAGAAATCAGACTTCAAGCATACATGGGACTGATTAGGCCAGTTTTGGAATATGCACCTACAGTTTGGCACCCTTATCAAATAACTCTTCTGGACAAACTAGAAAATGTGCAGAAACGTGTACCTAGATTCATCACCTCAAACTATAGCTACGACCCAGGAAGTATGGCAAATACAACGGAAAAGCTAAAGCTTCCACCATTGAAAGACCGAAGTCTTATTCCCAATAATCCACCATTGACAGACAGAGGTTTTATTCTCAATACGATAAGGGATTGGAAGAGACTATCACCGGATGATTTAAACAGTTCAAATTGCTCAACATATCATACAACTAAATCTACAGAATTATAATCATAGGAAAACAACATTATTATCTAACTTAGCTACTTAACGGGGCCTATGCGGTGATAGAATGTCCTCTGGCCGTGTCGCCATAACTAATCATGATCAGGTACTGAATCACGCAATGTACCATAGTATCCTCACGATCTAAGCATAGCATGCAAGCGTACTCCAGCCCTGCGCCATTGTGACATCTATTCGACTGCGGTTGTAAGTTTCTGGTCAACGTCCATGCATTGACTAACACTCTTGTAGACATCTTGCGGTCTATTACTGATAGGTGGTAATACAGGGTGTGGCTTTCTAAAGGGATTTTGTTGATACTCGTAATGCCGGTTAGAGTGGCACTTGTTCTATGATGCATTCAAGCCAGTACATGTCTACTTCATTATTCACCATTGACCTCCAAATGACCTTAAAGTTGACGATGCCTTGTCAAGAATGATATGAATTGATGGGAGCAGATACTTGGCTAGCAGTTTCCTTGGCATGCAGCGCCAGCTCTCGTCAGGAAAATCCTTCATGATCACCTGTCTGTTCATTATATGCCATTCCGATGTATTCTTGTCTCTACAAATATTTCCTAGACATGCATCTAGGATTGCAACAATGGACATTTCCAGTTTATCCATCAATCATGTGACCACCATCAACTACGTGACGTGTATGATTACGTCATAATCATTTACGCCATGAATGACGTAGATAAGTTTATCACGGACGCCTAATTGATGAAGTACTAAACGTTGTTGTACGAATTATATGTCTACTATTTAATAAACACTCTGTTGAATATTTTGAACTAATTTGACTGGACGCTGTTGCTGCAGCTAACCTGTATATTTTTGTGGAAATTGAGATTCGGGAGTGCAGGGATCGATCGATCCCAACACGGGCGAAGTGTGGGAGGACCTTACCTAGAGATTGGCGGGACATAGCTGAAACTGGATTCCTCCATTGGGCTAATTTTCAGCCGTGAATAATACGCAACTGACGCCACTGTTGTAGGAAGAGTGAGTAGGCTATTAAGAATACCTATGAATTCTTTTTCCATGAAGTCAACCTCTTTTTCATTTGGTAGCACAACTTCTAACCCATATGGTAGCACGTGTATTATGTATGCTAACAACACACTCCTTAGTACAGCTGGAGGTAGACCTCCTTCACTCTACAAACGGCCACCCGACAGCCGGTAAAGTGATCTTGCGTGTGGGCCTAGCAAGCTATATACGTGTGGATCTACCATTGCCTATTTTCGTATCTTTCTGGATTCCGAGATGTGGTTCTGAGTCTGCCACATCAATTTTTTCCCCACAAATTTCACATGGACTCAGTAGGTCAGTATACAGTAAACCGTTGTCATATATGACAATCACACACGTGGAACCTTAGTATTTCTATCTTCTGAAATCTGCATAGGCTATTCCTAGGTGTAATGGACCTTTCCATTTTTAGCTATGCCCCGCCCATCACTAGCTAAGCTCCACCCACACCTCCCCGTGTTGGGATTGATCGATCCCCATATGCCCTAGCTATCAATTTCCTGAAAACTATACAGGGAAGCTGTTGAATATTTTGTGACTAATTTGACTGGGTGCTGTTGCTGCCTATGGCAGCAACAGCGCCCAGCCAAATTAGTTTCAAAATATTCAACAGTATATTTATTAAATAGTAAAAGCAAACAATTTGTACAACAACGCAAAGACCGTCTTCAAATATGCGTTCGTGACGTACTTATCGACGTCATTCATTATGATGTCATTGTACACATCATACAATTCATTATGACGTCATATGATGGGTGGGTACTCTGGAAAGGTGAATTAGGTTTGCAGATCAATTCTATTTGTAGTTACCATTGTGAGATCATCGGCCACACATTGAGGTGTTAATGTTTGTACAGACTCGTCGATGTAATACCGTGCCTCCTTGTCACATGTCTTGCAAGATATTAAATGGTATTGAAACATGCCTATGCCACTTTACCTTTGTCACGTGAGTATGGCTCAAGTTCTTGGTTAACAGCCACATGCAACTTTGGATACCACCCAGATAGAGCTACCGTCTTGGTAAACTATGTCGAAAGCTGCCTTCAAGTTTGTATCTAGGTAGACTTTATGTTCGAGGTACCTTTGCGCTTTTGCCTCTATGACTGCCTCGTGAACAAGAAAAGCACCTTGCAGGGGAGAAATGCCACTAGTAACCCCTCTCTGCATCTGTCTCTGACTCGGCAGCAGCACCTTCTCCTGATCGTCTCCTATTCTGATTTCCAGTATCTTCCCTTTGACTGGCATCACGGTAATTCCCCTGTAGTTATTCGGATCAATCATAACGTTCTTTCTCTTATATACAGGGTCAGAACCTTCTCTTTGAGGCCATCGGGGATCTTCATCTGTTTGATGATAGAATTGCTGATGTCTGGGTTTTATCTGGGTCATTAGCTGCTCCCCTCCAAACTTTATATGCTCATTCCTAGCATGTTTAGCAGCGTGTAGAATATATATGCGATGCTATATCATATATTTATTTCACCGTGTTCATATAAATTCCGCATATTATACAGCTTAGCCTATAGATGTGAATATTGATGTGTCGCTATGATAGACACCATTACTAAGAGCAGAGATGTAATCGTTCTCGAAGAATGAAAAAGGAAATGGCTGATGGCGCCAAGCGAAATGTCAGCCCTTTCTAAAGATCTAAACCAATTCTAAACCCGTATTGGAATTTTTGGAAAGTTTATCACTGAAATGACTGGCTCGGTAACCGGTGATAAAATGTCAAGATTTGTCTTCTCACGGCCTGTAGATGGACATTCACTAAGCACAAATTTAGATTTTCGTGAGCATTAAAGTATTTGTACAATTTACTGAAACTAAAAGACTGATGAATCAGCATAATTTGATAATAAAGCGTTCTAAAATGTTAATCTACATCTTTAAGATACTTGTATGATTCTTCTTGAAAATCTGGCCAACAAACATGACACACTTAGGGGATTTCCTATAAATGTCGTTAGTAAAAAATATGATTTCCTAAAGATCTGGTTAGTAAAAACTTTAAAAAATCGGATTTCCTAAAAAAATAGGAACAATCTCACCCCGTGTATGAGTGAGAAGCAATAGAGGGATGCGTCTATAGCCGAGCTCCGCCCACGCGTTGTGCATGCTGGGATAGATTTATATACTTTGAACCCTGAACTCCCAGCCTCCTAATTTCAAGCTTACTATACAGGTAAGCTGCTGAATATTTTGAAACTAATTGGACTGGGTGCTATTGCGCCCTATGGCAGCAACAACTCACAGTCAAATTAGTTTCAAAGTATTAAACAGAATGTTTATTAAATAGTAAAGACATACACTTCGTACATCGTGACGGACTTTTAAATGTTCATGACGGAGCTAGATACGTCATTCATTATGTATTATGATTGGGATGTCAACTTATATGTGACGCAATTGATCATGACGTCAGATACTTGAGTGTTAGATTGGATATCTCCATTGTAAACAAAGATCACTGCTAATAAAATTACGCACCTTTTAGAATCTTCCGTCATCATAACAATACTTTTGAAGAAATTATAGCTTCACTTTCATAAAAAAACCATTACTAGGATTTTGCCAATAGTTCATGGTATATGTTGCTCGTAAAAGACTTACAATACAAGCGTTTATAAGCATCTGACACTACTAGGTTGCGAAGCTTTCAGGTCTGAAATTTATATTCTGACACTCATCACGACCATATTAATACGTGTGCAAACATGTTTCACTCTACTATAGTCCGAGTCTGCTCTGATCCCAGGGCGCTGACGTCCAACCTGCCCTGTGGGAGCCAGACTGCTCTGATCCTAGGGCTCTGGCGTTCAACCTGCCCTGTGGGAGGCCGCTGTCCCCCGGGGCTCTGGCGTGCAACCTGCCCTGTGGGAGCCAGAGTAGACGCTGATTAAGTCTACTATTACTACAAATGATATTAAACTATTTCAGTTATTTAAATTACAGCTGTGTCTCAATGGTTTCCTTCAACAAACTTCGAACAAATGATAAAACGTTGCTCTAACAAACATGACAAACAGACAACAGATAACAGCATTTACAGTAAAGTTAGGAAATAACTTAATGCGTTTCCAAAACAAAAACAGAAACATGCTACTTTTTAGTACAATTTTGAATACGATATTCGAAATGTTCTGCTGAATATTTTGGGCCTAATCTGAAGCCCAAAATATTCAACAGCCCATTTTATTTTGTTTTGGAAACAAGTTAGACCGAAGCTGTACAGTCTGTACTGTACTCTAACATAGTTCCAATCTGCTCTAACATAAAGGAAAGAAATTGATGGTCTGATGTGATCCGTGAATGGAGAACTCCAGTTTTAGCTATGCCCCGCCCATCTTTAGCTAAGCCCCACCCACGTCCATGTTGGAAAATATCGATCCCTGAACTCCCTGACTATCAATCTCCAGAAAACTATACAGGTAAGCTGTTGAATATTTTGAAACTGATTTGATCGGGTGCTGTTGCTGCTATAAGCAGCAACAGCGCCCTGTCAAATTAGTTTTAAAATATTCAACAAAATGTTTATTAAATAGTAAAGACATACAATTAGTACAACAACGTTTGTATACGTCATTCATGACGTAATTGATTATGATGTCCTCCTACACGCCACGTAGATGATTATCACGTCATATGATTGATGGATAAACTGGAATCCTCGATTGGGTAAATAGCCTTTAGTTTATTGGCCAACCATTGAGAATGTCTCTGAATACGGACGTTCCTGACATCAGTTCTTCTTCAACTTTCCTTGTGGAATTCTCGCTTTATCAGAATACAGGACATTGTGGAAAAAGACATTTGCAAAGTGAATTTGGAGACAGTCGCAAATCTTTGAAAGAAAATGTCCAGATACGTAAGAAAATATAGCATTAATATTTGGCAGGTATAGGTCGAGAAGCTTTAACACAACGAATCCTGTGCAGTACAAAGTAGCAAACGCAAGGGATTTGAAAGTACGTTTGTTGGGGAATCTGAACACCACTATCGCTGCAGCGCATACAGCAAATGAAATATGGACTCCTAGTGAAAGCTCATATCCACTTTTATGTAGAAGTGCTAAGAGATAGCTTCCTATAGATAGACACATAAGTAAAGTCTCCAATAACCCACTCCAGATCCGATGACGTAGAAAATAGAGTGACCATAGAACTACCCACATGAAGAAAGGGAGAGTCAGCCATTGGTCGCACACTGCAAAGTTATGATATTCTGTCAGAATTCGCATAAATTGCACAGGTCCGTAGAATATTGTCATCCAGCTGAAAACATGAAACGGATACACATCCCTATCTGGTAAATTCCCCTTAATATGCGCGTCCTCAATTCGAACCAACCAGTAGATTCCGACTACCATATAACCCACATTGATAACAGTGTTCAATGGCATCTTAACCAATCTTGGCAGGATAAATGTCAAGCTCGGTTTCTCGGCATAAAAGCCTGATCCCAATTCTGTGTGCACATTCCCAAATGATCCACTCCAGAAAACGAGCATAATCACGAAGGCAAAAATAAAAAATGCCTTTGTAAACGCAAACACAATCATGATGACAGCGAGTGCTTGATAATCTAAGACGTTTGTGAATCCGTAGTGGCCAGTGTTATTGCCATGCCACTTAGCGGTCAGTGTTATTGCTAGGTCACTGCATGAGGAAATCTGGAAAACAAAAGAAGAACTTTATATTATTACCCTCGCCCCGTAAGGGGAAAAGGGTAAGGGTATTTCTAGCGTGTGTATGTGTGTGCGTGCGTGCGTGCATATATGTGTGCGTTTGTATGTACATGCATGCATGCATGCATGCATGCATGCGTGCGTGCGTGCGTGCGTGCGTGCGTGCGTGCGTGCGTGCGTGCGTGCGTGCGTGCGTCTCTCTCTCTCTCTCTCTCTCTCTCTCTCTCTCTCTCTCTCTCTCTCTCTCTCTCTCTCTCTCTCTCTCTCTCCCTCCCTCCCTCCCTCCCTCCCTCCCTCCCTCCCTCGCTCCCTCCCTTCCTTCCCAATACTCTACGGAAAACAACCAGCATGGGCAACATTCCCAAAATTATAGCCACTTGTAGATTGCATGATGTTTGAATTAGAGAAACCTCTCATAAGTTTGATTGAAATCTGTGGAGACGTTGTTGGATAAAAAGACCAATGACACATTTTAAGCCGGAGGAGTTACAACCACAGAGTCTAGCTTCCTCTATGGGTCAAGACAAAAATCCCAATAATTATATCTAAATCTATATATATTGAAAGGTTTCCGGTCCATCTGCCTCGAACTGGAGCACTAATTTCCTTTACTAGTGGGGCAGGTATGTGATGGAATTGTGAGCTTTATGATAAAAACACGAAAATTGCCACAGTTGAGGACCAATAGATATGAATTTTTTTTTATATATGGCTAAGAAAGTGTATGCAGATGTTTTCTGTTCCCCACTAACAGTCACATTTAATACATTTCTTACTAATGGTAAATATCCAGAGAAATGACAAGAGGGTGCTATTACATCAATTTTTAAATCAGGTAATCCCTGTAAGCCAGATAATTAGCATGGGATTACGATATGTACAGATTTGGCTAAAGTACTTAGTTCCATCCTTAATGAAAGATTATTAAATTTTGTAGAGTCCCATAGTCTTAGACATCGACGAACAAATAGGCGTTAAATGTTGTCCTTTGTTCTCTCTCGACAAATCAGATTCAAGTATTTTGTGCAGGAAAAAAGGGCGTGTGGCCTAATTCAGATATTGATGACATCATCACTCTCTCGATCATACAAAACAGATGCCCATATATTAGCCGCATTTCGAAGACGTAAATTGGTGGCATGTGCCAATGATTGGCAGGTGTAATAGGGATTGAAGTCGTTAGTGGGTGTGCCTATGTCACGTGACAGCTGTAGGCCAATCAGCATAGATGCCCATATCGGTACACTTGTCAGGTCACGTGACGTCATCTATGCTCGGTGCTGAGCCTAATGACCTGCGAGAGGGTGTGGCCTAATGCATCGTGGCCTAATGGATGCCCATATCGGCGCCCTGATCGTGTCACATGATGTCAGCTATGCTAAACTATGCTATGCTATGCTACACCCATGAGAAATGGGCGTGGTCTAACATGTGTGGTGGTGGTGGTTGTGGTGGTGGTGGTGGTGGTCTAATGGTTCCCGTATCGTCGTCATGACTTTGTAGAGTTACAACATGTACAGACATGTTCTGTGGGGCGCGTTATCGGCCTAATGACCTAAATGGGAGTGGCCTAAGGTCTGCGGATGTGACAGAGCTTAAGTGACAGCTGTAGGCAGAAGCTTAGAGGATGCCAGCTGGCATGTTGGAGGTCTAATGGCCCTTGGCCCATATCGTTGTACTGGTAAATGATGCCCATATCGTCACTCTGGGGTAGGTCAGCCTATGGGATGCCAGCTGGTGTGTTGTCGGCCTAATGAGCCATGAAAAGGGGTGTGACCTAATATGTGAATGAGATGACATCACAGGTCACGCATCAGCTCTTGACCAATCAGCATGGATGCCCATATCATCTCCCTGGTTGTGGTACAACGTATTCAGGCATGTCCTGTGGCATGTTGTAGGCCTAATGACCAATGAAATGTGTCTAAGGCCTGGGTCATGGTCTAATATGCAAATATCGATGACTTTTTCATTCATAAATTACAAAATATTACGTTTTCTTTACTACGAATAGCTATCAGGTATGCTGATTTTACATCAGGTGAAAGCTGCAGGGTTGCCATTGTTGCAACATTGCCGAAAATATGTTACGACTCTTTCAGTCAAACGTTTTCAAAACTACACATCATAAGCCTATGTAAATGCTACAAACATTAAGTTCACATGAACGTGTAATCTATTCACCAGAGTTTTAAACGATCTCATACCCTCTAATAAGCAGTAACGCTATGTGAGCAGGTCTGAGACTGAAAAAAAAATCTCTAGGTGAGATTTTCCCCCTAAAACCTGAATATATAGGTGCCACACACATGCCAGAACCTACAAGAGCTCAACTTAATACCGTTCTAGAGCATTGGCTCAACATAGATCTATCAATTTTGCTGAATATATTTTGGCGGGGTCATTCATTCAAAACGTTTTCAAAATACCCACCACACACTTATGTAAATGATAAAACATTCGATTTACATGCAAAGCTAATCTATTCCCAAGGATTTAAACTCTTGTATAAACGTTATGAAACGCGATAATAATAATTAATAATAATAATAATAATAATAATAATAATAATAATAATAATAATAATAATAATAATAATAATAATAATTCATAGCGCATACCTCTATGGTACGGCTGATAAATACGTTATCAGGTCCCCTATCTGTGTGTCTCTTTGTTCGACGTTTGCACCCGAGAGCATGCCAGCAGCTACAGCTCTCTCGAAAAAGACCTCTTGAAACGTGTTGACTCAAAAGTTAACAAAACCACCGAGTAACTTAATTAAAAATATTTTTTTCCAGAATATTTTGATCAAATAGCAAAGGCTTGAAATTCACTCAATCCGATTCTCTATACCTAGTTCACTACGCTGACCGTACCCAGACCCGTTCGAATAGCCTGATATCTTGGGAGGGGGGGGGGGCAGTTGAAGCTGCAGAACAACACCGATGACAACGACAATGACCGCCTAGATGCCAATGGACCCAGTCAAATTTGTTGCAAAATATTCAAAAGAAATTTGATTAAATAGTAAAAGCAAACAATTTGTACAACAACGCATAGACCGTCTTCAAATATGCGTTCGTGACGTACCTATCGACGTCATTCATTATGATGTCATTGTACACATCACGCAGTTCATTGTGACGTCATATGATGGGTGGGTACTCTGGAAAGGTGAATTACTTCAAAGATTTCGGGGACTGAAACTGTAAGTGAGCAATTCCTTTAAACAGTTAATCTATATACCGATATCGCAACACGGGAATTTTTAGAGTATCTTATGTTATAAATCTTTATCAAAGAAGGTCCCTTAATTGTGATTAATTAACAGATCTTTGTGATCTGCTTTAAGAAATTGGTACAACTCACGGTTCTTTGTCAGTTTTACAAGTTATACATGTACACCAACATACAACACACTACCTTTGTAAATGATGTCTTTTTTTCTAGCTTTGTTATATAAAGATGTATATCTAGATGTTTTTTTTGGATAGATATCAAAGTGACCAATTAAAACCTCTGAATCTTTTGGAAACTTAAATCCATAATCGATTCTCCGTCATCTTCAAGCTTTAAAACATCATGTGGTGTGGTGTGAAACAGGTAATCGGCATCAAGGGATTATACAGAAGGTATATTTGCAATAATAGTGTCAGAACAGATCATTGATAGAAGACTGTTGGTGTCTGATGATCTCTGGGTGTCTGACTATAATCTGGTGTACTTTCCTCTGTGCATATATCTTCATCTACATCACTTGTAAACACGATTTTTGTTTAATTGCCTAATATATGCTTTACTATCACATGATTCAGACTAGCTACTAATACAAGGAATACAGTAACAGGGAAGTTCTCCCACTTCGATGACACCATCTTTATTCATAGAAGGTACAGAATGAAGCTTGATTGAGTTTAGAGCAGTGGAATACTTGGTGTGGTCTCAATTCCTATTTACAATATACTTGGGAACATAAAACACCCTTCATCTGTGGAGATTGCACAGACCGACCCATAGCTTTGGCTGCCAAGTGAGACAATGCAAAAACATAAATCCTTTGCACTAGATATTACAATGTTGAGGTAAAAAAACCTACAGCATATCTGCCCTCTGTATTCAGAAAACGTGGCGCCTAGTCGACATCACCTTTTCCATGACTCTAGCACCGTATATGATGAAACTCTTCATCCTTAAGTCCTGTTCACTTCTACCCATGTCAGCAAAACAGTGCGTGCTCTTGTGCTAAGCAGTACAACCATCTGTTCTTTGGTGTGTTACAGTTATTGAGCAGCCTAATTTTCGGAGTTTTGGAAGTATTATGTCCTGGATATTCTATCGAATGAAATGGTAATTATGGTCCAAAACTTCTGAGATCAGTCAGCGTCCCTTGACGTGACTGTCGTACTACTATCATCCCTTCACACATGTGGCTTCCATATGAAACAAGAATGGATAGTGCACAGCGTCTTTCCCCAGTGTAATGACTTAAAAAAACCTTAATCGCATCCAAATATCGTATCTGTTCTACAAGCTAAGACTTAATCTATTTGGGTTGCAAGAACTGGTGAATGCTACCTAGGTGAATTAAGTGCCAATAGTGATATCTGGATTTATATACGAAGTTCAACATTTTAACCCAGCATTTTCTGAATGGAAGCATCAGATCCTTTACAAGCGGATCTGTTCCTCCACTCCACACCTCAACCATTCACATACCAGTGGTGCTCAGATGCTCATTACTTTTTAAACAGATACGAGATTTGGGTATGGTTAACAGTTCTGAAAAGTACCATACAAATACACAAAAGACCCTATTATTAACTATATGTGGTTGGGCAACAGAAAGGACTAGCCAACCCAGAACCAGTAAGAACACCGCCTCGGGCTATGCTATGGATACTCCGTCAGATAGTGGTTCCCTGATGCACAGACCTAGGCCAGATTGATGAAGTCCTGATATACCTCGTCTGCGCGTGCACCGGGCCACTGGGAGTACACCCCACCAACACTTAATAGCTCAGTTTTCTCTTAGGACACGACACGGACACGTACACGTGATTCCATTGACTTGGTGGATACCTTTTAGGTTGTACAATGCCTCCAGTCGATGTTCTACGTAGTCTTGGTCTAAGTATTCTACTTGTGAAATCCACAGCGGAAGAGCCCATTGCGAAGACAGGTCTGCCAAAGCAACATTTACAAAGCCTCTTCTCAGACCCAATTTTTGGATGGATCGCTAACTTTATAGCTGTCCAATCTAACAGCATAAATTGTTCCGCCCCGCCCCCCCCCCCGCCCCCTCTGAACTTTCGGCTGCTCCTTGTGTTTCTCAAAGAGGCTTGTGTACGGAAAAGCTGAACGCCTTTCCCTCGATACAGAGGAGCGACTGAATTCGCCATGCCCACCACCCACATCGCCCAGCATCACCATGCTTCCAACCATGATTGCCGAACAAGAAACTTGAAACACAATCAAAATCTGTTTCGCATGTTCCTCAACACCACGATCCACGCTGCTTCGGCATTTAAGAGTAGCAAAGCTGAGTCTGAGCTGGTACACCGCATCTGTCAGCTCGCCTTCTGACACCATAAGTACCGCTGCCACCTCCCCGCACTGTTGCAAATGATCTTAACGCCACAACCTCATTCATGCTATGTAAGACCACTCACCATGGACATGTTTTTTCTAAAGGCTTCGTATTCATCAGCCATCCTTTCGATCATCCCCATCGAGTCTGTTGACCCTTGCACCACTTCTTTTTCTTAGAGAAGGTCTAGTCGCATAAAGGTACCACACTACATGCACTAAGCATGCATCCCCCTTCGAGAGCAACCAGAAAACCACCACGGCTCAATCTTCTCAGTCCACTAGCGACTACTTTTTCTTTTAGACTGGTTGCCCTGGGGTCAGGATAAAAAGATTTAATTATGTGATCCTGCTCAGGATCGTATGTAGAGGGCACACGCAACAGCAATGGAGATGCACTGGTGGCATTCCTCAGTTCCAATGGCCTGTTTGCCACAAATACGGATTTCAAACGTCCATGCCGTCACCGGACAACATGGACAGGACACATTGCTGATTGCAAAGCCCCAAAAGGTTCTAATGCTATAACAACTGTCTTCAACCAAATAGACTTCATATTATGCAAGACAGAAGCAAAATCCCTACTTCGGAATGCTCATTCCTATGGAGGCACTTACCTCAATTCCGACCATAAGCCAGTCATTACATGCCTTTAGATGAACGACCTATTTAATATATAAATTCTATACTAGCAAGAGCGTAGAATCATCTAATACCTACCCAAGCTCATCAGCGACACTGACATTCAAATGTCATACAAAAAGGCCCTCGTGGAGCAGATAGCTAACATCGATGTCAGCTCCAACCCAAACGAAGCCCTAACAAATATGCTGAAATCTATGGAATCATTAGCTACCAGCACCATAGGTGTTCTTAAAAACAACCAAACCAGGTATACTGATGACCCTCTAGTAGTAAAACCGTCAGTAGAGCAGAAAACATTATGGCTGCGCATCTATCAGAGTAGCCAAAGTGAAGACTGCACCAAACTACGCCGGGAGCACAATAACATTCTGCGCCACATTAGCAAACGCTTAAAAGATCTTGCTATTCAACAAGTAGACACCCTAGCAGATGAAATCACTACCATGGATGACTGTCACAAAATGTTTTGGACAGCCCGAGCCCTGAGAGTTACTGACTACACACCACCACTCACTGTGCACAACTCCGAAGGACACTTTATCGGGACTGACCACGAAAAAGCTGAGGCGATTCGAGAATGGTTCAAGGAACAGATCACTGACCACGATGATGGGCCCTTGCATCCGATCTCAGGAGACGCCATGCCATTACTAACAGCAATTAAAACAGCAGAACCTGAGAAGGCACGTAAATCCCTAAAAATGGACGTGCATCTGGACCTGATGGCATAAGCAATGGCCTATTCAAATATGCACGTGACATTATCTCAAAACCGATCACGCACCTAATCAATTCAGATTTTCTGCATCACCTTCCCATCGACGTTGTAGGCCAAGGCATCCTTATCGCAATACCCAAGCCCAAGAAGCCACCTGGCCCACCAGCCAATCTGTGGCCCATTGTGCTCCTCAACAACATACAGAAAATCATATTCAATATTACTTTGTGCCACATCCAAGACAAGATCGATGACTTCACCAGATTATGTCAAAGTGACTTCAAATGTGGACGCAGCTGCGCAGACATTGTATGGGCTCAATGCATGCTTATGTCGGTAGTCATATCCAACACTGTGATTTCCACAAAATGGGCATTGCCATGTCACAAGCCTTCAACACAATTAAACGCTAAAATATCCTAGATGTACTACACCAGGCCAGTTGCAATGAAAATGAGCTATGACTAGTGAGACTACTTCTTGCAGACACCAAGCTGATATTACGAGTCAAGTCAGTGAAATCTGTATAGTTTGAGACATCAATCGGCTCCCCACAGGGAGATGGTCTATCTCCAGTGCTTTTCACCTGTTACCGTGCTGCTGCATTGAAATCCGTGTGGGAAAGTTCCACAAGACCAAACCCCCCCCCCCACTCAGTGTCAATACTGGGTATGCCGCTTACGATGGAATAGGCTGACGATGTGGACTTCATAGACGAGGAAAACAAACCCCTTGACGAACTTCTCCCAATAGCTGTAAGCAAACTCAAAATTGAGCATCTCTTTATGAATGAATCCAAAACACAGTTCACCCACATATACCTATCTACAAAGCATGAAGCTAAAGAAAATGGCAATCCACTTCGTGGCGGTGAACCATGGAGGAAAAGTAAAATCCTGGGCTCACTGTTTTACAGTACTGCTGACATTGCTGCATGCTGAGTCATGGGGAACATAGCCTTCCATTCCTTCTGGAAGCTATGGATTCGTAGATCAAACATGCCCTTGATAAAAAGGCTATGTTTATACAATACAACCTGCGTATCCTTGATGCTGTATAACTGTAACAGCTGGGAAGCTCCAACTTTATCTCTAGACAAACTCGATGCATGCCACCGCAAACACCTATGCACCATCACTGGGTACTGATGGCCAGACAGTATAATTTCCAATATTGCACTATACAAGATGTGTAATATGTCGCCGCTGTCTGTAAAGGTCGCCCAGTAAAGATGGTCCATGTTTGGCCATGTCTCAAGGATGCCAGAAGAGACACCAGCACAGAGATACTTGGAATTCGCCCTACTCGGAACCAGCAAATACAAAGCCAGGAGAGGACGTCATTGCATAAATATGCTAAGCGTGCTACTAAGTGACCTCAAGAAAGTGGGACTCGGTACACTGAAACCAAAATGGACCTGAGGAAGCTAAGGATTTCGGCTGAGGACAAAACACAGTGGGGATAAGCGAAGAAGGACTGATTGCAGCTGTAGGATGTTTCTAATACTACAGCTGCAGAATACAGTAATCATACATGTGATCCTGCGTTTATCACCATTCTAGGTGACCAAACCAGAATAACCATCGCATCACCCGGAATCTTTTTCTAGTCATCTGCATCATCCTCTAACTGCCATCATATTAGACTGCAGTGCCACCTCGACTTGACAAAGATTCCTTAAACTCTTTCCTCAATTAATTACATGAGACAGTTTGTGTATCTGTAACTTGGAAAACCCGTCCCTTGGACTGCGTCAACACCTTTTTAACCTCACTCAGGCTGGTCTTTGTCTCTGAGCGAAAGAATCGCCCAATCTTGCAATGGTAGAGAGTCTCGCATAACTTAACCAATCACGTCCTTCCTCATCCGACTGAGGCCTTACACTACAAAAACACCTAGGATAGATAAACTACCGCCTCATGCAGGACACCCCCCCAAAGATCGCTCAAGTTTAGGCACACTCAGAAGGACTGCCTCTGGACATCTCCCAAGAACATCGGATCAACAAGGCGGCATCGGCTAAAAACGATCATCACACACACAATCCCCCCCCCCCACCACACACACACCACAACCCATCTCCCCTCATCCACCCACCCCGATCTGTATACGTAAAGACACTAAAGTAGGAAATTCGTCCTGTTCCACTCTAAGTGGACTTTCTGGAATTAGCTCTTAGCACTAAATGACTTTTGCAACTGAATAACTTTATATAGACTGACCGAACGAATAGCAACTGTCAGCAACGTAATGACAACATGGAATACCCTCTGCTGTCTCTCACTCCTCTCCCGCACACCTTTTCCTCTTCCCCATCTCCCATAGGGAATCCTATCATGAGAGACAGTATCCCCCACTGCCAGACAGGTCCTTCCGCCTCTCGAGCGATGAGTTACAGCGACATTCCGAAATATGGATGACGAGGATGCAAATTTGTTCTCTCGCCGCCCCGTCGCATGCCTCTTTCAGCCATTGATAAAATACTGCACAAGGAGCAGATGGAATATAAACAAGAATGCTGAAGTGTACAATGTCTCGCCTGTAAAGGCATGATACTGTGTGAATAGTGTGGATTGCCAAAAGCAAACTTGGCATGGCTCGTAATATACATATTCAATAAGGCACCAACAAACAAGTGTACCCAATGAAACATGGAAAATTTTACCAACCTGCGGATAGTCTGATCCTGAAATTTTTCCAAGATGAAACTAGTAATAATGCAGACAGTACCTCTACATAGTATATAACTCTGATACAAAATTTTGTTGATATCTGGTGAGCCATTGAAAATGAGTGATCCATAAAAAACTAACAAAAAAACATGAAAAAAGTTCAAAGTTAAAAAACATGGAAAAGTAGTCAAAATTGCCCAAAATCATATCAGTACTGATGCAGATCGTATCCCTGTATTGAATAGAACACTTCTGTAAAGTTTCATGACCATAGTTGAGTTACATGGTCCATAAACAACCATGACCCAAAAACCATGAAAATTCTCAAAAATTAAATTGGCAATTATGTGGATAGTAACATTGCATAGTATATAACACTGCTGTACAAATTTGGTGATATCCGGTGAGCCATTGTTGAAAAATAACTGTCCCTAAGAAACCGCAACCAGAAAAACATGAAAGAATTGGTTATAATGCCCCAAAATGAAATCTGTTCTCAGGAAGATTGCAGCCCTGTATAGTATAGAACACTTCTGTATAAAGTTTCATTGAGATTGGATGAGCCATTGTTGAGAAACAATTTGATTTAAAAACTCTTAACCAAAAGTGCGCTGGCAAAATACATGAAAAAGTCCAAGTCCTAAACCATGAGAAAAATAGTTAAAATGGCCCAAAATGAAATCTATTGTTATGCAGATCACATCCCTGTAGAGTGTAGATCGTTTCTGTAGTTTCATTCAGATCGACTGAGCCATTGTTGAGATGGCCGCCCCCAGATCCAGACTCCCACTCCCAGAACACTGAGCCTGACCCAGCCAGCAGGACTTGTCAGGTTCAGGCAATCCGCTGTGTTGGGAATGCCCGTCCAGACCCGCACATCTCCAAGGAGATGGCTGGCCACTCTGGTTAGCAAACGATTGTGGGGGAGCCACAAGAAAGTGCCCATGGGACGACGTCACAAGCCCAGTGACCAGGAGTAACCGAGAGTTGGATGGGAGAAGGCCCAGACATGGATGACCTTCGCTTCGGTGACCTCGCCACGTCGCAAAGCAGTTCTCAAGCAACTACATGACTGTGCATGACATTTCGCCCAAGACTACACTCTAGAAAGAATTTGACTGTGATTCCATTGGAATTTGCCATTATGCAGGTCTCCCTTGAGTAGATATGGGATTATGAATGTATGATGATTGTTGCTCGGAAAATTGAGTATATATGGAATTATGATATGGTTTATGGATATACATAATGCACGATTTCCGTTGCAGAATATCCTGCCAGCAGAACAAAATGTACGTTGCCGCTCAGATTATGCGCGAGAAACACACACCTTGCATACAGATGACAAGAAATACTACCCATGAAAGACAAGATATTACGCATGGGGCGAGTGAGGAATGTAGCCTATGGGGGTACGTGCTGGTCCATCTGTCTATTCTGTCCCGTAGCATCACAAACACATGATGCGCGGGTTGGCTGGTTAGGTTCGGTTCTCGGGGTCATGAATCTTGTTTCGTGACTCTCCAGAAAATACAAAGACCGACTTCTAGGACTTGTGGAATGTTCACATTCTAGTGAAGCCATGTGACCATTGCCGCCAAGGTTGACCACACCGTGTCGTTCGGACTGTTCGTGTCATCGGTATGGTAGTCCATTACTCAATTTATGAGTCTAGACATGATTAATAATAATTAAATACATACAAACAATGCTACTCGTTTGCTAGTATGAGAGAGAATATAGTACATAGAACTAAGTTGGTGTCTTGCCTATCATGGTGCTCGTCAGAGGTACCTCACAGATCTTTAAATCCACGAGGTATCCCTGCAATGTAGAGTCCTAACGTGGTCACTTATTAATTTTAATATAAACCATTATACCCCTAACAAAATAATATTATTTGCCAGAGGAAAGTGCCTCGAGCGGGCCTCCATCAGGAAAATGCCTTCAACGTCGAAGAGGAGGAAGAGAGATGGCAAAAAGGGCCACTCTCTTGTTCAAACTAAGTGTGCAGTGTGAGTCAGCCTGTTGAAATTATAAGTTATGGTGATGCAATTCAACACCATCACCGTATGTAGGTTAAAGATACTGCATTGGTATTTGCCGCTTTATTTATGCGGTCCTTCTGCTAGATCCTAAACTAACATTTAGTTGTTAGGTCCATGTGCCATGCTTAGGCCACAAGTGGCAGGGATTTCTACCTATCTTTTAATACATGTGCCTGACTGGCGGAAATGCTCATTTTCCATATTGTCACCTAACAGAGCATCACCCTCAGATAGACAGCATGCGGACATATCACGGTGTGACAGCTCCCGAATCATATAATGATCCTGTTACTTACCGCACAGCAACCACATACAACATCACTAGGACAAGTCATAGTTACATAAGCAATTGAAAAGCGCATATATGTTTAATGGTGGGGAGGAGGAGAATACTATATCCAACTATAGTAACCTTCCCGTGAGGGCGTGGTGGGTTCCAAGACTGGACCCAGTCACTGTAAGGTGTTAGAGGGAGATCTCTGTCCTGTCCATCATCTGATGTGTCGGGGAAGATCGTGTGAGATTCGAACCCGGGCACTAACATTTACCTGTCATTAGGGTTATGTTAAAATGCCCAGAGATGCACTGCTGGCTGGCTAAAATAATATAATCTTTTCGCAGTGCTTCCTACTTTGGCATGGATATCTAAACTAACTAGTATCTGAAGATAAAGAGGGAGTGTTTGCGGAATCGACACTTTGGTCTACATTGCTCGGAAACCCAAATAGTTCCCAGAGTCGGATCGCACCAATGTGTCGAAGGGAAGGCCAGACAATTATAAAGCTTTGCGGCTGGAGGAGCGTAGAAAGAGACAATCAGTCATATGTTGGTAAGGAGGCCCTAAGGTGCATGGCCAATTTATACTAAATTTCTCGGAAAAGAGACTTACAGAAAAGACTCCTAAAGAGCGATCGTCCCTAACTACTTTCAAACCTATGCTATCGAGCTAAAATAGCCAGGTTTAGTCGATCACATGTCAGGTTCAGTCAATGAGAACCTGAACAGTGACCTCAGTGAAAAAGTGATGCTGGGGGAAAAAGTTGGTGCAGATTTATTGTTGCTGTCTAGTGTAGCCTAGCGTACTGCAGTTCTAGTATTTTATATAATACAAACAAAACCAGTAACTAGGATGGCTGCTGCCATATATATAACCAACTATCACAGTATTGAAAATAAATAAGGTGACACGACCTTGCAGTACTCGTTCGTCATAAGCACAAAATAAAGATAATATATACATTAAAGATATAAACTATAAAATGCGGTCTCAGATGACCGGTCGGTACCTATTAGTCATCAGTACCTATAAAGAAACATATAAATACAATAATACAAAAATACAGTTAGACGAGTACCTATTAGTCATTGGTACGGAAAAAGTTCATAGATCACTACACATGATGCGCTACAGATGAGGAATGTGAGATGGCACGATTCTGAAGTTGCTGGGAAATATCTGCAGGCGAACTGTTGATGCGGCTCACTCTCAAAGATGGTGAAAAAGAATGATTGCGGATGCGGATGTTTACTAGATAGTCATACTGACTTACGCATCTTAATTTAACAGAGTGTTGAAAGTTCCGTACTGTAGAGGAAGTTGAATGCTGCCCTGTAGTAATGACAGGCTACAGTTGAAAGCTATATAATGCATGTGCATCTTCTGCCTACACAATACACATAGCTCGTTCAGTGCACCAGACAATGTCCCACTAGACTGTGGTCAAAAAATTAAATATCACACATGACACATTGCGCGGAATTTGGTTATCACTTTTCAGCGTGATCCGGCAGATCTGACGAGTCGTCCACCAAGAATCACAACTCGTTCTACATACTACGAAGTGGTTACATCGGGGCCGCAAGGCCCATCCACAGGAAGGCTCCTCTGAATTTGTTGAATGTGAGGGTCTCTTCTTTTTTAATTATTTGCCCTCGGGTGATATCCTCCCGAGAGCGTTTCAAAAGTTTGCGGAGGTTGCGGGCCAGAGATTTAAGATCTCAAATCCGAGAGGCACTGCTGCGGTTATAAGGAAACCAGCAGTCAGTAAGCAGTTGGCCACGCCTTGCACTACTCTGGCCACACAACCTACCACCTTTCTCTCTCGTCGAAGTGTGGTCTCGATTCTTGGTTTTGCACTCCTTTTATACTACTCGTGACGTCATAGCTAGAACACCCAGCCAATCAGCGTGCGATCGGTAGCCAATCAGCGTGCGAGCTCCAAGTGCAAGGACAACATCATGTGATGGACATCCTCCCCATTCACTCAGTACATGCATGCGTTTATAATGTTTTCAAGATTTTGAGCATAATTTAAGGAGCTAAGTAGGGATAACTCGGTCATTTCTGATCCGATTTTAAAATGGTAAACTGTTTTGGATTCCTCGTTTCATTCCGATCCTGATAGGCACCAAGAACGACGAGGGAGGTATAAGTTAAGGACATTATATGCACCAATTAGGTACATCTGTATATACATTCTCTCCCAATGCTGACGTGCGTTGTCAGGGAAGCTCTGATGCGTGCTACACGATCTCACGGACTTTTTAGAAACCTCTCTTATATGGCTTTATACATGCGTACTATCCTACTAAGGGGGGGGGGGGCGTGCTCGGAACGTACCCAGCCTGGTCGTCCCATACCCAGCTGGGCTGGGACAGTCCGTACATGACTGGCCGATCTGCGCTACAGGAAGTTAGACACAGTCTCCTCCCCCCCCCCCCCAGCCCACCTCAACCAAGGAAATTCCTTATTGACTAAGAAAACACTTCCTTCGTCTCTCTGAGGTTACTTGGCCGGAATTACCATTTCTTCCGCCACACTTAAAACACTAAAGAAGGCATTACTCAAGGATGACATATCCGATTAATACCCCAGTAGTTATCGCCATCAATGAAGCCATAGTAAAGGTTTTTTTCTGAAACCATATTGAGAAGGATATATGATTGAGTTTTTGTTTAGATGTTTAGTAATTCTACTAAAATACAGCTTTTCAAGGAGTTTTGAAAAAAAGTTACAGTACCGAGACTGGCCAATAATTAATAAAGTCAGATGCACCGTTAATCTTGATGGCAATACTCCGTGTAAGTGAGAGATTACAGATTTGGTCAAATGGTGTTAGTATTTCTGTTACACAGTATTTGAAAATTGTCCATTTGAAATTATCGATTCCAGCACTTTTAGCTGTGTTAATTTACATTAGTATTTTATAGATTTCGTGAGTATCTGTTGGATTTAAGAAAATAGAGTGTTGATAGCTAGCTGTCAGGAAGTCCTCTTCATGTATGTTCGAGCTTGGTTGAATTTTTATGATAAATTAGGACCAATGTTAGTAAAATACTAATTAAATTTGTCTGCTATTTCTTTTTTTGTCGTTAATGACTGTATTATAAGAAATAAACTGTGATGCTTCAGTATTGCTTTTTTCTTATTTAGTAATGAAATGTAATTCTTGAACTGTGAGTCATTATACTTTGTCAGATACTTAATAAAATTCAGAAATAACTTGTTTTTCTTGTGACAGGCATCTATCAATCCTCTTGTAATCCCGGGTTTAGTAGGATTGTGTTTAAATTTCTTAATATATTAAAGTGGAATGGCAGATTCATAGATGTTAGAGCATATAGTGTGGAAGGTGTTGTAGGCATCGTCACATGATTGTGATTCAATTACCTGATTCCAGTTTATGTTAGCCATATTGTTTTTGAATATTTCTATATTTTCCTTTTTGAGGTCCCTACAAGTTACTACTTCTTTTTACAAATGATTTTCCTTTTTTGTTTTCTTTTTCTATATAGAATATAGGTAAATGGTCTGAAATATCTACAACAAAAATTCCTGATTGATTCTTGGCACTTACATCATTATTTGAGATGATTTTATCAATAACAGTAGCCAACAATTCTATAATTCTTGTTGGTTTCGTTATAAATGGATAAAAGTCAGTTATTTTAAATAAATTTAATGGGTCTTGAGTAGAGAATCTATGTTGTTTTAACAAACCAATATTAAAGTCACCTAATATATAAGCGGATTTCTTTTCATTTTGTATGGGATCCAGGAGGTCTCTATGTGACACCAACAAGTTTATTTTTATTTTTTTCATTGGGAATTTCAATAAAAATAGTTTCAATAAATTCTTCATTCATTGACAGGCCATCTCTCAAATTATACTGTAAACTGCCCTTTATGTAAATGCCTACACCACCACCTTTTTAGTTGGCCTGTGTTTTTAAATGAATTTGTAATTTTGCATATTAATTAAGTCCAGTGGTGAGTCAGGTTTCAGCCATGTCTCAGAATCCATAGTTATTAAATTTATCAAATATTTTTAGTAGCGATCTAATGTTAATATGAATCGTTGAGAAGACGATAGCATCAGTACTCTTGATAACATTATCATTAAATTTTTTCTGACGTATATTGGAAAATTCATAAATCAATATCTGTTTCAGAGAAGTTTGTGCATTCATTGCCCTGGTTAGAAGTATTTAGCTTGAATGGGTTTACAAGTATGTTTGTATTTATATATGTGCTGTAGTCATATTTGGCACCTAGAATATTAAACAGAAATTCAGTATCGTTTTCATAGGGATTGAAGGGAAAATTAGTTTGGTTACATTGAAAACACCACCATGGCTTATCAGAATTCGGAAGTTTTTCATATTCTGTGATAGTTAGCCCGTGGGAGCATCTTAAATGCACGCAATCAACAGTCACATAGAAGTGCACGCTGATGGATTTGACAGGCTTGTTGCATGATAAGCACGGGAGCCGGAAGGCATGGACAACAAAAATGGGATGGCTAAATGCTATTGCTGGGTACGGTGATAGAGAGATATTGTTTATTTAATAAAATGAGGTTATATATAATGTCAAGGGATTGGATGGACGATATCGAACTTATTCCGTTGTCTTTTTTAAATCTACCTGACTGGGAGTCATTGCAGCCTAGGGCAGCAGTGGCTTTCAGACAAATTCAACCATAATATTCAAATATTCACCAGCTTTCAAGGGTGGTGACGTTGAAAATGAGATACCATCGGTGAAAGTATTGGCTAACTGTTTCAAGCTTATCGACATTATTATTACTTCACATACTTAGTTAATCGGCAGGACAGACATTTGGACTACAATTAGCACATATAATGTAACCGTATGTACAACACCACTTACCAAAGCAGACAGACAACAGATAACACATAGTGGTTTGTGTACTATATATTACCGTGTTGAAGATTTGCCTGGTGTCACAATTTGCCAACTATTCTATGTAGATACAAGTGATATCATCATCTGTAAAATAATAACATGAAAGATTAGAATATTATATACATTTAACCCTTTCACGACAGGCCAGCCTCTGCTGTGGCCTTAAGGAACCTCAATTTTTCCCCCGTCCAAGAGAATGCCCTCTTTGAAATTTTAACACTAGAATGACTGACTTAATAGCCGAGTCCTTCATTCCAGTGGTAAACCCTGAAAAAATAATCTCTTGGTTTGCAGACGGGCATTCAGAATATTTTGATTTTCTTGACAATATTAGGCATTATAGGGTTAAATAAATAAATATATATATATATATATATATATATATATATATACATACTATTTACACACATTTGGAAACACATAGTCATGATATTGTCTAACAGTAAGAGAAACTCTATTGTTGGAGTTTGGACAGATCACAAGTAAAGCGAGGTGACATATATGAGTAGCGGTGAGCATTTAGATAACCATAAGTTAGGGCAGTTAGATCATGGACAGATATGAGCGAAAGTGAGGCCAGGCGACATGCATCTTTGGAGAGTGACAAGTATTCAAATCACGGGTTAGACAAGCAAATAGGCATTGAGAACGTAACTACATTTATGGATATTCAGGCAACAATCATTTAGGTCATTGAAGCTAGAACAGTTTAACCATTTCATTGAGAAGTTCCAGAAAAAGTAGAAGCTTTGTGATATCAAATGTATACTGTTGTGTCCTTTGAAATCAACCTGACTGGGAACCATTGCTGCTTAAGACAGCTACAGCTTCCAGACAAATTTAACGGAAAATATTCAACAGTTTTTCAAAATCATGACGTTGAAAATGAGATATATGGGGAGTTGATCGGTGAGTGTTGGGTAACTGTTTCAGGCATATACACATTATTATTACTTCATGTAGTTAGGTATCGGTAGGACATAATACACAGGCAACCTCGCCATTTGAATAAGTGGACCTTTTTAAGTGAATAACATTTGAACACAAAACTGATTCCAGGTGATGCGTTACGTATTATTTCTGTATACAACATAAATGGAAATCAATCTGTGATTTCCGCTAAAAACCTCAGATTGACCTACCCTTTGTGTGAGATCTGCTCATCACCTATAAAAACCTCCAAGGCTCAATGAACAGACGACGTTATATATCGCCTCGATGGCTACATTATCGGACCTAAAGAAAATGGACACACCATACATTTATTGTCATCATCTCGTGCACACCTGATATCTGACCTATTTTTCTCCTGAATTTTGCATGTCTTTGCTGCCAAATAGCATTCCATGAAACGTGATTAGACTGCGTCACCATCATGAAATTATTCCACCGCAAAGTGGAAAAATAGTCCCTCCTTGAAAGCTATGAGAACTAAAAATTGCCCCACCCCAAAACCCTCGAAAATGATCTTAGAACGATTGGGCCCATATCAACACCACGTACACACATTTCATTAGAAAAGAAGCCATTGTCCAAGCCAAAGATAGTTTGGGACAAGGAATCTCGATTTCGATAAATCATTTTAACAGACTCATAATTAGAGATTCTTCTAATCTTCAGCACAGTATACATAGGGAAAGGAGGCATTAGTTTCATCAGCCTCTTGCAAATCTGACCAGCATTCAGAATCATAACCGCTCAGTTTGTAACAATGGGCAAGTTTCATCGTTGCCCCACTTGTCAAAATAAGTTCACTAGATCAAACGATCTTCGCGCTCATCTTGAGGTAGTCCATCTTGGTCTATGCACTGTATGACGAAATTGTTCCTCAGTTTTCATTCGTTTGGCCGAGGGACACCACCATGCGATGAAAAGAGGACATCTACCGATACCATCACAACATTGGATCACTCAGCTTACCATCGGTCAACTGAGGCGCATCTCTTCTGGCCTGATGCTTGGTGACTTGCCCTCAACACCATTTGACCTTTTGGCCCCATCACCACCAGAGGATGATCTGCAGCCCACATGGTCTACTACTTGGGAACTGCTGTGACCTACAAGGGATCGTACATTAATTACCTCCCCTGCAGGATGACCTGCCTCCTGCAAAACGTTTCATGGCTTCCGTCCATCATCAGCCCGCCAGAGATTCTTCCTTTGCTGACAGTTTATCCACGCCTTCTGTATTTGGCCAAATTATACTGCTATCTTCTCTAGATAAGAGCTGGCCATCCACCTCAGTCGACTCCCCGAAATTCTCTGCTATGAGTACACGATCCTCCACCATGCTGCCTCGCTGCAACCACAATCACCCTTTGGGCGACAAGGAGTAGCATTCCATGTACCATCTGTCTGCGAAAACCATTTCCCACCTCACCATCGACCACGTGCTCGGCTGGCCAATCAGTGGCCAGCCCTGCCACTTCAAGCCTGCCGCATGCTGCCATCCAGTATATCTGAAAAAGGGCTCAACCAGTTCTGTTCTCTGGCAGCAAGAAGCCATCTCACCTTGAACTGGTCCTTGAACTCAGTGACAGCGACGTCGAAACATTAGATGTGGAGAATCCTCCAATTCTAGAAATTGCGCCGCTGATGACAAGAGCCTTAGAAGACACGTTTGGCGAATCCATAGCCGATCGTATCCAAAGATTCTGCCAACAATTACGGCATCTGATCCATACTAATACCACCACACCACTAGTAGTGATATCTACAGTCACTTCGTCCTTCGCTATGACTATCACCACCGTCAGTTCTTTTCCATCAGCGCCTTCTACTGCAACTAAATCTTTTCCGGCCATCGCTACCGCAGCTGGTTCTCCATCCGCCATCAAAATCTCTCCAACATGACTTATCACCACTCCATTTACTGCTGCCTCTATGCCCATCCAATGGGCTACTTCGACATCGCACATCTCTCCAGCTTTCGCCTGCGTTCCAGCTTTGCTCACGCCGAGTTCTTCTCCAGCCATCTGAATGTCTTCGAGATTATCCACCGTTTCACCTATTCAAAGCCTAACAACAGTTCACGCCACTACTATCGCAGTGCCAACTATAACCACGACCGTCACCACCCGTGCTGCAGTCTTTACAACCACAGCCAAACACGCCTCTGTTAGTGCCACCTTCGAGGATACCACTGCCATAACACTTGCTGTTACCACTACTGCTGCTGTCACCAGAACAGTTTCCGCTCCAACTTCTGTTGCAGTAGTAGGGACTGTCATCATTTCCCCCGCCAACGCATCTGCTACAACTTCTCCAGCCATGATTGGAGTTGCTTCCACAAGTATCCGCCTACCCTCTATCTGTGAAAACTTTCGCCCACTTCACCATCGAACGCGTGCTCGACTGGCCAATCAGTGGCGAGCACTTCCACTTCTAGCCTGCTACTGGCGCATGTATCCGAAAACGGACCCAGCCAATTCTGTTCTCTGGCAACAAGAAGCCATTTCAGTTTGAACTGGACCTTGAACGCAGTGACAGCGATGTCGAAACATTAGATGTGGAGATTCCTCCAACTCTTGAAATTGCGCTGCTGATGACCAGAGACTTAGAAGACTTGGCGGGCGATTCCATAGATTCTGCCAACAATCATGGCATCCGCTCCCTACTGATACCACTGTACCACAGTAGTGACCGTGACCATGACTGTCACCACCACCGCTGCAGTCATTACCACCACAGCTGCACCCACCTCTGTCAGTGCTACCTTCGATGATACCACCGCCACAATACTTGCCGTTACCACTACCACTGCTGTCACCAGCACAGCTACCACTCTGACTCCTGTCACAGTAGTAGGGGCTGTGATCATTTCCTCCACTGATGCGCATGCTACAACTTCCCCAGCCATGATTGGAGTTGCCACCACAAGTACCACCGAACCTAGCCCTCTTGCACTACTTTCATGTCATGAACGCAGCTACACCAGCGAATGATCTGACAACAATGAGGCGACACTGCCCAATGGCCACATGCTTGACACCACCCTTGCTGAACTACACTGTCAAATCCAGGCTTGCCTCACTGCCGCTCAGAGAACTTTGGAACACACATCCGAGCGCTTCTTCTCCAGAATTTGTTCGCTTTTAGTGCAATCCTGGAAAACACTTCCGCTGCAGCCATGCCTGGGGAACCGTGCTCGCGAGAGTGGAACCTCATCCATCTACTTCAGGTAATGTACTCTCTCAAGGGATCCAGACTACGTTTACCCACATCAATCATCTGATAGCCCAGATTCTACCGCCACACAGATGCCACCTCTATTTATGCCTGGGGAACCACAGCGGACCCCTCCTCGCGCGCCATCGGGGAAACGACCATGAGCGGATTCTGAATAGAAACTGCTGCTCTAGCATTATTTTTTCTGCCACTGAAGCCTTCTATGGATGACCTTGATCACACTGGTTCTTGATCAACTTTCGATTTGTCTCATCTTCTGCACCAGCATCACCTTTCTGTGTCAACATTTCCATGTTGACTTCTTCCGCGTATCTTTCATGCCACACCTTCCGTATTCCGCCGCTCTAGGTACATCTTGAAGAAACTTCTATGATGAGATTCTATAGTGGACGACTAAGCTGAAGGACTTGTACATATGTATTACTATTAAAAAAACGGTATATGTATACAAGAGGCCCAAAGGCTTTGATGCTCACCTGAACCATTAGCATCTGACAGACATAATACTTTAAATTCAGCAGTAACAAGACATAAAATCAAAAACTGGAATTCAGTAGAAATGATATTTAGTGGAAAATTAAAAATGGACGCTGATCACACAATCAGGGTAAACCATAGATTTAGATTGGTCCATAACAACCATGTCTTATCAAGGAAGAAATTCTCTTGAACAAACTTTAATCACCCTTAGGTATCGATGAAATTAAATGCAATGAGTTTCAGGCTGCTCCATACAGTAACTTCTGAGATGTCAGTTTCGAGAACAAGAGTCACTGGAATAAGTGGTTAATGAGGAGTAGCGTTGTATATGATTTCCTGCCATTTTTCAGAAAGTCCAATATGGCTACCAAAAAAAGAATGAATCAGTCAAATTTTGAATATCGGTTCTGAAGCATACCAGCCTGAGGGTCTTTTCCAGCTGAGTTTGATTGAAATTGGCCATGCTGTTAATGAGGAGTAGCCTTTTAATTGCAACCTTGGCATAAGCTCACTATTCAGGCCAGGTGAGCTAAATATAACTACACTTTTTCAGTGTGCTATCATTGTTCAGGGGCTGCTCATCCTCGGTTCTCGGAGGAAAGAAGTACTTCGAGGCTGATGGGGGTGAGCCACTATTATTATTGTATTAGGTACCGTTTACTGCAAATAAAGAGGCGAAAGAAGACAATGGTTGCCTGCAATACAAAACAAAAAACCCATTCAAAATCCCTAAAATGTATGCCCCCTTTTGGTCAGCTAACGGGAAGGACTAGCTAACCCGGAACCAGTAAGAACTCCACCTCGGGCTATGCTATGGCTACCCCATCAGATGGTGGTTCCTGATGCACAGA
Source organism: Chaetoderma sp. LZ-2023a (assembly GCA_034401795.1). NCBI lineage: Eukaryota > Metazoa > Mollusca > Caudofoveata > Chaetodermatida > Chaetodermatidae > Chaetoderma > Chaetoderma sp. LZ-2023a. The sequence continues at coordinate 15,023,833 of CM067371.1, forward strand.
GACAGGCCAGATCGCTGAAGTTCCGATCTACCTCCTCTGCACATGTGCCAAACCACTGGGAGTATCCCTGTAATAGCCAGGTTTTCTAATAGGGCAGGACATGGCCACGTATGCGTGATGCCATCGACTGGGATGACACATTTAAGGTTGTACCATAAGTCGATAATACTAGTATTATGGACGTCTGGTTGTACATATTATCTTTGCTCAGAAATATGTCCCTTGGAGTGTTCAGTATTTCTGAGAAGCTTGAGAATTCCGGATTTTGAAACAGACATCATGAGGTTATTTACGAAGAAAACGGCCATGGACTCGGCACAAATTATAGACAGACCTAGATAAGAAAACCAACAACAAAGCTACGCTATTGAGCGCCTGTCTTCAGCATGGATTCAGCTAAGATCTCCTAGCCAGTCTAAATGACTCCTGATTGGTTCAGAGCAATCACAAGACTGTAACCATTTGTCAAAAGATAATGAGATGCAGAGCTGACCACTATAAAATCATCCAACTCTGTGCCGTGAATAAAGCCATGCCCAGGTCTGAGTACGGAGAGGTTCGACAACACCTCCAGTCAACAGCTTCTACTTGTGAAATCCACTGCTGGAGAGCCTGCTGCGAAAACCAGTCTGCCCAAGTGACATTTACAAAGCCTCTGCTCAAACCTAATTTTTGGACCAGCAGTAACCAAGCGTTGGCCAGGAGGAGCACCGGACGTGGACGATCTTCGCCTCAGTAACCTCGTCACATTGGAGCAGCGTGAGACAGCAGACGCCCGGCCACATATATAAGTGTGTGAAGTCATGTGGAATCTAAATTGGTTACACGGTTTATGTAACGTCACCACCCTTTTAATGGACCAGTTCATGACGCATGGCTATATAAGTACTTCGGTGGATTCTACTAACTGCGAATCCTTTACTATGGTTAAGAAAACCCACAAAAAGCTACTTTTAAATTTAAATCAATAGTATGTAAGATCAAAACACTTGCAGCAAAATTAGCAATGAGCTTATTTAACTCCCTTATTAAACATATTGCCTCGTATGGTAGTGAAATAAGAGGCACATCTTTATGCTCTTTGGCTTTCCTAGACATTTTAAAGAAATAAGATAATTTGCCTGCTGAGAAAGTCCACCTAAGCTTCGCTAGGCATACCCTGGGCGTCGGTAGGCATACATCAATGGATGCAGTAAGGGATGAACTGGGATTATTTCCACTAGGCATAGCCGCATTGAAATCGGTAAAAAAAATGTAAGGCCCATTTGCATGTATAAATGAACCAGCAAATACTTGACTCACTAATGCAAAAAATCGATCACCGTATTTAGCGAATAATAATAATTGCAATTCCTGGACTAAATTGGTGGAGGATCAAATGAAGATTACTTGAGGATCTGAATATGAAGTCTAGAATGTATCATTGTATAAAAAAATGAATTTGTGAAGAGATGGCGCAGTTCTCTGGCCAGGACAGAAATAAATAAATTTACGATATATGCAACAATTAAAACCAATTTCCACCTAGAAGACTATTTAACAATGGCAACGAATCCATGGAAACATAGAAATGTGTTGACTCGACTTAGGATATCACGTCATAGACTAAATATAGTCAGGTACATATATATATATATATATATATATATATATATATCGTGGAGTATCCAGTTTGGGGGCGCCTAAGCAGAAATTGCTAATAATTTAATAAATACCATAAATATTTTAAAATAAATTGGCTTTATTTGTTAGTGACTTTATCCCTTATCCAGCGCCAAGTTAGAAGAAAATCCCGAAAACGAAACGTCAAAACACAGCGCCATTAGGCGATGACGTACTTCAAAACAAACAAAAACGATGGTATCCTGTTTCGGTGATACCCGTACAGGCTCGCACAAATTTCTGTTTTTAGACAATCCAGCTACCATATGGAGCAAAAAATGCTGAACGTTCTTACTCGTCAGAATGGGGAAGTGTTTTATTGTCATTTTCTTGTTTTTTCTCGGGTGATGGTGGTGGACATTTTCCTCAGACTGGAGATAGTTGTGAGGGTTTGACTAAAGCATCAAATGGAAATATGCAAAAGATATTGAATAATATTATACTATGCGTATACTCCTTGATTTTGATAATGTGCTAAGAACAGGCACTATGCTGTTGACTTTTGAACCACCCTGTCCAGTCTGGATTTTGACATTGGTCACGTGGTATAAATAAAACAGATGATGGGGAAGAATTTGCAATATTTGAAAAAAGAATTACGTTTTTTATTTAAAATACAATGCTTTAAAGGCATATGATAACAAGAGCTCCGCAAACGGTGCATAATACCCCGCCATGATGACAAACTAATAAATGACAGCTATCAGAAAATATTTATTTCTTCCTCAGACCAGTAATCCTTATTAAGTGTCAAAGTAATCTGCTAAACAGTCAAGGAGGTATCATCAGGAAACCAATTTTCAAGATGGCTGCCGCTGACTGGTTGCCATATTGGATTTCGGATTATCATAAATTTCGATAGGTTTCTTCACCAGACATATTCCACAGACCCTAGGAAGTGATCCGATAAATGGTAACGGAGATATCATCCAGGAACCAACTTTCAAGATGGCAGCCCATGGCTGGCGGCCATCTTGGATTTTGGATCAGTGTCGATTTCGATAAGTTTCTTCCTCAACCTAGTCCAACCACACGATGAAGTTTCAAAGCGGTCCGATAAACGATAACAGAGTTATCATCTGGAAACCAATTTTCAAGATGGCCACCAGTGGCTGGAAGCCATTTTGGATTTTGGATCATTGTCCATTTCGATAGACTTCTTCCGCAGACCTAGACCTAGTCCAACCACTCTATGAAGTTTCAAAGTGATACGATAAACGGTAACAGAGTTATCATCCGGAAACCAATTTTCAAGATGGCCAATGGTGGCTAGCAGCCATCTTTGATTTCGAATCATTGTCAATTTCGATATGTTTCTTCCCCAGACCTAGTCCAACCACCCTATGAAGCTTCAATGCGATCTGACAAAAGTAACAGAGTTATCATCCGGAAACCAATTTTCAAGATGGATGCCGGTAGCTGGCGGCCGTCTTGGATTTCAGATCATCGTCGATTTCGATAGGTTTCTTGCCCAGATGTAGTCCAATCACCCTATGAAGTTTCAATGTGATCCGACAAACGGTAATGGAGTTATCATTCGGAAGCCAATTTTCAAGATGGCCGCCGGTGGCTGGCGGCCATCTTGGAGTTTGGATCATCGTTGATTTCGATAGGTTTCTATTCAAGACCTAGTCCAACCACCCTATGAAGTTTCAATGCGCTCCGCCAAACGGTAACAGAGTTACCAATTTTCAAGATGGCCGCTGGTGGCTGGCGGCCATCTTGGATTTCAGATCATCGTCGATTTCGATACGTTTCTTCCCAAGAGCAAATCCAACGACCCTCTAAGGTTTCAATGCGATCCAACAAACGGTAACAGAGTTATCATCCGGAAACCACTCTTCCACCCGCCCGCCCGCCCGCCCAGACGGACGGCGGCATTACATAATACCCCGCCAAATTTTTTGGCGGGGTATAAAATGTAATAAGAAAATCGGCAATTTTTTACATGCTAATATTAAGTTGATGTAGTGCTGACTCAACATTTTAATGTGAATTTTGAGGAGAAACGCGGTAAGGGTTACCGATAATTACCGTACTGGTTGATTATAAAATTATGACGTCACGAGAACTTGTGTTGTTACACAGCGCATGCGTAATGAAAGCTCACCGAAACTATAGAGCCCCACCGAAACTGGATACTCTACGATATGTATACACAGCCAAAAACACACAGCCTGTTGAAGATAGATTATGTAAGATATGCAACTCCAGGGAGATTGAAGATGAGTCCCACTTTATTTACTGGGCCTTTTATGAGATAGAAAGGAAAGTCTTATTAGTAAATGTTGTGTCTAGGCAATGTTCAAATTTCCCAGGACTAGAACACAAGGACAAACGTATATATATATATATATATATATATATATAATGACAACCAATCCGCCCCCTGTTTAAGACTATATGCTCGGCCTCAACGTGGCGCAGGGGTGTAACCCACTGGGTGTCAATCCAGACATTTGGAGGGGCTAACCAGAGCATTATGCACAACGCTAATGAAATTACACTTGGAGATCGAATCAATCGAAATGGTGCTCCCCCTGTGAGGATCCGCCAGGCAGGTGCAGCGCCGGGCTCCATGCCTCGAAGGAGCCCACCCTCAGCTACTGGAGGTCCCATCAACTCGTCTTGTGGAGCCAGGGGACGAGGATGGAGAGCTACTGGCCAACGGAAAGAGAAGACCAAAGCCAAAGAGAACCCCAGTATCAACATCATGCACTGGAATGCAGAAGGGGTTACCAACAAGAAATCAGAGCTCGAACAGTTCCTGTACGAAAACAACATTGATATCTGCTGCATTCAAGAGACACACCTGCAAGAAGGAAAACCATTTAAGAGGTTACCAGATTTTCCGGTGTGATCGAAGAGGAAGAAAGAAAGGTGGGGTGATGACCTTGGTCCGAAACAGCGTGAACGCCAGCCAGATCAAAACCTTTATGGAAGAGGCAGAATATATCAAGATCAAGGTAACAACCAGCAACTCTGTGATTGAAATTGTCAATTATTACTGCCCTAATGACAAGAATCTCTCACTTGACACAATCCAGGTCCCGGACTGCCACTTCCTCATTGCGGGAGACTTTAATAGCCAGTCCCAGAGCTGGGGATACAGAACACTTGATAAACGAGGAGAAGACATTGAAGCATGGCAAGATGAAAAGCACCTTTTACTTGTCAACGATCCCACAGATCAGCCTACCTTCTACTCGCGCCGATGGCACTCGACAACAACGCCGGACTTGGCATTTTGTACAGAAGACATTCACAGAAACCTCAGTAGGGTGGTCGGATCGCAGTTAGGAGGAAGCGACCACCGCCCAGTCCTCCTCTCTCTTTCTGGAAGTATTTCGACCAGTTCACCTCAACATCCAAGGTGGAACTACAAAAAGGCAAATTGGAGTCTGTTCGGCATTCGTTCCAATGAGCTTACCCATAATATAGCAGTAGAAGGGAGAAACATCAACAATGTGGTCAAGGAATTTAATTCAAGTATCCTCAAGGCTGCCAATGAAGCGATTCCTCGAGGGTTCAGGAAAAACTACCGCCCCTACTGGACAACAGAACTGCAAGCAGCACATGATAAACTAGACAAGGCCAGAGAAGATGCAGAGGGTAATCCCTGTCATGAAAACCACTTCACGCTACAACAAACTAAAGCCAGGTATCTAAAGACCAAGCTGGAGGCCAAAAGAAGAAGCTGGAGGGAAAAGACGGCAGGGTTTAATTTAGAGAGAGACACCACAAAACTATGGAGACTGACTAAAGCACTCAATGATGAGGGTGTCAGGGGAGAGAAGATTACTCTTGAAGAAGATGGACACACACTGACAGGAAAGATGGCAGCATATGCCTTTGCGAAGGCATATGCAAAAGAAAGCAACATTTCTATACCACGAATGCGTCAAAGGGAGGTTAGAAAAGAGCAAAAGGAAAGAACAGACACCAACACTCACGATGCAATGAAAGTTGACATTAGTTTAACAGAACTGAAGAAGGCTATCCGCCAACTGAAAAAGAAGAAATCTCCTGGGCCAGATGGCATTACGAATGAAATGATCCAACACCTTGGTAATGCATCTCTTCGCAAGTTGCTAGACATCTTTAATCTCAGTTGGACCAATGGAGAGGTTCCTCAGTGCTGGAAGGAAGCCAGAATGACTCCTATTCTGAAAAAAGGAAAGAACAAGACGAAAGTGCTGAGCTACCGTCCTATCAGTCTTACAAGCTGCATATGCAAGACCATGGAGCGCATCATCAACCAGCGGTTGCAGTGGTACCTGGAGTCAGAGAACATTATAGTTTCAGAGCAGGCCGGATTCAGAAGATACAGGAGCACAGAAGATCAAACAACACATCTTGCACAGGTCATAGAGGACACTTTTCAAGCCAAGAAGGTGATGCTAGCTGCCTTTATCGATCTGCAGAAAGCATTTGACAAGGTGTGGAAGGATGGCCTCCTCGTGAAGCTCCGGCGCACAGGCATCGGTGGCAACATGTTCCGATGGACCAAGTCATACCTACACAATCGCAGAGCTAGGGTGCTGGTGGATGGACAATCTGGACAGAATGTATTGCTGAGACAAGGGGTGCCACAAGGCGGAGTATTATCACCTACTCTGTTCATACTCTTCATCAATGACATTGTAGCAGAGCTGCCCAATGGGATCCAAGCAGCCCTCTATGCAGATGACCTCGTAATCTGGTGCACCGAGGAGTACACAACGACTGCCACATACAGAATGCAGCTCGCCTTGGACAGAATTACAGCTTGGGCCAATCGCTGGTGTATTACCATCAACAAAGAAAAATCATCAGCCATGCTATTCACACTGTCCACCAAATCCAAGGTTGGCAATCTGACACTGGGCAGTACTCCACTCGAATACGAGGACCAGCAGACATACCTGGGAGTCACATATGACAGAAGATTAACATGGAAGGAGCACATCCAGAATGCAGAGGCAAAGGCCAGAAGAAAGCTAAACATCATGAGGAAGCTGGCAGGAACAAAGTGGGGTGCCAATGAAAGGATCCTCAAGACCATCTACCTAGGTGCCGTACGACCACACCTTGAGTATGGATCCAGCTCATGGATGACAACAGCTAAATCTCATCAACAGAACCTCGACAGAGTACAAAACCAGGCACTGCGCATCATCACTGGTGGAATGAGATCAACACCAATAGAAAAAATGGAGCAGACAGCAGGCATTCCCCCACTTAGCAAAGGAAGGGAATGCAAAGCACTGATCCAAGCTGCAAAGTTCAAATCGTTCAATAACCACCCGATGAAGATCAGGCAAGCACAGCTGTCATCAGGAAGACTTAAAAGATCAAGTTTTGTGAAAGAGACAAAAGCACTTCAAAGGAAACACCAAGAGATGTTGCCAGCACAAATAGAAGATCCAAACCACACCCTTGATCCTCCACCCTGGGAAAACAAACTAGAGAGCATAGCTATTCGCACCACAGTACCTCATCTCACAACCAAAAATGAACACAGTGATGTGAGCAAGAAGACCCTGACCCTAGCCATGCTGGAAGAAATGTACCCTCAGGAGACATGGATAAGGATCTACACAGATGGATCAGCCAAAGATGCAATTAGGAGCGGAGGTGCCGGACTGCAAATACAGTATCCAAACGGACAACATGAGTCAGCTGCAATACCGGCAGGCAAACACTGCACAAACTACAGAGCTGAAGTCGAAGCACTGGTTCATGCAGCTAATACCATCAGCAGAACAGCAGACCCTATTGCACAGATTGTCTTTTTATCTGATGCCCGCTCCGTCCTTGAGGCTATCACCAAAGGTAAGCTGCCACAACTTGAAGAAGCACTACAAACCATCAAATGCTTTCGGATAGCACTGCAGTGGATCCCCTCACACTGTGGAGTCCAAGGAAATGAGGAAGCAGACAAGATGGCAAAGGTGGGTGCAGAAGAGAATCAGACAGAAAACATGGTTACCCATACAGAGATGAAGACTATCATCAACTCACTATATAGAACACCTCAATCAGAAGATGCCTACCATCATCTCTCGAGGCCAGAGCAAGTGACCATTTTTCGTCTCAGAACTGGACACAACAGACTAAACCAACACATGTACAGGCGGTTCCACCTTACGACATCGCCCGCTTGTCCTTGTGGAGAAGCAGAACAGACCACATACTTCAATGTTGCAGTACGTATCAGCTGCTGAGAGAAGAGATCTGGCCTTTGTCAACCTCTTTTCTTGAAAAGCTGTATGGGCCTGTGGAAGAACTGCAGAAAACCACAGATTTCATTTTGAGAACGACTCTCCAAGTGTGATACCAGCGATCGAAAAGAAGAAGAAGAAGACAACCAATCCGCTTGTCCTAGTGGAGAAGCAGAACAGACCACAGAGCACATACTTCAATGTTGCAGTACGTATATCAGCTGCTGAGAGAAGATATCTGGCCTTTGTCAACCTCTCTTGAAAAGCTGTATGGGCCTGTGGAAGAACTGCAGAAAACCACAGATTTCATCTTGAGAACGGCTCTCCAAGTGTGATACCGGCGATCGAAAAGAAGAAGAAGAAGAAGAAGAAGAAGAAGAAGAAGAAGACGACAACCAATGTTTTAATAATAAAGGTTGCACAGTTTTGCCACCTGGTTGCTGAAAAGGATTTAAATGAACTATTATTTGCCGGAGACCACCAGTAGTTTACTTTGTCTTATATAGTGTACGTGCGTGATATAAAGGAAACTTATAGTTTGTATTTGTTTTTAAATTTTTTTTAGTTTTTTTTTTTTAGTTATGTCTATTAGGTAGTGTCCCCATGTGCGGGATTTATAACAACAGTTATACTACTATCAAGAAAATCATTCTCGGCACGAAGCCACACATCGGTATGTTGACTACAACGAAGGTATTTGTTGTTTTGTAGACTCAAAGCACGTCCCTTGGCTGCCAGATCTTATTTCCGCCGCGCAGAGGGCTGCACTACATTTGCATCTCGCGAGATCTCCTTCGATACGAGATCATACGAGATCGAGAAAAGCGTATTCTCAAGAAGCCAAGCCTCTATTTTTAGATTGGGCCGTACTTGTGAGTCTAGTTGTTTCGTAGAGTCGGGTACCAGTTTAGTGCGCCCAATAAGGACTGGTCACATGATCTGTGAGATCTATCTGAAAGGTCATATGATAATGCATGTGACCTGTGACCTGCGCGCGCATAATATTTTTATTTAGGTCGTCAAAAATAAATTATTTAAAATGAATATCCTAGAGTTTTTCTTTAGTAGTAACCAAATTGATACTTGCACACAGATAGAATTCCATAAAATTAAATTAGATACACAAAAAATAATAAATTTAGGGTCACGTGATATTATAATGTTGTTTTACGTCCGGGCACCTGCCCGGTATAGTAAAGCATTCTGGGTAACTTCAATATGGCGGCACCCATATTGAAGTGGAAGCGTATAACAAATACAACCGGACCAGCCCCTCGACCCCGCCATGGACATCGCGCGGTTGCGATCAAAGATCTGCTTATTATATTTGGCGGTGGAAATGAAGGAATTGTTGACGAGTTGCACGTTTTTAATACAGGTGAGGAATTTCAACCCCTCTTGTGAGCTCCCTGACTGACTGCAAAGATGGCGGTCTTTGTTTTTGTCGTTATAAAAATATACGAGCATAATGCAATCTAGGTTAGGATTACAAACAATTTATATATTGCTGTGCCAAACTATCTTTTTGAAATAAATGGCGGATGTATATTTAAATTAGTGTTTGTAAAGTATATTTAATATTCAGCCGAACGCCGGGAATATGTCAAAATTTTAAAAATGGCGGCGCCCAACAAGCTATCGCAATTCTCTTAGTGTAACCGGTATTAGTTTGTTTTGGAAGATTAACCACCACCAGTCGAGTCTTGTTACTTACTGGACAATGAGTTGTTGAGATCAGCTTCTGGTTGTAATAACAATTATTAATTTTGTTCAAATTTTGATAGTGAATTTCTGTTGATGAGTAAATAATTTATTCAAAATGGCGGCAAAGTTTATCTGTAGACTGGTTACCGTACTTGTTGGTAATCATACAGACTGGTGACTGGTCATAATTTTGTATGAGAAACCTGCCCTTAGTGTTCTTATTAGGTCTCAATCGATAATTTTTATGTCTTGCCAAAGTTGATGTAATATGTGATGGAACCGGTGAAGGTATGTAGTCAAACCGTACCCTAGCAATTCCGTACCCTATTTTTGGACATTCCGTACCTTGATATTGGTTAATCCGTTCCTTAATTTTGGACAACCCGTACCCTACCTATTGGCTATTCCGTACCCATCCATCCCGGTACGGAATATACAATGGGTGTGTACGGAATAGCCAATAGGTATGAGGTGAATGCATTACCAGGGCATATTTAGAATGTAATATTTGCATAGCATGAATTGCTACGCAAATTATAAATTGCATAGTTGTCTGCAAAAAGTGTATAGCAACTAACTCTTTCACGGATAAATTCCCTGTATCTCAATCTCAGAGCAAACAAACAAGAAAAGCAGTTGAATAATTTGAAATTAATTTGACCGGAAGCTATTGCTGCCTTATATGTCATATTAACCTCAAAACATTCAACAGAATATGCTATACATTGTAAAGAATTTACTTTTTCAGGAATTAATGATAGAACTTAAGAAATTCACTGCTAAATTGCAATCGCATAAAAATTGTGCATACCAGATAAATTATGCCCTGATTACTGATATAAATTAAGGCAGAGCGTTTCATGCAGCTAACACACTGCAAAATTAATTTTATTCCCTCAAGTGAAATTCTTAATGGTGTTTCAGGCTAGATGAAAATATAAGCATTGAGAACATTTGAAAATGTATTTGGGAATTATTTTTAATACTGCTGAATAAATAACTCAGTAGAATCAAAGAATTCTAATTTAATAATCAACGTTTTATTTTTGTTGTCACAAAAATTTGATAAAACTTACAATGTTACCTAAAGCTATGGCGCGCATGCACGCGTGCATGCCCGACCGCACACGTCCACTTTTAACCTTTTAAACCGTGCATACTGGAAAAGTAATGAATATTTGTTTCACTGTGAGAGGGTGGTGGGGTGGATAAATGGTTAAATTTACAGCGGGCTAAACATTATTACATGAAGGGATGGAAAGAAAAAAACCGTGAAAATTAATATATTAGAAGCCCCCCCCTCCCCCGCGCGGCTGATGTAACGCCAATAAGGGAGATAAATCTGGATGGTTTATTTCGATTGCCACTAAATCTATCAGGAGTAATGCCCCTTATTATTGATAGGTCGAAATGACTGCTGAAGTCGAAACCATGTAGCCCTACTACTGATCGCCGCGGCGTCATATCTCTTAGTGAAAGTCCCCGCGCCTTGCATTAACTTAAGTAGTCCTCCCCAGACAAACGGATATAGTTTTAGAACCACCAGGTGCTATTTCGCATGTTTTTAGAACCACCATCAAGGAATCTCAAGTGGTTCACCTTAGATATAGGTGGTGCTAATATTTAAAAAACCCAACAACATCATCATCATCATCATCATCATACATATGAACAGGGTCTTTAAGAACCACTGTCAACAATGGTTATTCAGTTTGAACCACTGCAAGGTGTGCGTTAAATGTTGTTGGCATTCATTTCAAAATTTTAATTTTTGTCGTAAGAAAAACCAACGGGGATTATTTAATTGTTAGCACCCACAGCGTTGTATCAACTAGGCTAGGAGATTTAATTGCAGGAAACCATTACAATGGGCTGAATATCCTGACAAATACAATGAACATTGCTCTAGCCAATCAGCTTTCAGAAACATCTTCAGCAAATAGAAATGCACGTGCACTTGCTGGAGGCCCATTGGCCTTAGATTGCTGATCAATCTGTATTAGTCTTTTGATCCAAACAGACGCAAACTTGTAAGATTCAAATTCTCTCAAGTTTTTCAAATTTATTTTCCTCATTTTAAATTCCATACAGGACAATCGCGGGCATTCCAAATCTATCCTTTTTGACGAAATCGATTCAATTCTTTAATGGATCTTTTCCAAACATTGTAGATTCACATTTTCCGTAGTATGTCTATTTAATTTTTACTCACATATTTCTATGTCTTAAATTTACACTTTATATTCAAATTTACATTCAAAATTATTTTTTATTCAAACATACGGCAGTCAATTTTGCTCATTTCGGGATATAAAAATGAATCCGAATCATGATAGTATACAAAATTAGCCAGCAGATTGTATTTAATTTATTCAAATGTTTCAAACATATTTTTTGATTTCAAACATCCGAATTACAGAAATAAAATTACAGAAACCGGGTCCGTTAAAGGGACACTAACCTCATCTCAGATGTTTTATTGTACCGATAAATTATGGTTTATAGATTCCATATCATTCATATTCTGTCACATTTCCTTATCTGTGTCACAATTATCTGCTTTGTAATATCGCGTAAATGATGAACAGTGATCGACACCATTTTGTCTCCTCAAGGGATAGTGTGTGATGCCATGTAAGTGCCAATGCGTTACATTGTTTAATATGTAATACTTATCCCATTTAATATTTTGAAACTAATTTGACAACAACATCCAGTCAGATTAGGTTCAAAATATTCAACAGCTTACCTGTATGATCGCTTTTATACAAAATTGCCAAAATATAGCTGGCACCTCTATGACCGAGCGTATATACCGAAGCCGGCACGCTAGGTTTTTTCTGATTAGTTGAAAAGTAAATCATGACGGCCATCGTAGGGTCTAGAAATGTACCAACATTTAGCTACTAAAGCACAAATATCTTTCTTTAGCGGCATGATAAAAAGCTTAAAATTACCTGCATAGTTTATGTGTGGCATATTAGATCACCTGAATAGCTCTCGAGAGATGAGGTTAGTTTAGAGGCAATGATTTTCCGTGATCGCGATAAACGGACGGAATTTGCGGAATGAACATAGTGAAACAGAATCTGGTATCTTGGTGACAATTAAATGTTTTCCACCAAAACTAGATATAATCGCATTAAATAATTGACAATCTCGGTGAAAATATTAATTTTATTTAAATTTCTCGCTTATTATCATTAAAATTGGCGTTATTTGATGTCTATCGCAAAGTAGTAGATTTCGCTTATGTCAAAATATTCCCAAATCACGACAAATGTATTACATCCGTTTACTCCAATGCGCAAGACTTTGTTTCGTGTCTTTCCGGTACACAGAGATGGTGATATCTTTCCTGTACATATTCCAAAATTTTACGCGAAATTAAAACCCATAGAAGCCCTTTCTGGACGTTTAGAGTTAAATTACGATGACGCATAACCAAGAAACTTGATAAAACATTCATATATAATGCTAGAGAACATCAACATTCAATATTTTGTCATATTCACGCCTTTTTAAAACTATTGAAGCGGCAAATCTAAAGTATAAAATGGCAGACCATTGCTCAATCTGACATGTTCCCGGTACACAAACGTGTTCCGGGCGCAATCTGACAAGTTGGATAGACTGTTACGCAGACTTAATTCTAATTGACTTTTTAGCATTTTGAGCATGTGCCCGGTCACGCACGATTAGCAGTCACTAGTTCCCGGTATATGTATTATAAAGCAAGTGTAGAAATATTTGCCATATTGCACCTGTTAAACCCTATGCGTTACGTCAACCCCCCTCTCCCCTCCATGCCTCATGCTAGAATCAGTTATTGAATCTTATTACCAGCTACTATATATTTCTTTAACATTGTAATAGGGCCAAGAAAGTGAAAAGAATAGCAGCTGTTTGTGTGGTGAATGCTAAGTCTCATGTGCGACAATTTCCTGAAAACTTATATGAGTAAGGGAATGTACTGTTTTGCAAGTTTTGTCAACATTCACTTGACTTTGAGAGATTAGACACCATAAAGGATCATATACTTCAAAGTAAAAAACACTTGCATAACAAACTATTAGCAACTGGGCCTGTAGCAAATGCTAGTTTGAGTGGTTAGCCAAAACAAGTCACATTGTTCAGTGCATTTAAGTCGAAGGATTTACGCAAAGAATTCATTCTGGACTTTGTTAACGCTGAAAACGCTTCTGGTTGGCAAGAAGGTGTGCATTGTCATGGATGAAACGACAGACATTAGAGACAAAAGTGTGCTGAACATTGTTGTTGGTGTTCAAGGGTCATATTTTCTGATAGATGTCAAATTTTTGGATGCATGTAATCATGCAACTGTCAGTCAGGCCCTTATCCAAGCTGTTACTGGAGCAGGCATCCAGCTTGCAGATGTACATGCTATCGTTTCAGACTCGGCTGCATATTTCAAGAAGGCATACAAAGAGGTTCTATATCCTGTCTTCCCAAACTCATGTCATGTTCTCTGTCTAGCCCACATAGTAAACCTTGCAGGGGAAACTATCCAACATTGGGATGATTTTGTGCACGTCTCTACACTTGTAACCATGGTGACATCTGCATTGTACAAGAAACCTGGCAGGAAGGCCCGATACATAGAATACATTTCTGAATATTTGCCCAAAGAAAGTGTGAAATTACTGCCACTGCCATCACAAACACGCTGGAACTCGTGGTTCGAAGCAGTCAGGTACCATGCCACCCATGTTCACTTGTATGAGGGTTTCTTCAAAGGTGAAAAAAACCAGTCTCAGGCAATTGACAGACTTTTGGAACTGTGTACACATAAGACCATCTATCCACAAATGGTGTTACAACTTCACTTTATATCTGAAAGCTGTATGCGTTTGATCACTACACTGACTTTCCTTGAAGGTACAAGCCAACCTCTCACACTACAGGCTTATGACAGATTAGAGGACTTACGCCAGTTTCTGTCTGTGGGCACAACTAAGACTTCCTTTGGTGAAGAAACTGATCGACTGCTTGGAAAGCTCAAAACTGAAAAGTCAAAGGTGACGAAATCATTTCACAGTGCCTTCAACAATGCTCTTAAAAAGCTACAGTTGCACAGTGATGCTCTGCTTATCCAGCATATCTCCTGTACAAAGCAGTGAGGATTTTTGTTCCACGACTTATTGGCAAACTTTCAGTAAACATTGAAGACTATCAAGCCATTCCAGGCATCAAGCCATTCCTGGAATGGCATCACCATCCAATGATGTGCTGCAAGAATTCCAGATTTATACTGTCTATGATCATAGTGAAATACCAGAACCATTTCACATTGGTCCCTTTTGAAAATCAATTGCAGAGAGATTTCCACGGCTCGCGGCCATTGCTCTTAATGCCATGTGGATGCCAGTTGCTAGTGTGGATGTTGAGCGCTCCTCACAATATAAACATATTCTCAATGACGGGCGTGAAAGCCTTACAGAGACTAACACTAAACAACTCATTATGTTGTACTATAATGGAGATATGGAAGGGAGATTCTTTTTGAAATTTTCCATTGAAATGGCTTATTCAGTAACTGAGACGTTCCTGTGGTAAATTTTCAAAAATAATCTCTTGACCTGCAAATGGCCATTAACTATTTTTAATTAAAATTTTTAGGCAAATTTGACCATTAAATGGTTAATTGTAGAACGCGAATATAATGGTAACGCGCGTGTTGTCAAGTGTCTTCTACAGTCCGATTATTTATGAACTTGCTTTCTTCACTTCTATTGTGAGAAAACTCGCCCGCTATTTCATTGGTTTTCTATATACAGCTACCAAGGAAATCGCGAGGAAGAATTAGCTTCTTCAGTATCGAAGGCGTGAACGAACGCGTCTCAAACTTCTGTGAAAATCTCTCACGTAATGTCATTGGATTTTCTAGATATAATTATGGCCAACAACCAATGAAATCGCGAGACCAAATTCTCTTCTCATGACAGAAGGTGTGTAAGAACACATCACTACCTCGTGCGCAGTGGCCGATTTTGTAGATCCGCCATTGCTAATTTTGCATCGACTCGATCATTTTCAGACTAGCGAAATGACAAGATTTTGAGTGGTATCATTTATCAGATGTTCTATGCAATTTTATCTGTCATTTATTCGCCGTATGACTTAATTTTCAAGTCACTCACGGTCTATATCCCTCATTAGAAATCAGAAAATTCGCCAGTATAAAAGGTTTACACAATTCCCGGGACAATTAGCTATTGTAAGACCACCCTCTAGGATGAATTTGCCGGTATGACGCGTTTTGACAGATCACGAATACTGGTAACCACGGTGAATATCATTTTCACTTAGAACTGTGCAAATGACGCACAAACGCGCGCTCGATCGATCTATTGTATTTGAGTGCGATACCAACATTGTTCACTTGTTCTCTTTCCAAAATTTGCAAATTTCCCCCAAAATTCATGTTCAGTAAAATATTTTTACCCATCCAGATTTGATCGGACATGACTGATGTCCGACCGTTATTTCATACCCTGATGTCATCGATTTCCAAAAAAGGGAGTGTTTGAAGCTTTCTATTAATTCGTCGGCCCACATGGCAAAGGGAGATAATTCCTATTTGTTTGAAATAGCAAGTGAAATTGTGTGACTGAATTACCTCCCTTGAGCATATGTCATGATCAGTAAACTGAGTAGAGTTAAGTTCTGAAGTTGTTTATTAAGTTTACTTACCTGCTTGAATTTCTTTCATGTAGAAATGTTGTTCTTGTCTTTTAGTTCATACTTGTTGGTATTCTGAACTATTTTGATGTTATGCTTGCATTGTTGTCAAACAATTTTCAGTTGTCAAAGAAAAACAAAACAAACTGTTCTACATGTATTTTTACACGTGTATGTTTTATTAAAATAAAATAATGTTGTACATACAGCAATCATGTTGTCATGGTCACAATTTGTAGTAGTGACAATTGACTGTGTTCTCCAGAGTCCGGAATTGTGATGTTTCATTGGTAATTTAATGGGCTTGAATTTTAAGGGTGATAAGTTCTGGATTTAAATTCTATCTAATATTGCTTGTTACCTCACTGAAATATCATATTTATTGAATTACCAATGCCTCATTATACTTTTTGCCTCTGGAGAAGCATACCTACAAGGGTTGGTGGTAACCATGGGGAGATAGCAACACATTATGATGCATTTGAAGCTGAAAAATTAGGAAACCGGTGACGAAACGGAATTTAATATATCCTGAAACGGAAAACATGTTATTTTGAAATGGAAAATCATTGGCTCTAGGTTAGTTATCATTTAAGTTAGAAATAGGAAGGTAAGTTAGAAACCTGTGTTCGACGGTGGCTGCTATCGTCATACACCCATACTATACATGCTTCGTACAGTCGTAGGCATAATTGGTTGATCCGTCCCCTACAACTTCATGGGTACGGATTAGTTAGGTACGGAATATCCAAAAGTAGGGTACGGATTCTCCAATAGGCTAGGTACGGATTGACCGGTACGATTTGGGTTGGGTGCGGAATGACTGGTATTCCCGGTGAATGGGCAAGTGGTGAGTTATTGCCAATAGTCCCGATAGCTCAGGGCCGCCAATTCATAGAATCGCGATATAGCTTCGAAGATCCAGACATTTTGAGATCGGTTTAGATTTTCCATGAAGCTCAAAACCATAAAATCCTGTATCTCAGAATCTGTAAAAAAAACCCCAGCTATATCTTGATTCTACCCCCTCCCATAGGTTTACTGTGGGCATTTGGTTTGCCAAGAAATCTGGTTAAAACACTTAATAAAATTGTCTATAATGTTTTCAATGTTTAGAACATTTTAATAAGTAAGGTTGTACTTCTATGTAGTCAGAGTGCTCTGACTCAATCCACCCCTGTGACAGATATTTGGACAGGGTGGGGAGAGTTGGAGCAATTTATGTGTTCAACAGCTGGAGAACTCCGCCACCGCCTGGTACTTTGGTTACGCCTCTTTATCAACCTTAGCTACAATATTCGACACTAACCAGGTGTTTACTTCATTTAATTAACTTATCCATTTGTCAGCACCTTAAATCCTGTTAAATATGTCATATAGCTCACGTTATTTAACTTTTTAGATCATTGTCGACAAATTTTATCTAACTTACGTGGACAGTCATTGCACAACCTTTCGCCTCGAAAATGACGCACCTTCGCCACGAGCAAATGCGACCTCCGGGATGATTAAACTTAACTGGAAAAACAATGATGAATCCAGATCTCGTCAGTTTTGTTGTTTAGATAAGATTAGGTCGGTGAGTGAGTGAGTGATTCAGTGACTGAATGATTCAATAAATAAGAGAGTCAGTGGATGGGTGGGTCGGTCTGCGGCTTGGTGGATGGATGGATCAGTCGGTGGGTGGGTCAGTGACTCAATGAATAAGAGAGTTAGTCAGTATGTCGGTCAGTTGGTGGGTGGGTCAGTCAGTCAGTCTTAGCTGGATAGGCCATAGGTAGGCCGTAGCTAGGGTTAAATAAACATTACCTAGGGCTTAGCAAGGCTTGACTAGGTCTTAGTTTGGCTAGGCTTACCTTGGCCTTAGCCCAGAGTTGCTCACCTTCACCTAGGCCGTACCAACGTTTGACTAGGCCTTGGTTTGGACTTACATAGACCGTAGCCAGGATTTGTTGCCCGGTGCCTAGGCCTTAGCAAGGCTTGTCTTGGCCTTAATCAGGTTTAACTCGACCTTAGAGTGGCCGTAATCAGGCTTGACTAGGCCGTAGCCAGGCTTAACTATGCCTTGTTTAGGCCTTCGACAGTCTTCACCATGCCTTACCTAGGCCTTAGCGAGGCTTGACTAGTCTAGACCCTGGCCTTAGCTAGCATTGACTAGGTTGTACCTATGTCTTGGCGCGACATTAGCCAGGCTTGGAAAAACCGTAGAGCTCTAGGCTTGGCTACACCTTAGCTAGGCCTTCACCAAGTTTGACTACGCCTAAGTAGCTACCAGCCTACAGGTCTCATACATGAGTCTTCAGCGGATACACTGATTTCAGAGTTTTTTGATAAAATTTGTATTTCAAAAGCTGCTTTTGATTAAATACCTTTAAAACTAACCTTTTTCTAAGGGGGTGGGGACTAAGTCTTCTTCTTTTCGAACGCTGGTATCACACTTGGAGAGCCGTTCTCAAGATGAAATCTGTGGTTTTCTGCAGTTCTTCCACAGGCCCATACAGCTTTTCAAGAAAAGAGGTTGACAAAGGTAAGATCTCTTCTCTCAGCAGCTGATACATACTGCAACATTGAAGTATGTGGTCTGTTCTGCTTCTCCACAAGGACAAGCAGGCGATGTCGTAAGGTGGAACCGCCTGTACACGTGTTGGTTTAGTCTGTTATGTCCAGTTCTGAGACGAAAAATGGCCACTTGCTCTGGCCTCGAGAGATGATGGTAGGCATCTTCTGATTGAGGTGTTCTATAGAGTGAGTTGATGATAGTCTTCATCTCTGTATGGGTAACCATGTTTTCTGTCTGATTCTCTTCTGCACCCACCTTTGCCATCTTGTCTGGTTCCTCATTTCCTTGGACTCCACAGTGTGAGGGGATCCACTGCAACGCTATCCGAAAGCATTTGATGGTTTGTAGTGCTTCTTCAAGTTGTGGCAGCTTACCGTTGGTGATAGCCTCAAGGCCTGAGCGGGCATCAGATAAAAAGATAATCTGTGCAATAGGGTCTGCTGTTCTGCTGATGGTATTAGCTGCATGGACCAGTGCTTCGACTTCAGCTCTGTAGTTTGTGCGGTGTTTGCCTGTCGGTATTGCAGCTGACTCTTGTTGTCCGTTTGGATACTGTATGTGCAGTCTGGCACCTCTGCTCCTAATTGCATCTTTGGCTGATCCATCTGTGTAGATCCTTATCCATGTCTCCTGAGGGTACATTTCTTCCAGCATGCAATCTGCAGTAGCACAATAACATCCTCTAAGCAGCATTGGCGTGGTTAATATAGTTCATGATTAATCGTATGATCGCGATTATTTTTTTTTATTGATCGTGATTATGAAAAGTGAATAATCGTGCACACCTAGCCTGTTCTCAGTCGCATTGTATATATGTATGTAGCCTTGTTCTCTGTCTCATTGTGTATATGTATGTAGCCTTATTCTCAGTCGCATTGTATGTATGTATGTAGCCTTGTTCTCAGTCGCATTGTATATGTGTATGTAGCCTTGTTCTTAGTCGCATTGTATACATGTATGTAGCCTTGTTCTCAGGCGCATTGTATACATGTATTTATGATGTAGCCTTGTTCTCTGTCTCATTGTATATATGTATGTAGCCTTGTTCTCTGTCGCATTGTATATATGTATGTAGCCTTGTTCTCTGTCTCATTGTTTATATGATGTAGCCTTGTTCTCTGTCTCATTGTATATATATGTATGTAGCCTTGTTCTCAGTCGCATTGTATATATGTATGTAGCCTTGTTCTCGGTCTCATTGTATATATGTATGTAGCCTTGTTCTCTGTCGCATTGTATATACGTATGTAGCCTTGTTCTTAGTCGCATTGTATATATGTATGTAGCCTTGTTCTTAGTCGCATTGTATATATGTATGTGGCCTTGTTCTTAGTCATATTGTATATATGTATGTAGCCTTGTTCTTAGTCGCATTGTATATATGTATGTAGCCTTGTTCTCTGTCGCATTGTATATATGTATGTAGCCTTGTTCTCTGTCGCATTATATATATGTATGTAGCCTTGTTCTCAGGCGCATTGTATACATGTATTTATGATGTAGCCTTGTTCTCTGTCTCATTGTATATATGTATGTAGCCTTGTTCTCTGTCGCATTGTATATATGTATGTAGCCTTGGTCTTAGTCGCATTGTATATATGTATGTAGCCTTGTTCTTAGTCGCATTGTATATATGTATGTAGCCTTGTTCTCTGTCGCATTGTATATATGTATGTAGCCTTGTTCTCTGTCGCATTGTATATATGTATGTAGCCTTGTTCTCTGTCTCATTGTATATATGTATGTAGCCTTGTTCTTAGTCGCATTGTATATATGTATGTAGCCTTGTTCTTAGTCGCATTGTATATATGTATGTAGCCTTGTTCTCTGTCTCATTGTATATATGTATGTAGCCTTGTTCTTAGTCGCATTGTATATATGTATGTAGCCTTGTTCTTAGTCGCATTGTATATATGTATGTAGCCTTGTTCTTAGTCGCATTGTATATATGTATGTAGCCTTGTTCTCAGTCGCATTGTATATATTTATGTAGCCTTGTTCTCAGTCGCATTGCATGTCTGGGACATATTCTTGGTCTCATTTAAACTGTCGGATAAATGGATTGGCGACCATCTTAGATCTTTTGCCACCAAAAACTCAAGAAGTAAAGCAATGATACCATTCTCGAGCAGTGGGCCCATTTAAAGTAAATTAAGTAGGACACATGTATTAGACTTGCATGATTACGTGAGTAAATCGAATATCGCGATTATTTTTTTAATCATGAATTTATATAGTTAAAAATTATTTTATCGAATAATAGTGAATAATTTCTAATGCATGAAATGTTTCAATTCTAAGTTTTTAATTACTTTTTAATGAGATTGGTCACAAAAATTAACATTTTGCTCAGTGAATGTATATCTGTTTGCAGGTGAAGAAGACTATTTTTGAAAATGTATCACTGAAATGACTGGCTTCAGAATCAAGCCAGACATATCAGGGAGATATATTAAAAAATAGTCGTCTCTTAGCCTGCAAATGAACTTTTCTAAACATGTGACCATTGCACCTTTCATCATTGATATGCGTTTGTTGTTATGTCTCACTCGGGGTAATTTGTACCCAGGCTGATTAATGGACCTTTCCATTTTTACCTATGCCCCGCCCATCACTAGCTAAGCTCCACCCATACCTCGCCGTGTTGGAATTGATCGATCCCCGAATGCCCTAGCTATCAATTTCCTGAAAACTATACAGGGAAGCTGTTGAATATTTTGTAACTAATCTGGCTCGGTGCTGTTGCTGCCTATGGCAGCAACAGCGCTCAGTCAAATTAGTTTCAAAATATTCAACAGAATATTTATTAAATAGTAAAAGCAAACAATTTGTACAACGCATAAACCGTCTTCAAATATGCGTTCGTGACGTACTTATCGACGTCATGACATGATTCACTATGATGTCATTGGACACATCACACAGTTAATTATGACGTCATATGATGGGTGGGTACTCTGGAAAGGTGAATTGAGTAATCACGATTATTCTTAAATAGTCGATCGTGATCACTACAAGCAATAATTGTACAAGTCTAGGACACATCCTTGTCCTTGTGCAATTCTGGCCAAAAAACCGTAGTGTCCTACTTATAGACAATGGCCTTTCTCGCTGAAATGTCTATATTCCAGGCGAGCGATACACGCCCCTTGGAACTCGTTTTCTTGCATTTGTGTGGATGACGGGTGAAGGTAGAAGATATTATCGAGGAAAGTTTTGTGTTTATATTTGTTTGTAATATGATTGCTTTCCAGCAACAAGTCATTGGTTTGTGCCGGCCGTGCGTGGCGACATCCCGCCAGGATGTGCAGCGTATGGCTTTGTTGTGGATTGCACAAGGATCCTGATATTTGGAGGCATGGTCGAATATGGGAAGTACTCAAATGAGCTGTATGAGTTACAGGCCAGTCGCTGGGAGTGGAAGCGACTGAAACCGAGACCACCAAAGAATGGAGCACCGCCGTGTCCAAGATTAGGTACATTAGTTCATTACATCATAGGAAATTATTGCTTATGGTCCATGGGGATTAACCCTTTCATTCTGAAGTGGGCCAAAACCAGCCTTGAACTACTGTGGTCTTGAAGAATGTCCATTTGCAGGCCAAGAGACTATTTGTGCAAATTTACTGCTAGGATGATTTGTGGCTCGGTGACTGAGTCAGCCATTCCAGTGGTAAATAGTCTTCTCTTGGCTAACAATTGGACATTCAATACCTAGGCAAATATTTAGATTTTTTGATAAAATTTATAGCCATTAAAGGGTTAAAATGTTAGATGATTTACAATACAGCAAAAAAATCAGTTACTATGTTTCCAAAACAGAAACAAACCTGTTAGTTTGAGAATTTTCACAATGCAACAAGAAATGTGCCGATGAATATTGTGAACATAATCGAGAACTCCAGTTTATCCAGGTAATCATGATGTCATAATCAACTATGTGACGTGTAGGATGATGTCATACTTAATTACATAATGACGTAGATAAATTTGTCACGAACGCTTAATTGATGACAGACTAAGGGTTGTACGGATTGTATGTCTATTATTTAATAAACATTCTGCTGAATATTTTGAAAACAACTTGACTGGGTGACCCAGTAAAATTAGTTTCAAAATATACACCAGCTTACCTGTATAGTTTTCTAGAAATTGAGATTCAGCGAGTTCATGGCTCGATCGATTGCAACACGGGTGAAGCGTGGGTGGAGCTTAGCTGGGAAGGGCGGGGCATAGCTAATACTGGATTCCTGCACTGGACTGGCTTAGGCAGGGATGTCAACAGTACATTTTATTTTGTTTTGATTATAACAAATTATTGATTATTATTCTGTCTCAAAATCTGTGGCAGCGATGATCTAGGACAAGTGATAATCTTTAGCTCACCTGGCCAGAATGGCCGAGTGAGCTTATGCCATGGCGACCGTCTCGTCCAGCAACGATCTGTTGTTAGGCATCCAGCCGTCAAGTTTTTCTTTAAACGACTTCTCAAGAACTATGGGGCCGATTTAAATTATATTTTGCAGGACGCATCCTTAGGGCATGGAGATCAAAGTTTGTTCATAGGAAGCCAATCGGCCCATTTGACCGGTGACCATCTTGGATTTTGGCAGAACCATCCTTAAGAATCTTCTCCGAAACTACTTGGGAATCAATTCAAAACTCATGAAATGTCATCTAAGGCAAGAAGAGCTAAACCAAGTTTGTCCAAGAGAACTTGATTGACCAAATGGTTCGGTGGCCATCTTGGATAACCTAGTTTTTGCGAAAACGACTCCTCCAGAACCGTTGAAGGGATCGGGCCGAAACTTGGGAGATATGATTAGGTACTAATGATCAAGAAAGTATGTTTAAAGCCATTCTAAATGAAGCAAGAATTACGTATTAAAATAATAGAGTGTAAGCAAGAGACGCAGTTTTCATATATAAACTTAGTCATCCAAGAAAGACATTTGCTGTTTGATTGTGAAATTTCAATATATTCCCCAAGTTTACCGAAGCCGCCATTGCATGCCATTTCATCCAATGTCCAAGACGGCTCAGGTGTAAAAGCAGACTAGTAAGTTATATTCTCACCATATCAATAAAGCTATCTATAGGCTAATATTCTTTACGGCCGCAATATGATTGCGTGTCAATTTCACTTATGCCCTATATTGAAATCCCAATAAACTCAGAACGTGAAAATCCTATGCGAGCCTGTTAGAAAACTGTTGAATATTTTGAGACCGCTTGACGGGGTGTTACTGTCCTGAACAGCAACAGCGTTTTGCAAATTTAATTTTAAAATATTTAACAGATTAGTTTTTATATCGCAGCGATTATGGGTTAAGAATTGGCTATGAACTTTTCTCAAAGCAGCTTATAACTGACGGCGTGAATGCAATTAACATGTTGTCACTAAAGATCCGCAGTTGCTACTAAATTCAGCTCACTTGAGCGTGAATGACGTCAGATACCACTGAGCAAAGAGACAAGATGGACGCGCTCTCAATGGCAAAATAATACTATGTCCAAAGAGTAATTGAAAGGTTGTCAATAAACGAATGTCTCTGGAAGTCAGTTATATCGTATGGTCATGTCACACTATTATTTCAATACAAAAATCTGGCTTCATTTAAAATCGCTTTAAAGGAAGTTGATCCGTCAGAAAACGGCTGCTATGGGCCAATCAAAATGTAGCGTGTTTGGTGGTCTTATTGGATTTTCTTATTTGATGGATTTTAAGGCCGAAATTGGTTTTATACATGTTTTTGGGTATTCTGATCTCAAATTTGCCATTTTCGAAACTGTTGAATAACCGGTTTGGCGGCTGTCTTTGATCATTTTCCCGCCGAAAGCTCCCATGGGAAATTTAAAATCTTCTCGAGAACCACTGGTCTGTTACAATTATATATAATTTGGAAGAAAGCATCCTTAGGGCATAATGATTCAACTTGTTTGAAAGTAAGCCGATCGGCCATTTTGGCTGTGGCCATCTTGGATTTCGGTCGATTTTTAGAAATATGTTTAAAAATCTTATCCCAAATGGCTTGAGGAATCGATTCAAACTCATGAAACATTATCTAGGGCAAGAAGTAAGCCAAGTCTGTTCAAGAGAACTTGATTGGCCAAACGGTTTGGTGGCCATCTTGGATAACCTAGTTTTCGCGAAAACAACTCTAGAACTGCTGAAGGGATCGGGCTGAAATTTGGGAGATGAATAAAGGCCATGAAAGCGTGTTCAAAGAAAGTAGATCCATCAAAAAACATGGCCGCCGTGGGAAATCAAAATGTAGCGTGTTTGGCAGCCATATTGGATTTTTTTATTTGATGAATTTTGAGGCCGAAATTGGTTTTATATATGTTTTAGAATATTCTGATCTCAAATATGCCATTTTCGAAAGTGTCGAATGACCGGTTTGGTGGCCATCTTGGATCATTTTCCTACCGAAAGCTCACATACAAAAGTGGCCATCTTGGTTTTTGGCCGATTTTTAGAAATATCTTTTAAAAATCTCTGAAACCATTTGGGGCATCAATTCAAAACTCATGAAATTTGATCTAGGGAAAGACCTGAACCAAGTTTATTCACGGGACCTTGATTGGCCAAATAGTTCAGCGACCATCTTGGATGACCCGCCTAGTTTTCGCAAAAGTGACCTCCAGAACCGCTGAACAGATCGGGCCAAAATTTGGTAAATATGATTGGGACTAAGGGCCATTACGGTTTGGTCACGGCAAGTTGATAAGTAAAAAAATATGGTCGCTATGGAGCGATCAAAATGTAGAGTGTTTGGCGGCCATATTGGATATTTTTATTTGATGAATTTTGAAGCTGAAATTGGTTTTATATAGGTTTTTAGGTACTCTGATTTCAAATTTGCCATTTTCGAAACGGGCGGATAAACAGATTATCGACCATCTTTGGCTCTTTCCCACCAAAAACTCCCATACTAAAGCAATGGGAAATTTAAAATGTCTTGATAACCGCTGGACCGATTTCAAGTATATTTGACAGGAAGCATCCTTACGGCCTAGGGATACAAGTTTGTTCACAGGATGATTGGCTAATTTGTCAGACTGTTAGAAACCTCTTTAAAAATCTTCTCAGAAACCTGCTTGGGGAATCGATCCAAACCTCATGAAATATGATCTAAGGCAAGAGCTGAACCAAGTTTGTTTGAGAGAACCTGATTTGCTAAATAGTTTGGCGACCATCCTGGATGACCTAGAATTCGCGAAAAAAACTTGCTCCAGACCCGCTGAATGGATCGGGCCGAAATTTGGCAGATGTGATTAGGGCCGAAACTCCATTAAAATTTGTCCATTGAAAGTTGATACGTAATAAAAACATGGCTGTCATGGATCAATCAAAATTTAGTGTGTTTCGTGGGCATCTTGGATTTTCTGAAAAAATCATATAACAGAAATTGGATTGGTAAGTTTTTTCAGTGGTCATCTCATTCTGTTCATTTGTGCCAGTGGCCAATAATTCCAGGTGAGTAATACATTCCCAAAGGGGCCTCTTGTTAAAAAATAGCCTGGGTTGGCCTGCAAATGGGCATTCCGTAAGCCAGACTATATAATTTACTTACCACTCATGCCAATGTCATGAATGTTGAGATGCTGAACATGTGAAGTGTCCTTGGGAATGGAGAGCTCTTATATTACTCTTGTTAGCAATGTGCTTCTCCAGTCACCATGATGTTTTTAATCTTCAGGTCACAGTTTCACGCTGCTAGGAAACAAAGCCTATTTGTTCGGTGGTCTCGCAAATGATAGTGAAGATCCAAAGAATAACATACCAAGGTAACAAACAAGACTGATGATAAGCTGACATTCAGATAACATTGCTTCATAAGCACACTAGCATTACTAAACTTGCACGAATACGTGATTAAGTCAAAAATCATGATTCTGTTATAAATAGTGAATTTATAAGATTAAAAATTATATAATTGTGAATGATTTTTAGTGCTGATAACATATTTCAATTCCAAATTTTTAATTACGTCACGAAAATCGATGTTTTGCTCAGCGAATGTATGTCCAACGAACCAGGCATTCCGTTGATACATTTTCAAAAATAGTCGTTTCTTTGCCTGCAAATGGACATTTCTAAACACCAATACAGCCTTCATAATTCATATGGCGTTTTTGTTATATGGCTGGGTAATTTGTAACCAGGCTGATTAATCGACTAATCAAGATTATTCTTAAATAATCGATCGTGATCACTCAAAGCATTAATCACACTTGAAGCCTCAGTAGAGCTTCTTCTACATATGTACATGGTGTGGTTTGTTCTCTGTTTATTTCTCTCCAGATATCTGAATGACTTGTATACATTAGAGCTGAAGCCAAACTCAAGCCATATGTCGTGGGATATCCCGCCTACAGTAGGACAAGCTCCGCCCCCACGTGAGTCTCACACGTGTGTGGCTTACTCAGAGAAAGACGGTCGACGGCCACGGTTGATTGTGTACGGTGGAATGAGCGGGTGTCGTCTGGGTGATCTCTGGCAGTTTGATATTGGTGGGTATTTGAGAGTAACACTAATTATTATGACATTTATGAGGGCCAAACCCATCTTGAGTAATGTACCTTTACAGACCATGATAAGACTATCTCGTTAAACAAGCCAGTCATTCCTGTCATAAATTTTCAAAAATATTCTGTTTGAAGAAATGAACATTCACTAAGTAAGATGTCCATTTCCTTGACCAAGCATGACCCTCACACTGATGATGGAAGATTACATTTTCAAATTAAATTTAAAAATTAACTGGTGTTCATTTTCCAACAAATTTGGTGGAAGATCCTCTAATCAATGGCATCATTTCAAGCAAATTTGGGTGGAGCCATCCTGTGTGGTAAACACATCTAACGAGGATTTGGATTGGTTTATTTATTTGGTGGCCATTTTGTTTCCAAATTTCGAGGATCGTGCCTATTTAAATGTAAATGTTTCAAATGCTGATTGTCCCGGTGAGTGTCACAGCAGTCTCATGTTTTGATGCATTGTTTTTATCTGTTTGTCTCTCATTAACCCATTCACACTTACAGACCAGAAACAACACATTCATTATAATGTGCCAGATATTCTCTTCAATATTTTAAAACTAATTTGATTGGGAGTTATTGTGGCAGCAGGTTCCAATCAAATTAGTTTCAGAATATTCAACAGCTTTCCCATAAAGCTGTCTTGAACTTCCAGTAGTTCAATTTCAATGTAATTTTATGGATTAACTGTCTCGTTCCTGCATGCCACCAAGCAATAATTTCAATGGAAATAACTCTGAACGTGCTGAATATTTTGAAAACAATTTGACTGAAAGTTGTTGGTGGCTTAGCCACCAACAACTTTCAGTTAAATTTTTTTCAAAATGTTCAGCGTATCCAGAGTTACACCCCCATGGAAAATGTCATCTGCAAAAACTTAGCTGGCAGGCGGTTAAATGGATAACACCATCGTTGTGTTTATAGAATCTCATACGTGGACGAAACCAGTTGTGAGTGGAATCCCTCCACTTCCCAGAAGCCTCCACTCATCTACTGTCATCGGCAACAGGTAAGTCTCTGTCAGTTCGCTCATCAGTCTCAAGTTTTCATACTAGGCGGACTAGGCATGAGAATTAATATGATAAACTTGTGATATATCATTTAATATATAGCGTTATTGGATGGAATTCATGCATTCACGTGAGCAATTTTGGTGATCATCTCAAGTGTGGGTGACTGATGTGCTAGTCTGTGAAGGTACTGTGTTCATCTTAAGAACTCATCTTGAATTATTTCAATTTGAACTTCAAAACAAGTTGAAATGGTGAAGTATTTAGAAAACTTAGTAATTTGTTGGAAAATAACTTGATTATTGTCAGATACAACTCTTAAAGAAATATCTCTCATACAATCAATCATGTCACATTGCTAAGAAAGAGTTAACTTATAATCAAACCTAGAATGCGCCTAAAGCAGAAGTGAAATCTGCATATGTACAGGTAGTCATCGCAGGATAGCCTCCGATGATTTGTGTGTGCAATTAAGATTCAGCTGCGTCTTTAATCCCGATGCAGTTGAGTTCATGTTAAGTTATTTCTTAGTGGTACTGAAGCTGATGTCAGAGCTCTCTGTCATGAGTCGTGAACTCTGTCATGAGCCATGAAAAGTCTGTCAAATGTGTGAACTGTATTTCCAATTTAATACACATTTTGGTGAATGTTTTGAAAGTAATAGAAAGCAACAATCCACAGTCAAAGTAGTAGTTATCTTGAAATGTAGGTTCTGGTAATCCAGGGTTCAAAGTATGCAGATAGATACAGATAGATATAGATACACACGTATAAAGTCGGTGGAGGTTAGGTGAGAAATGGGCGTAACATAGTTAGAAATGGGAATGGCATAGCTAGAAAAGGTTTCGCTCCATTCTGTTTCGTTACAAGAATATAATGTTTTTCTTATTTCAGAATGTTTGTGTTTGGCGGCTGGGTGCCATTAGTAATGGATGATGTTAAAGTGGCGACACACGAAAAGGAGTGGAAATGTACAAACTCACTGGCGTCACTTAATCTGGGTAAGTAGTGTACAAACTCACTGGCGTCACTTAATCTGGGTAAGTAGTATACAAACTCACTGGCGTCACTTAATCTCGGTAAGTAGTGTACAAACTCACTGGCGTCACTTAATCTGGGTAAGTAATGTACAAACTCACTGGCGTCACTTAATCTTGGTAAATAATGTACGAACTCACTGGCGTCACTTAATCTGGGTAAATAATGTACAAACTCACTGGCCTCACTTAATCGGGGTAAGTAATGTACAAACTCACTGGCATCACTTAATCTGAGTAAATAATGTACAAACTCGCTGGCATTACTTAATCTCGGTAAGTAATGTACAAACTCACTGGCGTCACTTAATCTCGGTAAGTAATGTACAAACTCACTGGCGTCACTTAATCTAGGTAAGTAATCTACAAACTCACTGGCATCACTTAATCTGGGTAAGTAATGTATAAACTCACTGGCATCACTTAATCTGGGTAAGTAATGTACAAACTCACTGGTGTCACTTAATCTGGGTAAGTAATGTACCAACTCACTGGTGTCACTTAATCTCGGTAAGTAATGTACGAACTCACTGGCATCACTTAATCTGGGTTAGTAGACATGTATAGCCAGTTTGAATCCACACTACTAGATGAATTTTATTCTTTTCAGGGCGTATAACTCTGGCAAATAAGGACAGACACTGGAAATCGAATTTCATATGTACCATATGCCGCAAAAATAACTTAAGAAAACCACATTTTTAATGCGCCAAAAGGAAAACAAAAATGCGCCCATTTTTCAACGCCTAGTAAAACAAAATGCTATATAGAATGCGTTGTCTAGACAATTTCTGACGGGCCTAAACTCTTGTTTTGATGCGTCTAATTTGTATTGACCCATTTATTTTTTTCGGACGAACCTACTGAAATCTTTAAAATTCTAAATTTAGGAGTTGGTGCTTTATATTTGACGCGTTTTAAAATGTAATGCGCTGGAAATACGATGACACAGACTATTTATGTTGCATGTGGTCGTCCTGGCATTTACTACTAGTGAAGCGATCTCCGCACACGCGTAATTCCTTCTTTTTATAACCCAATCGTAATGCGTATGCGATATCGCGGTGAGCACAGTTAGGCTAGTACAAAAATATGGTTTAAAACGTTAATACCCTATATCGGGGACGTTTGGGAATTCCCCTGATGAAGTGTGATCTTACATATACGGTTGTTTTCGCAGTTTCTTTTTCATAAACAACCAAAGCACTGGGATGTGCCGAGATATAGTGTGATTGCCACAAAATTACGAAAATACAGTTTAAAATGTTAACACCATATTTTCAGACAAAGGAAATACCCGTAAAATCAGTAAACAACAAATAAATATGTAAGTTAATAGCGCGCTCATAAGCCTCACATGCCGTTTTATTCCGGGAAAGGTGCTACATGTATTAGAAGCGAATGTATGGAATTGTATATGACTGAAATTTAGAGATAATTTAATATTTAGTAATAGGTTTTGGATTATTTCTTATATGCAGAGTAGACATAAATAGGCCGTGTCACGTTAACATAATTAATACGCGAATGTAGTGACAGTAACAGCCCAAATTATAAACTCGTCCAGAAAATATATGCTAGCCACCGAACACTTAAACGCGCCTAAATAGTTTGAACTTGCTTAAATCTTCTTCAAAACAGGTCTTTTCGATGCATCCGCGCGCTAAATTTAATTCTTTGTGGGCTAAATCTTCTTTTCCTAACACATCAAATTCTTATAACTGACGCAGCGTGGAAACTGTCCCAGGTTTTTTTTGGCGTCTGACGCTATGGCCCCGTTTCTTTCACGTTTTCAAGTAAAGTTATTTTTGCGGCATACTGTAGGTTCAAAAGTCCCTAAGATCTGGTATGGGAAATATTTTTTTACAAATTTTACTCTTTTCAAGGGGATAACTCTCACAAATATGGATGGGTCTCGCTGAAACAAAATCATGACGCAATGTCTCTACCTAATATGTGCACTGGAGCAAAAATTTCAAATATAGGTTGAGAAGTTTTTGCGATATGGGCCGGACATGAAATTTTTGAAGCATTTTACACATTTCAGGGGGATAACTCTAGCAAATATCGACAGATCTTAGCGAAAGGAAATCATGACACATCGTCTCCTAGGCGCCTAATATGTGCACTGCAGCAAAAATTTCAAATGTAAGTTAAGAGAAGTTTTTGAGATACGACACGGACACCAAATTTTTGATGTATTTTACGCATTTCAGGGGGAATAGCTCTAGCAAATATCGACAGATCTTGACGAAGCAAAATCATAAAACATCGTCTCGCCCTAATACATGTATGTGCACTGGAGAAAAAATCTCAAATGTAGATTAAGAAGTTTTTGAGATACAGCCCAAACAAAAGATTTTTGACGCATTTTACGCATTTCAGGGGGGAGAACTCTATCAAATATTGACAGATCTCTACGAAATGAAATCTTGATGCATCGTCTCCGCCTAATATGTGAACTGGTTAAAAAACTTCAATGTAGGTTAAGACGTTTTTTAGATATGGCCCGGAGACGGATTTGCTAACAGACGGACAGACAGACACCATGCTCCATCACATAATATGACAACCGTTTTTTTCATTCCCCGCTTTCATAAATCATACAAGATTTTCAGGGGTCCCATGGGACCCAATGCCACCTCTTTTGGGGGTCCCAAGTTGCATTTTTGGGGTATTTACCCCCAAAGGGACTCTTGAGAATCCCTGAAGGCAGTGAATGGTTCGCACATCTAGAATTTCTTACTGCCATATTTGTTAGATGTAGATCAGTACTGCTCTATTTGTTAGATCTATGTGGATCAGTCATGGAGCTCCTAAAACTTTTCAGAGTGGAGAAAAATTCTCAGAGGAGCCAATTTCTATGGCAACCAAAATTTTATTTGTTAAAAATATTGTCATGGAAATTTTCTCAAGTAGGACATGTGCCAGTTGTAATGGTTTTATGAAATCCACTCCTGACTAAACACACACAAGTGTTCCAGAATGGTTGTGAACCTGTTGCGATGTGAGTGCGGCCAGTTGTGCTGATCAAACAAAGACTTCCTTCCACCAAAACTAAACTAAATTCCCATAAACCTAAATTTTCAAAGTTAATCCTCTTGGTCTGCAAAGAATAAAAAGAGAATAAAAATTTCCTTGAAGAAATTTGTGAGGCTTAGTCTTAACACAATGTTTGTAGTTGTGATATTTATTCTAGACACCATGGCCTGGGAGCCGCTTGCTATCGAGGTGTTTGAAGATGCTCTGCCGCGTGCTCGAGCAGGACACTGTGCCGTGGCCATACACAGCCGCCTGTACGCTTGGAGCGGCCGCGATGGTTACAGGAAAGCATGGAACAATCAGGTAAACCAAAAATATATATAATAGCGGAAATCGGCACTTAACCCTTTAAACTTTGAATTTATTCAAGAAAATTTCAATTTTCTCATAGAAAATATCAATTTGCAGACCAGGAGAAGAATATTTTAGCAAATTTACCACTGGAATGACTGGCTCGGTTATTGAGCCAGTCATTCCAGTGATAAACTTTAAAAAATAGTCTTCTCTTGGTCTGCACATGGACATTTCTGAAGAGCACTGCAGAAGCTGTTTTTGGCGGATATCAGTGTTAAAGGGTTAGACAAAGTTATTTTCTATTACACATACACACATCATATCACTTAAATGTGGAACTCATGAAAACTGATTGAAAGATTTTACAAAAGAGTTATGAAAATGATGTTAATTAACCAAAAAGGTAATTAAAATATCATTTATTGTCGCTGACAATGTCATGCATTAATTCTGTCATCCGAGTTAGAAAATTTCTATGCGATGTTGGAAACATTCTTAGGAATATTTAAAAACTAATTCGACTTGAAGCAAATTAGTTTCCAAAGAGTAGAATAACTTTCGTATCTATTCGCATGGCTTATTATCTCCTCGTAACAGAGTTCACAGTAGGATATAGGAATACATAGTGAAGTAGCTCTTAACCCCTTGTACTCTGTTGTTAAAATTTTAAATCTTCAAATTAAATTGAAAGATGAACTGGTGCTGATTTTTTAACAAATTTGGTTTGAGATGGCGCTGTCGTAGACAGCAACATCTTGGACCAAAATTGTTGAAAAATGTACACCAGTTTCTTTGATATTGACACAATAAAAACTAGAATCTTGACATCAGAGTGGTAAGGGTAATGTAGATTATTCATTTTACTGCTGCCATTTCGGCATAAGTGGAATTGTTAGGGGATTTGTGTTGCTTGCAATGCCTTGTTTGAAATTAAGATAGTAGAATTTGATGGCTAATGGATAGGGCTGCGCGATATACCGATACCATATTTAAAACCGATATCCCGCACTGACGGTTTCATAACCGATTATAAAAAATAAATATCAAAAAACCGAATATGAACATATTTTCGGTTTTTCGTATCAGGATTGTTAAAAATAAAAGATACTAACGAGCATGAAAAGCGTAAT
Organism: Chaetoderma sp. LZ-2023a; assembly: GCA_034401795.1. Classification (NCBI taxonomy): domain Eukaryota; kingdom Metazoa; phylum Mollusca; class Caudofoveata; order Chaetodermatida; family Chaetodermatidae; genus Chaetoderma; species Chaetoderma sp. LZ-2023a. The sequence goes on from CM067371.1 coordinate 15,057,721, forward strand.
GAATAATAATGGCCAGACTTTCCATTAAGCTACGTTCGGGGCAACTAATAATTGAACGTGGCCCCAATTGCGCATATTGTGTAACTCCATGTAACTCGCTGTACGCCGAGAGAAATCAAGCAGCGAATTAATTAAATAAATATCCACTCGTCTTTTCTCTGATAGTCTCAGATAAATTTGCAATATAAAATACAATACTAACGCGGGAATTTGTCATTGAAATTTGTATCGGGGAAAACATTTCTAAACAACGGCATCCATTTTATTTACGTCACCGGCTAATTAACATAATGCAAAGTCGTCCCAAAACTAAACCGCCCGAATGGATAAAAATCTCGCCAATAAATATAATGCTGAATACATTTTGCTGATTAGGATATAATTTTAAATAAAATTATTACTCAAAGCGTTTTTAAAACATTATCTTCTATACACAATATCATATTAACTTATGAAATTAGCGTTCGCAATATTACAGTTAATATTTTCTTCAAGGCATGATTTCGTCCTCGGGCCGAATTGGAAATGAAAGAAGAAAGGGAGATAAGTACATCATAATTAATTACAATCACGTGATTAGGCTACGTCTTTTCGCAACCTGTTTTAATGATTTATGATTAATTTTGACAAAATAAACGATGTTTATTTAACTGTGCTTAATATTTAGGCGGTCTAATTAATAATTTCACTCCCGCGATGATGGATATTATACGGTATATTAAGCTTTAAAGGCGTAAAACGTTACGACTGTATCAGTGCATGAAAATACATTCTGTTTTCGTGCTATTTTTTATCATTTAAATTTTTTGTTTCATGTCCATAAAACCGATATTCGGTTAAAACCGATATGAAAAGTCATATCGAAACTGATATGGCTGTAAGCCAAACCGCGCAGCCCTAGGGCTTCACGGTATTGGAAAAACGAAAACCGGTTATGGTATCAATTTCAATACCGGTATACCTTTCATACCGGTATTACTCATATGTGCATTGAATGATGTTGTAGGGGGTACTTTGGGCGCCATAGCATTTGTATATTCTACATAAAACATGTGTTTTGTTGTCATTTCCCCACCCCCAAATCATCGTTGTCGTATAACGTATTAGTGTTTGAACGACATACATATGACACCATGCTCGGACATTAAATACTATTCTCAGTTCGAATTTGTTTCCATAAATGAACAAGCGGCACTATTTATATTATCATCTATATACAAAGATAACAATATAAATCGCGTTACTTGTGTATTTTGGAAGCAAAGTCGCGGTATTAGTTCATAAAATGTTGACTCACGTAAAATATGTGCAAGCCGGAAGTGACCCCGTAAAGTGCGCAGAATGTTTACGCGCACTTGATAACGGGTGAATGATTGACAGCTACCATTAGTCAGCAGAAATAACAGCGAGCCACAAATATTAAATGTAAATTTTATTCCAAATATTTAAAACAAATCAACAATATAATCAAATGATAAACTTTTTTTGAAAATGTATCCTTAGAATGACTGACTCGGCTATCAAGCCAGTCATTCCAGGGATAACTCTTTTCAATAGTTTTTGCTAGGCCTATTCACTCGAGAGCACTATGTTTACTAATCTAAATGTGTGATTTTAGCACTTAAGAATACAAAACACGGGGGTCACGAGTACAACAATAGGTCTCTTATGGTTCTTAGGTGTAGAGTTAATTGCAAATAATGCATTTGCACACCAAGTGAAAACTTATTTTGAAAATTTCCCACTGGAATGACTGGCTCGGTTATCTAGCCAGTCATTCTAGTAAAAAATGTTCAAAAATAGTTTTCATTTGGTCTGCAAATGGATAATTCTCACTGCTACAGCATTATTGTTTTACAAAGTTTGACATATTTCCTGCCAGAAAAGATAGCATGTTGACCTTATCAGGTTTTAAGCAAGCACGTTTGGGGTTAACAATCTGGCCTGCTTTGCTAAAGAGTCGTTCTGAGGGACAGCTTGTGACAGTCACACAAAGATACTTCTTAGCAAAGTTGGCTAAGGTCGGATAGCTCTTTTCATGAATTTTCCACCAGTCTAGTGGATTGGAGTCTTGGTCTGGTTCAGGGACACCTAAATACAATACAAGTTCACTATCTACTGGGAGAGTGTCTACTGAGCTACATTGATTGTCACTTGATTTCTTGGTTTTGACAAACAAACTTGCTACGGTTTTCTTAGCTGGTGTGTGTTTAACATGGACATCGTTACTGATAGACACAGGCTTGACATGTAGTGATACATCCATACGAATTTTCTCCTTCACAGTGTGGTACTCCTCCTCGGTCAGATATTGATTCTTGAACTTAGGATCAAGAAAGGTTGCCACACATAGAAGTTCATTAATTTTATCGTCATTGTAACGAGATTTCTTTATCGAATCTCGCATCTCGGTTGTCAAGTCATGAACAATTACATCATCCTCTGTTGGCGGATTGAGAACATTGACATTGATGACGTTAAGCAGAGGTTTCAATGAAGATACACTAACATATTTCTCCTGTGACAAAATATCGGTAAAGTCTCCTACACTTTCTAGGGCACTACACACTGCTTCCAAAACATGGGAATCCTGCCAAGTAGGGGCTAGTTGTTTAGTCTTCCGATCTAAATTTAATACTCTGCTAATGGCTGTCTCCTGCTCAACTATCCTCTTCATCATGGCAAACTTGGCTCCCCATCTAGTGGCACAATCCTGTGAATAGATAAGATTAAGACATATTCATCTTAGGGCTTGCAAATGAACAATTTAGTCAATGTCCATATCCTAGTAACTTAGCCAGTCATTCCAGCGGTAAATTTTCAAAAAATAATTTTATCTTAGGGCTTGCAAATGAACAATTTAGGATAACATATCTAATTCTAACAGAATAAAATGGGTCAATGTCCTCATCATAGTAACTTAGCAAGTCATTCCAGCGGTAAATTTTCAAAAAATAATTTTATCTTAGGGCTTGCAAATGAACAATTTAGGATGACATATCTAATTCTAACTGAATTAAATGGGTCAATGTCCTCATCATAGTCATCTTGCCGGCTAAGCGGACAAACGTTACTAAGGCAACAACTACTGGCCTACTATAGAAATAATACACCACATACTGTGCTTGACTGATCAACCATTTTCATCCCAAACACACATAATAGATGAATTCTGCTGAATATTTGAATAATTATTTTACTGAAAACTATTATAATGATTCAGTTAAACTATCACTGCAAATATTCAGCAAGAGTACATGTAGGCCTACTATATGTAAACTACAATATATAGATAACAAACTTACTGTAATCAGCTGATGCTTTGGCAATCCAAGGGTTTCCTGCGCCTCCTTGAGCTCGCGTCGCTTCTTCCAGCTGGTAGAGAATGTCGACACAATCGTACGGCATACACCTAACGTTCTCGATATACGCTTATCGTTCATTGCACCATTTACTGCTAGATGCAAATTGTGGCCAAAGCATGACAGGTTAATCCAATCCAGATCTCGTAGAGCCTTTTTTATGTTGCTGCCGTTATCCGTCGTCATGCACACATTCTTGTCAGCGCTAAGTCCCCAGTTTGCAAAACATTCTGTCAAAGTTTGTCCGATGTTATCTGCCGTATGGTCATTTGGAAAATACAATGTTTCTAACACACGAGCCTGTAGGGTCCACGTCCTATCGATGAAATGGACGGTCAGGCCAAGATACGGCACCATATTTTCTGATGATCAAAGATCCGTGGTAGTAGCAAAGTAGTCTGCACATTTCAGTTCATCGACGATCTTATTGCGCACCTCAATATAGAACTGCGAAATCGCAGTATCGCCAAAGTAATTACGACCAGGCAATTTGTACCGGCTGTCAAACTGTGAGAGCATGTTAATGAAGTGATCGTTGTCTACTGTGTATATAGGAATCATACCTCCGGCTAAGTATCGCGTCACTGCTTCAGTCAGGCGTTTGTGTCGTGGATGCGATTTCTCGTAGATCGTTCCTTTACAGAATGACTCACTTATCTTCTGCTGCTTTCGCGGCGTTGTCTCTGTCTCGTCATCAAGGGTTAAATCGTCACTTTCGTTTACCAGGCGTGAACGTCAGTTGCAAAAATGCTTGCGGATGATGCTTGCATAAATGAAATCGTAAATTAGAGGTGTTACCACCTCTGGCGCACACAGACTCTTTACACAATTTACACACTGGCTTTTCTTCATCAGTTGCTTTACCGTCATCACCTGCTATAAATCCGAAATGTAACCAAACGGGAGACGTTCCCTTGGCTTTAGGAATCAATTCCATAGTGTTGAAAAGATATAATCGTCCGAAATTAATTTTAAAACATTAATACTAGTATGGGCTAGGACGGCTATATTTATAAAAAGGTCTTCTTGAGCTTGGGTCACATGACGATCAATAATTTATCAATAATTTGTATGAATAGAATGGATTAATAGCCTAATAATAGGGCCATTGATTTCGTGGTGATCAGAGTGTGTGACCTATACTCTTGTTTTCTTTACAAAAAAATTTAAAAAATCAGTAAAGTTGAAACACTTTTTCCAAAATAATTTTAGTGATATTTGTTATCAAGAACAGCACAACAAATTTGAAGGAAATTTTTTTCAAAATAATCATTTGATCATATACTACATATTATGCATTCAAAATTCTGCCACTGTATATCGAAGGGTTAGGCGGCCAGGGCGGGCAATCAATAGTCTTAGTTAAATTAGTCAATAAACGCTGGACACATACAGGTTTGAATGAGCATTCGTTCTCAATTCTAGTTTTGACAAGGATTTATTGTATGATCACCACGCGCAAAGCGAAAGTTAACAATAGGTGTCGACCTTGTAATGCCGTCAATAGCGTCATCAGAATGGAATGTGGATGGAGTATTCCCGTAATGATAATCAGAACGAGGCTGAGCTGTGTTTATTTTAATTTATTCTTGAGCATAATGACGTCAAACGCGTCATCATCACCCTTTGTAAGAACAATGGCGGACATTTATCGGAAATTGCGTTGCAAAAAAACTTTGAAATTTTATAGTTAAATGACCTTTATTGGCATAGAAAATCGTTACACAATGAAGGATTAATATAATATGAACTGAACAGGTATGGATATAACAATAAGGCATGATAAATTTGTAGATATTTCGGCATTTTTACTTTTCAGTGCCGATAAAATGTACTTATGACTTTCAAATCTCGCGAGATTTGCGCGAGATTTGCGCGAGATTTGCGCGAGATTCGCGAGACTCGCGAGACTTGGCGGTTGTGATTACTTCCGGGTTGGATTTTGACAGTTTTTGTTTACGACGAAATGATCATTGCAAACTCTACAAATAATATTTTTTATAATATTTCGATATTTCGGTATTGAAAATATCATTCCGGTATGACAACCGGTATGGGTATGATACCGGTATTCGGTATCATACCGAAATACCGTGAAGCCCTACGCAGCCCTACTAATGGAGGGATCTGATCTGCCACTATCTGACGTCATGATAATCAAATATAATGTGTGTCATTATCTGACATCATGACAATCAAATATGGCCGTCATTATCAAATACATCACTTGTTACATGAGAAAATCAAAATGGCATAGATCCTTCGTGAATGTGGCAACGGTCCATCACGAAAGCATATGTATTGTATGGCTGATGAATTTATAATTTTAAAGAAATGTTGAATAGGCAGCGATAATCTCCAGTCAAATTAGTTTCAAAATATTCAACATCTTATCTGTATAATTACCTTGAAATTGGGATTCTGGGAATTCAGCGTTCAAGGTGTAAAAATAGGTTAAAAGGTGCACACAGCGTGAGAGGAGCTTAGCTTGGAATAATGCAGGTTGTATCTAAAACTGTATTCCTCTGTTATTAACTTTGCATTGCTTCTGTCTTATCTACTTTCAGGTGTGCTTCAAGGATCTGTGGTTTCTCGAAACAGGTATTTTGTAATTTAGTAAATTCTTTTTTAATTTGACATGGCCTGAATAACAATTGCCAGAAATAAAATAAATTGAAATTGAAATTTAATGCCTTCATGTGGATTGTTAGTACACTCCCTCAAAAACTTTATTTTTAAATTTCTATATTTATATCATTCTCAAGGCATGCTATTTTTATCTAGTACCATACTTATGGCAACACAGGCTATTACAACAACAAGCATGGTCATGGCAACACAGGCTATGACAACAACAGCCATACTTATGGCAACACAGGCTGACAACAAAAGCATACAACAGCCATGCTTATGACAATACAGACTATGACAACAACAGCCATGCTTATGACAATACAGGCTATGACAACAACAGCCATACTTATGGCAACACAGGCTATGACAACAACAGCTGGGTTAGAAATAAATGAAAAGATGTAGTTGCCCACAGGCCAACATAACATATGATGTCATTTCATGCATTTTCAGATTGCCCGCCGCAGATTAAGGTTGTCCGCATATGTTAAGATAAATGACAGAAAATTAGAATCACTATTGCTTTGTGAAGTAAATTTTGAAAAATAGCCACAATTATTGAGAAATGTCTTTAAGCATACTGGTTACTCTTTCTAATAATTAAATAAATAAATGCCTTAAAATGAAGTTAGTCAGTAGGTATCAAAAACAGTTTAATGCTTTAGTCTGAGTATTTATCATGATTGCCCTGTGTATCAATAACAGCCAAAGTTTAGTGAAGTCTTGTGAAAATCAGGTTTCCCCCGGGCAACAGGGCAAAAGGACATTTCGATCCATGTACAGCCATGCTTATGGCAACGCAGGCTTTGACAACAAAAGCATACAACAGCCATAATTAGAAATGTATGGCAACACAGGCTATGACAACAAATGCATACAACAGCCATACTTATGGCAACCACAGGCTATGACAACAGCCATACTTATGGCAACACAAGCTATGACACCAAAAGCATACTACATCCATACTTATATCAACTCGGCCTATGACAACAACAGCCATGCTTATGGCAACACAGGCTATGTCAACAAAAACATACAACAGCCATACACAGGCTATGACAACAACAACAACCATACTTACATGTATGTCAACACAGCCTATGACAACTACAGCCATACTTAAGGCAACACAGGCTATGGCAACAAAAGCATACAACAGCCATACACAGGCTATGACAACAACAGCCATACTTATGTCAACACGGGACATGACGACAGCAGCCATGTGTATAGCAACAGGCTATGACAATAAAAGCATACAACAACCATACTTATGGCAACACAGGCTATGACAACAACAGCCATACCTATGGCAACACAAGCTATGACAACACCAGCCATATTTATGGCAACACAGGCTATGACAACAGCAGCCATACTTATTGCAACACAGGCCATGACAAATAAAGCATACAACAGGCATACCTATTGCAACACAAGCTATGACAACAACAGCCATATTTATGGCAACACAGGCTATGACAACAAGAGCCATACTTATTGCAACACAGGCCATGAGAAATAAAGCATACAACAGCCATACCTATGTCAACACAGGCTATGCCAACAACAGCCATACTTATGGCAACACAGACAATGACAACAATGGGCATACTTATGGTAGCACAGGTTATGACAACAACGGCCATACTTGTGGCAACACAGGCTATGACAACAACAGCCATACTTTTGGCAACACAGGCCCTGACAACAACAGCATACAACAGCCAGTTTCTGTTAACTGCTTTTAGACTAAGCATTAGAATTGCACCTAATAGATCAGCACATGTCAGCTATGTGTAGATATCGTAATGAGATGAGGTACATGATGGAAGATGTTAATACTGATCGTTATAACAATAGCTTAAGATAATTTATTTAAGAATGTTTTGGTCAAATTTTGTTAAGAAAGGCTAAATTATGGCTTGAATTGGCAGGACAAGAGAAGACTCCATTGTATCTTTGAAAATTTGCTAGATACCGACTGGCTCGGTTTGTAAATTTTCAAAGATGCTCTGCTCTTGGCCAGCAAATGGACATTCCGTAAGAGCACTGCAGAGGCGGGTTCTGTCCAGCTTGAGCATTAAAGGCTGAAAGATGAAGGTCTGCATGCTTGCACTGGCTGTCACTAGCTGTCACTGCCTGTCACTAGCTTTCACTGCCTGTCACTAGCTGTCACTGACTCAGTAGCTGTCACTAGGTGCCACTGGATATGGCTGTCACAGGCACTAAATGCTGCAACAGTCTGATTTCTGTTGTGAAACTTTTATGTTAGTATAACAGGATCTAAATACATCTGGCTAATATCTTTAGGATGGCTCTTATCATGTCAGTTATCAGCAAGCTAAAGGTGTTTTCAATGCTGTTTGTTATTTCAGAGAAGCCTCCTGCCCCATCACGTGTGCAGCTTGTCCGTGCCAGCACTAACACACTAGAAGTGTGCTGGAATGGTGTTCCTACAGCGGATGCTTATCTCCTACAGCTTCAGAAGTTTGACCTGCCTCCAGCTCAGGCAATGGTGCCCGGATCTATACCCGCATCACCGACCGCAGTCCAGAAAACACCTGGGGTGGGTCAAGCATCACCGGCAACAACAGTGGCCGCACCCGGCTCTCTGGCTGTGACACCTAGAGGAGCCGTGTCGCCGCTCGCACTGCCACATACTGTCACACCGATTCGTATTCAAGCACCGAATATAGGTATGTATCACGTGGAGAGTGACTAGGCAGGCTGTAAATTTGATTTGTTTGTAGTTGAAATAAAATATTCCTGTAGTCTTACAATTTTTCAATAGTACAAATTAACACTTGCTTATTAAAATAGTTACTGATATAGATGCTATTTTTAGAAGCACCTTAGATCTCCGAAACGGTTTGGCGGTTTCTGTGTGCCACTCATTTTCTTTGCAAATGTACTATATTTATCGAGCTATACGTTTATATTGTGTGGAACACTCATAATCCTTCAAGGATTACAGGTTTTCTTCTTCAATGCTTAAATTTTCTCGTCCATTTGCAACTAAGAACACTATTTTTAAAAATTTACCCCTGGCTTGATTGGAGCTAATGATTCCAGTCGTACATATACATTTTTAGCTGGTAAAGCAAGCTTATGCCATGGCGACCATGCGTTGTCAGTCAACTTTACCTTTAGATTACTTCTCAAGAACCAGTAAGTGGATTTCAACCAAATTTGGCCATATGGAACCAAGTTTGTTCAAACGAAGACGATCGATCAATTTGGTCGACCATCATCTTGGATTTTGGCTGATTTTTAGAAATGTCGTTAACGCTTCCACCGACAAATCAGTGAAAAAGTATATTCTTCAAGATAAAAAACGTATTCTATTAAATATTTGAAATTAATTTGACTGGAAGCCATTGCTGCCTTAATGTCAACGTATTCAGCAATTTTCCTTGAAAATTGTGTATGGGGAATTTATCGATGGAATGCGTAAAATCTCAGAAACCGCTTATTCCAAACTTATGATTTATTCTTGTAACATTTCTGGCCAAAACCGTAGCATTCTACCTATAGGCGATGGCCATGCTAGTTGAAATGCAGAGATGTTCCAGGGGAGAGATACAGGCTTCTTGGGCCTCTGGCTATAAATAATTCCAGGGGCTGCAAAATGGACATTGCTTAAGACCATTACAAAGGCTGTTTCTGGCCGATGACTCTTAAAGCGATGCTAATCTCATCTCAAATGTTGTATTGCACCGATCGAATATGGGATATAGATTCCGTATCATTCATATCCTGTCACATTCCCTGATCTGTATCGCAATTATCTGTTTTGTAATATCGAGTAAATGTTGAACAGTGATCGACACCATTTTGTCTCCTCAAGCTATTGTGTGTGATGTCATGTAAGCTCCAATGCATCACATTCTTTATTATGTAATGCTCATCCCATTGAATAGTTTGAAACTAATTTGACGAAGTTGTTGCTGCCTATGGCAGCAACAACTTCCAATCAAATTGGTTTCAAAATATTCAACAGCTTATCTGTAGGATAGCTTTTATACCACATTGCCAAACTATAACTGGAGCCTCTATGACTGAGCGTATATACCGAGGCAGACACGCTAGGGTTTTTCTGGTTGGTTGAAAAGTAAATCATGACAGCCATCATAGGGTGTAGAAATGTACCAACATTTAACTACTAAATCCTGAATATCTTTCCTTAGAGGTGTGATAAAAGGCTTAAAATTACCTGGCTAGTTTATGACCGCCTGAATAGCTATCAAGAGATGGGATTAGTTATCCTTTAACGTGTTAAATAATCTGACAGTCTAAAGCAACAACAATGTCTATTTGAATTAATATACAGCTGTTTACATGAATGATTATGCTTGAACAGAGATGAACAACTTCATTGGTTATTACTTTTAGCCACAATAAAGTGAACCGTATATATGCAATTTGCATCAAATTTTTTTTCATAAAATATGTCTGTTGATCCTTGACGAATAATGGCTGGTGTTTTGTTCTCAGCCGTGACCACACCAAGTGCTTTGGTTCGTGCACCTAGCACCATCACTATGAGCCCATCACAGATGATCAAGGGCTTGACCGGGCCCATACACGTTGTCCAGAGTGGTCAGTCTTTTCATTCAGTTCTGTGGACGTGTTGTACTGCATGATACTACTCTTAATTTGCTAGAGAATTTTAATCCTTCCGCTGTTGTTGTGTTTTAGTGTTGTACATATTTGCATGATTGCACCTCCCCACACACCCACCCACCACTTTCCCCGTTTTGTCTCATCTTTTCCTTGTCTTATTTTATTTGTAATACAGGCCTAACAGGGGCCTATTCGGAGGCTAGTTGTCATGGGACATTTATTAGCCACATTGCAGTCTACAAAATCTGCTTCACTAGGCTGATCCAGTCAAATATAGACTTGATGCTGATCCAGTCAAATATAGACTTGATGCTGATCCAGTCAAATATAGACTTGATGCTGATCATGCACCATGAGATGTACGATCTCAATAATCACTAAGTCACATGTTTCTATGACAACCACCAACATTCTAGGTATACAAGTAGCCACATGTTTCTATGACGACCACACGCATTCTGGCTATACACGTAGCCACATGTTTCTATGACGACCACAAGAATTCTAGCTGTACAAGTAGCCACATGTTTCTATGATGACCACATGCATTCTGGGTATAAGTGTCTTCTGTAAAATAAGACCACCTGTCCTAAGGGACCACTCAAGATTGTGGCTAACAAAAGGCAATTTTTTATGACAATTAGCCTGTATTATCCATTTAATCGTCAATATTTGTAAAAAATAAATTTGAAATCTTTCCATACTGAATGGCAAAGATAGGACTATTTTGAAAATTTCTTAAATATAATCTTCTTTTTGGCATGCAAATGTACATTTCTCAAGAGCACTGCATATACATGTATATCCATAGGCCAGTTTGGGCTGAGCACTATTACCGAGTTAAAAGGATCGTATTACTCACTTTCACACATATGGGTGTGCTTTTATTTATATCATAAAACCTGTTTTCGTATTGATGTTGGCTTGCTGTTTCAAAATATTCACAGTCAAAAGGAAGATGTTCGAGGTGTGTTAGGGTTAAATTCATAATAATTCATAGTTGTGCATCCATGGTACCCTCTGTCTTTAGCATGAATGAGAAATATTGCTTGGGAACAGTTGATAAGAGTTTGGGACCCCCAAATTTCAGCTGGGGACTTTCACTTTTCAGGGTATGGGGGTCACTGGAACCTCCAAAATTTAAATGTCGTGAGATACACTGAGTTCACTACTTAAAGAGCACTAGCCTTTGAAGAAGACTTATGTTCTTTCTGTGTTTATAGCAAGTGTGACTATATGGCTGTATCTATATATGTGTATGTTTCTATATGTTTACATCCCGTGAGTAATATATTATAACCCTCCTTGAATACATTCTCCTGAACTCTTTCACCGACAAATTGCTGAAAGCGTAAATTCTTTCTATCGATGCATCGCATGTTCTGTTGAATATTTTTTGAAGTTAATGACTGGAAACTGTTGCTGCCTAAGGCAGCAACAGCTTCCAGTCATATTAATTTCAAAATATTCACCAGCTGTCCTGTATTATTATATTAAGATACTGAGGATTCATGGATAAAATGGTTAACCTGCTATAACAAGTCCTGTGTGATGTCGTGGTGCCGTCAGTGATGAGACAATGTTTCTTAGCCCTTTAACATTCATGTCAGCCCAAATTGGCTTCTGCAGTGGTCTCGAGAAATGTCCTTTTAGCAGACCAAGAGAAGACTATTTTTGAAAATTTACCACTCGAATGACTGGCTCGAGCCAGTCATTCCAGTGGTAAATTTTCAGAGTGTTTTCTTGGTCTGCAAATGGACATTTTCTATGAGAAAATTAAAATTTTCTTGAACAAATTTGAGGGTAAAAAAAATGAATGGTCAAATTTGGTCAAGAAAATCAAATTATTTGTTTATTGAATGCCCATTTACAGGCCAATAGAAGACTATTTTTGGAAATCTGTTACTGGAATGACTGGCTTGGCTATCGAGCCATACCTGGCTCGGTTATCGAGCCAATACCTGGCTCGGTTATCGAGCCAGTCATTCAAGTGATAAATTTTCAAAAATAGTCTTCTCTTGACCTGCAAATGGACAGTCCTCAAGGCCACTACAGAGACCGGTTTTGCCCATTAAAGGGTTAAATCAAAGTTTTGCCACTAATGCTGGTCAAAAACTGCCTTTGCAGGGAGAGAGGGGGTTTGAACAATGTTTATTTACTTGTAATTTACAGGAAGATGGAAGACTAATTTTGAATACTTATCACCGAAATGTCTTTATAGCCGAAACAGCCATTCTAGTGGACCTTTACAAAATGTAGTCTTCTCTTGGCCAGCAAATGGACATACGCTAAGCATAAGATTGTGTTTTCTTAACTAATCTTGACCATTAATGGACTCTAGTGTGTGAATCAGTTGCTCCCACATCGTGAAAATATCATCAACATGAATTCTTCTCTTCGGCTTTTGTCATAAATGGATTTGCTCAATGAAAGATTTGGTCAGGAATTTTTTGTTGCCTACTTGTCTGTCCAGGGGAAAGAGATTTTTATGATTTTTTTCACACTATCGTGCAGAATTTCAAATATTGTGGCATGCATATCCCAGCATGCAGTAGTGAAAGCATGAATATCCTATCAGGCCATGGCAATGAAAGCATGAATACCCCAGGATGCAGTAGGGAAGGGATTGATATCCCTGCATTCAGTAGTGTAAGGGTTAATATCCCAGCATGCAGTAGTGTAAGGGTTAATATCCCAGTATGCAGTAGTGTAGGGGTTGATATCCCAGCATGCAGTAGTGTAAGGGTTAATACCCCAGCATGCAGTAGTGTAAGGGATGATATCCCAGCATGCAGTAGTGTAATGGTTAATATCCCAGCATGCAGTAGTATTCAAAATTATAATTATCCCAACATACAACTGGAAGGAAATATCCCAGCATACAGTAGTGAAAAGACGAATACCCTAGTTGGCCACTGTGCAGTAATGAAAGCATACCGTCATTTCTCGACTAAAGACTGCCCTCGAATATAGGTCACAGGCCCAAATTTGACCAAAATCCACCCAAAAAACTCTTGTATTCAAATATAAGACGCTGTGAAATTTAGAAAAATGTACCTTAAAAAATCGAAAATTTGTGTGAAAAATTACCATCACTCAGCACTATGTTTAATGTATGCCTAAAAAGTATCATGGTAGAAGAGAAATTATTAAATAGGCATTTATTACATCAAAATCAATCAAATTTTAACATAAAATGTCGCCTCGAAAACAGAAATCATTTGACATTAGGAATGTGGCAAGATGGTCACCAGTTGTACATCGTCCTGTTGCATGATCCTCGCCCTCCAACTACATTCCCGTATCGAGTACCGTGCTTGCACACCTTTGATGTTTGTGCTAAGTTCATGAAGCGTCATACATATTAATGAGCTGGGGTCAGTCAACTTGCGCCAATGATATTGCTTGATAAGAAATCAGGAAGTAGACAAATTTACACATGTGCGTAAACTAAACTAGCGGTTTTTGTTACAGAAAACCAATCTACACATTTTCTGTTCCTAAGATAACTTGTTTAGAGCAAAAGTATTGCAAACTTTTGCAAATATCTCTTTCCAGTTCAACAGCATCGCGATGGCCGTTTTTTTTGTGATTGTAAATTTGGTCACCAGACGAAGCCTTGTCTATCGTGTGAAGTAGGCAGAAATCTGATTCGCTACCTCCAGCCCACTAGCTTAACGTTACTTCACATAGCGAGAAATCACAAGTCTGCAAGTACGGCCTCGAACAGCATAGCTATGTGAGTGGGCGTATGTTAGTACGATGCCAGTTGTAATGCCGACCAATATCAGATGATCTTCTTATGTTGGCGAGCCGCTGGCTCTTTTGCGATTGGAGGTGCTGTGTAATCTTATGCGCTAACGGGAGTTCATTATCAAATGTGTACGGGGACATTCAGTTCCTATCTCGCTATGATAATATATAGCAATTTCCAAGTTCCGAGTCCAGAATATTTATATCTGAGTACTCGCTCTAAATAAAGATCTTGCTTTTGAGGCGAATCACGTGTTTATATTTGTTCTCGACGCCATTTTATGTGAAATTCTGGATAAATTTTGATGTAATAAGTGATATTTGTTAAAGAATAAGCAATATTTAAGCGCCCCAATTTAATAATTTCACTTCCTCATGATGTCTTTGGAGTGTGCATTAAACATAGTCATCAGGCTGCGAGAATTTTCTAGTGCAAAGTTTAGTTCAATTTCCGTGGTATAATTTTTAACCTTTTTAGAAAAATTTTGACCAAAAATGTGCTCAATTATAAGATGCACCCCCCCCTTCCTAGAACATGTAATTTGACCAAAAAAAACCGGCATCCTTTAGTCAAATTTTTACTGTAAATACACAATGTATCCCTGCATGCAGCAGATAAAGCAAATATACCAACATGTAGTTAAAGCCTAAATATCCTAGTGTGAAAAGATGAATATCCCAGCATGCAATAGTGAAAAGATGAACATCCCAGCATGCAGTAGTGAAAAGATGAATATCCCAGCATGCGGTGGTGAAAAGATGAATATCCCAGCATGCAGTAGTGAAAAGATGAATATCCCAGCATGCAGTAGTGAAAAGACGAATATTCCAGCATGCAGTAGTGAAAAGATGAATATCGCAGTATGCGGGAGTGAAAAGATGAATATCCCAGCATGCAGTAGTGAACGGATGAATATCCCACCTCGCAGTAGTGATGGAAGGCATTGATATCCCAGCATACAGTAGTGATAGCATAAATTTCCCAGCATGTAGTAGCAAAAGGCTGAATATTTGAGTGTGATTTAAGTGGCATCTGGAATAGAGACATTGTTTCATCTCACAGGAATGGTTATGCTGCATTTTCTTAAGCTGTATCGTTGCTTGATTACATTAGAAGTAAATGATTGTTTATTCCCAGCATTTATCATGCAGATTCATGCCACGTTTATCCACACAACCGTAACACTGGTCCTAGAGTCATTTTGTTGTCTACCTTTGTTGTTCAATACACGTATAGCATGTCATTACGGTCATGATAGTATTTAGCATCGATGGGGAATTGAACCAAAAAATGGCGACAATGCCCACAGATGTTGCCACCAGAACAACACAGCAGGACAAAATCCTACTTTGCCAACATCTGTGGGCTATAAAGCTGGGCACTGTCGGCAGTTGTGGGTTCGATCCCCGGTCGATACACTGGCTGTTGTTGTTTCTGTTGTTTGTTGTAGAAATGTAGTCTGACACTTAATGGACCTTTCCAGAGTAATGACGTCCTATGACATCATAATCAGCTAAGCGCGTGTAGGATGGCGTCATAATCATTACATCATAAATGATTCTATACGGACCATCTTTAATTCTTAAAAGTCTGACACATAAGAATTGTATGTTGTTACTATTTAATAAACATGCTGTTGTATATTTTGAAACTAATTTGACTGGGCACTGTTGCTGCCATAGGCAGCAACAGCACCCAGTCAATTTAGTTTCAAAATATTCAACAGTTTACCTGTACAGTTTTCTGGAAATTGATAGTCAGGAAGTTCAGAGATCGATCGATCCCAGCACGAGCGAGTTGTGGGTGCAGCTTAGCTAGAGATGGGCGGGACATAGCTAAAAATGGAAAGGCCTATTGTAAATTAATGATATCAGTTTATTTAAAATGCTCATTTTTCCTTTACATCCGAGTAGGAATGAGCCCTCGGCAGAAATCGACCGGCATCACTGTTACACCATTGTCATCGGGTATAAAAGTAGTGACATCGCCACAGATTCTCACTGCTGCGGGTCAAAAGGTCATGGTACCGGGTGGCGCCACACTAACAAAAGTGCCTACTGTAAGTATATAGGTGCATCGTCAAAATCGGAACACTTTCAAGCGTGTAATTCATAGACAACAGATTCTTTGCAATGACAGTTCTAAGTATTCTGTTGAATGTCTTGAAATTAATTTAACTTGGAGCCATTGAGCTGTCCACGTAGGCTTACATGACTATATGTATGTGATTATATCGAAATTCGTGATTATATTTTAAATTGTGAATTATGATCAAAAATTAAATAATCGAAAAATTGTGAATAATTATTACTGCGTAAATATTTTAAAATCTACCGTTTAATTGTTCTTTAATACGAAAGATCAAGAAAATGGCCATTTTGATCAGCGAATGTATAGCCATTTGGAGGCCAAGACAAGACAAGTTTTTGAAAATGTAACACTGGAATGACTGGCTTGAGAATCGAACCAGGCATTCCAGTGATCCTCTTTCAAAAATAATCTTTTCTTGGCCTGCAAATTGACATTTCTAAGCACCATTGCACCTTTCATCATTGATACGCCTTTGTTGTTATGTCTGGATAATTTAAACTCTGGCTGATTACTCGAGTAATCACGATTATTCTTATATGTAATTGATCTTGATCAATCAAAGCAATACTCGTGCAAGCATGTGTCTATGGCCGCCTCAGCAGCGTCTGCCAACCAGATTATTATTTTTAAATATTCATCAGCTTTTCTGAATAGGTGTTTTGAGATTTAATCCTTGAAATGCCAGTATCACAATTACAAGACAACTATGCAGGTAAGCTGTTGAATAATTTCGAAACTAATTTGACTGGAACCTCTTGCTGCCATCCAACAGCATATTCCTATCATTATAAAGAATTTGTCATTTCCTAAGGTTAAATGATTAACGTGAATCGAGGGATAACACTGATTACATTTTACATGTGGTGACATTTCTCAGGTCTATGTTGTCACATGACTGTCCCACGATGGTTAACCTTGATGAACAGATGAGGTGTGATGCTTAAACTTGATGAACAGCTGAGGTGTGATGCTTAACCTTGATGAACAGATGAGGCGTTATGGTTAACCTTGATGAACAGATGAGGCATGATGGTTAACCTTGATGAACAGAGGAGGCGTGATGGTTAACCTTGAACAGATGAGGCGTGATGGTTAACCT
Organism: Chaetoderma sp. LZ-2023a; assembly: GCA_034401795.1. Classification (NCBI taxonomy): domain Eukaryota; kingdom Metazoa; phylum Mollusca; class Caudofoveata; order Chaetodermatida; family Chaetodermatidae; genus Chaetoderma; species Chaetoderma sp. LZ-2023a. The sequence goes on from CM067371.1 coordinate 15,075,290, forward strand.
TGATGAACAGATGAAGCGTGGTGGTTAACCTTGATGAACAGATGAGGCATGATGGTTAACCTTGAACCGATGAGGTGTGATGGTTAACCTTGATGAACAGATGAGGTCTGATGGTTAACCTTGATGAACAGAGGAGGCGTGATGGTTGACCTTGATGAACAGATGAGGCGTGATTGTTAACCTTGATGAACAGATGAGGTGTGGTGGTTAACCTTGATGAACAGATGAGGTCTGATGGTTAACCTTGATGAACAGATGAGGTCTGATGGTTAACCTTGATGAACAGATGAGGCGTGATGGTTAACCTTGATGAACAGATGAGGCGTGATGGTTAACCTTGATGAACAGATGAGGCGTAATGGTTAACCTTGATGAACAGATGAGGTGTGATGGTTAACCTTGATGAACAGATGAGGTGTGATGGTTAACCTTGATGAACAGATGAGGCGTGATGGTTAACCTTGATGAACAGATGAGGCGTGATGGTTAACCTTGATGAACAGATGAGGCGTGATGGTTAACCTTGATGAACAGATGAGGTGTGATGGTTAACCTTGATGAACAGATGAGGTGTATTACTGACATAGTTGATCATTTGTCCTGTTTAACCCTTTCACCAACAAATCCCTGACAAAATATTCTTTACGATATAAAACTTATTGTTGAATATTTTGAAATTAATTTGCCTAGAAGCTGTTGCTGCCAACACCCACATTTACTGGCCATATAAAGTGTGTTGTTATCTACCTCGTGAACGGGTGTGGTCCTGCGGCAGGTTATCATGGCTGTAAAACAAGTTTAAATATTCACCTGTTTGCACGATGAAGGTCATTGTTTCTGTTTGTTTTATTCCTGATCACCTTGTGTTTACAGACCGGTGCTGGTGGCCAGATGACGGGTATCGCTGCATTGGCCGCTGCAGCAGCAGCTACGCAGAAGATTCAGGGAGTGCCGGGTATGGCTGGTATTCAATCTCCTGCAGGAAACATTAAGGTTGTCACTCCTATTGTCACGCAGACGGGCGCTAAAATGATTCCGGCACAGGGAAGACAGATTCAAGGTCAGCTGATTAAGATCGAGTTTATTTGTTTGGTCATGCAAATCATGAAATGTCATGGAATATGAAATTTTAAAGTCAAGGCCTGGAAATCCTGGAAAATCAATACTTTCTCGTGTCATGAAGAGGTCAATAGAAAATTAAACCATGGAACCTTGAAGCCCCAGTATCTTAATTTCAAGACAATCATACACGAGTAAGCTGTCGAATATTTTGAAGTTAATTTGACTGGAAACTGTTGCTGGCTTAGGCGGGAGTAGCTCAGTCAAATTTGTTTCAAACTATTCAACAGAAATTTATTAAATTGTAATCGACGGTTCTTGAAATTTGGTATGTGAGAATGGTGTTCAAAAGGTTAAAACCATTGTCAGGAATTGTTCAAGCAATTTCCTCCTGTAGGTGAGGGAATTGTGTAATTTTGTTTATGGAAAGTCATGGAAAAGTCATTGATTATAGAATGGCAAAGCGCCGAGTACGTATGCTTGCGTGATTACGTGATTAAATAGAAAATCGCGATTATGTTTTAAATCATGAATTTATTTGATTAAAAATTAAATAATCGAATAATCGTGAATATTTTCTATTGCATAGAATATTTCAAAACCTAACTTTCAATTACTTTTTAATGCATGGTCATGAAAAAAAATGACATTTTGCTTAATGAATGTATGTCCATGTGCAGGGCAAGAGAAGACTATTTTGAAAATGTGTTACTGGAATACCTAGCTCGAGAATCGAGCCAGGCATTCCAGTGATACACTTTCAAAAATAGTCTTCTCTTGCCCTGCAAATGGACTACTAAACACCATTGCAATTTGCATTAATATTCTTTTGTTGTTATGTCTTGGTAATTTGTATCCAAGCTGATTAATCGAGTAATCACGATTATTTTTTAATAATCGATCGCGATCACTCACTGCAATAATCGCGCAAGCCTGTGAGTGCGAAGCATGTTTTATGAAGTAGCAATATCATCTGTTACAGTACAGCTCAGGTACAACTTAAAATGTTTCCAAAACAAAATAAATAAAACATACTGTTGAATATTTTGAACATAATTGGATTGGACGGGAGATATGTGCCTTAGGCAGCAATGTCTTCCAATCCAATTATGCTCAAAATATTCAACAGAACATTTCTTAAATCATTTTCAAAATTGTTCAAAGATGTTGACTTATTTATGAACTGTAGTATAGCAGAAATTGAGTAAAATCAGCAATGGAGGAATCCAGTTTTAGCTATACCCCACCCGTCTCCATCTAAGCTCCACCCACACTATGTGTGTTAGGATCGATCAATCCCTGAACTAGGCTTGCACATTTTTCCGATTTAATAGTGAAGTTAGATTTATTTTAAAAATCGCGAAAATTTTATGTTTGTTTAAAATCTTAAGTGTGTACTTTTCCGTCGCATTTTCGCAGTACATGAGTACAATTATAATCGATTCACGCCTGTGTTCATTGTGCTTATATTCCACCGTGCCATGCATGTGTCGGATAATTACTAATCACAACACAAAGTGCTACAATAAGCAAGCTAACAATAGCGAGGTAACACCTTTGTCATTGAGTAAACCAGCTAGTTACTCCGTCAAATCGCCATATAATTGTCTTTCTTTCGCTGCAAACCCTGAGTCTGTCGTAAAATACCATGTATATACATAGTTGCAGAGTGTTAGGCAATAATCATGAATTCAATTTAATTCTAGTTCGCAATTTCAATTAATAACAAAGTCAGGCGGTGTAAATGTCTAATTAAAGAAAATAAAGCAACAGCATTCCAGATTGTTGTATTTTGAACTCTGCGTTCTGTTGATTTTTCATGCATGAAAATGTTACATTCTGAAAGCAACTATAAACTGCGCATACTCATACAATAATTATTTACATATCTATCGGCACACGTTTGATCTGCTAAATGTATTGACCAATAGTCAAGTATTTTTCAGTCAACCGTAGTAAACTACCGTTCGCTCGTTGAATGTCGCTGTATTCTGTCGTCACCATCTTTACCAAATCTATCGTCAAGTAAACTTAAATTGTAGCTCAAATGTTGTAATTTTACCCACCCCAACAGCAACGAAAATGTGAATGTCTATTTCCAAGGGCATATGCCTTTATTTAATCAATATAGTACCTGCATATTTGTGTACCAAACCAGACCGACGGTGGCAGTTACATCATCTTTGACAATTCCTAGTCATAGTTTTCGTTACTTGTCACTTTACACCAGTTTATGCTTTTGGGAATTTGGACCTACAATGTAATTCACCTTTCCAGAGTACCCACCCATCATATAACGTCATAATGAATCGCGTGATGTGTACAATGACATCATAATGAATGACGTCGATAAGTACATCACAAACGCATAATTGAAGACAGTCTATGCGTTGTTTGCTTTTACTATTTAATAAATATTCTGTTGAATATTTCGAAACTAATTTGACCATCGCTATAGGCAGCAACAGCACCGAGTCAGATTAGTTACAAAATATTCAACAGCTTCCCTGTATAGTTTTCAGGAAATTGATAGCTAAGGCATTCGGGGATCGATCAATCCCAACACGGCGAGGTGTGGGTGGAGCTTAGCTAGTGATGGGCGGGGCATAGCTAAAAATGGAAAGGTACATTGAAAATCTTTTGCAAAAGCGATCGCGATGTTTCAAAGCAAAAATCGTGCAAGCCTGCCCTGAACTCCCTGACTATCAATTTCCATAAATGTATACAGGTAAACTGTTGAATATTTTGAAACTAATTTGACTGGATGCTGTTGCTGCCTATGGCAGGCCCAGTCAAATAATAAGATATTTTGCCTGAGTGACTGATGAACTAACTAACTAAGGGACAGTGACGGTTTATTGAGCTGCTATTCACCTGGCCAGTCAAACACCTCTCTAACGTGTCCAGCAACTGGTTTATCATGTGTGTGCGTATGTAAACAAGAACACATTTGATCAATACTTGCGTCATTCATGTTGACCCACTTTGGTATGCTACGGGTAATCGTCGACCCATGTTTGTTCAAGATATCTCCAATAGAGGCATGGTTATTGAGAAATTAGTTTTCAAAATATTTTAATTAATCTGGTGGCCGTGACCGTAACCTTTGGACTTTTGACCCCAAATTTATCACACTTTAGAGACAATACAGGCAACCTTTCATCCACTTTGGTCAAATCTCCAGTAGAGCAAGCTTTATGGACAAATTGGATTTCAAAATAATATTTTAATTTTAATGATCTTTGACCGTTTGAGCTAAATTTATCCAAACTCTTCGGGAACCCACGGGCAACTTTCCACCCAAGTTTGGTCAGGATATTTCTAGAGTAGAACCAGAGTTATCAACAAATTAGTTTTGCTGTGAGCTTGACTTTTGACCCCCAACTTTATCACGCCTCTTTGAGACCTTACGGGCAACCTTCCACCGAAGTCTGGTCAAGATATTTCCAATCTAACCAGAGTTATTGATAAATAAGTTTTTGTGACAAACTGACTGACTGACCAACTAACGTGGCGGTTTGTTGAGCTGCTACCTGCAGCTAAGAATTTTAATTCTGAATAAATCTGATCTGACATAGTAGAGAGTGAACAGTTTGATCATGAAATTCAGGATGCTATGCCTTTAGGCCATCCATAAAATAGATTTGGTTTCCTGCAAACCGGGTGGGGCAAAAAGACTTCAGTAGGGAGGGAGGAAGTTTATTTTTTTTCCCAATTATTAATTTATTTTAAAACGGTCATAAATATCAGTTTTTCTGATATTTGACTATTTGTCCATTAAATATGGTTGTAATTGCCAAATTTGTCATGTTTTTCATGACACAATTAGCAAAAGGGATTCACATTGCATACAAATGTCATTAAAAATATTGTAATTTGCATAGTTTGACAAATGTATGCATGTTTTAACATTTATGCTGAGTAGAAATATTTTATTCCCGGCCAGGTGAAAAAAAAGACAAATTTCACCCGGGAGGTTTACAGGAAACGAAACTATTTTTTATTTTGGCCTAATGTAGCCCTTTAGCTGTCAGATTAGGTCAAGAAAATCTTCTCACAGAAAATGGACATTTGTAACCCTTTCACGACGAAGCCGGCCATAACCGGCCTGTTTAGTGGTTTAGTGTAGTGGTCCTTGGGAATGTCCATTTGCAAGTCGAGAAGACTATTTTTGGAAAATTACAACTGGAATGACTGGCTCGATAACCGAGCCAGTCATTCCAGTGGTAAATTTTCAAAAATAGTCTTCTCGACCTGCAAATGGACATCGTCTCATGGTCTGCTAATGGACATTCCTCCAGACCAGTGCAGAGTCATGCTTTGACTGACTTCGTCCTTAAAGGATTAACTTCACTGTCTCTGGTTTTACGTCTTTCAGGTACAACCCTCGTTACTCCGGGCACACACACAGTCAGATTAGGCACACCTGGTGCCACGATACTGAAGGCTGCACCGGGAAGTATGGCGGGTCTTACAAGCGGCACAAAGCAGATTATCACAGTGCATAAAGCGGGAGGAATGACCGTGTCCAGTCAACCACAGATTGTGACACTCGTCAAAACACCGCAGGGCATGACTGTGGCAACAGTAAGTCTCTATATAGCTGTTAGTATTCAGTATCTATTACTGCTATTACTGCTAGTTTATATTAGAGTATTAATGTTTAAATCTGGTCTCTGATATTATGCATGCACACCATCTATCATGGTATGTAGGACATACATTACAGGGTTTCAACACTAGCCCGTTAACCCGAGTATAGTAGAATTTCATATGTGTTAGTAAAACTACAGCTGCACTCAGCTGTCTGGGTTAGTAATGCTCTCAAAAGAGGAAATACGAAAAATCACCGTTACATACAGTATAATGTCATCATGTTCAGTACCCACCAAAAATTGATAAAAGAATAGATTTTCTGCTACCGTCAATGCTTTATTGAATATTTTGAAATTAATTTTCCAGATAAATTATTTCAAAATATTTAGCAGCTTCTCTGTATGGTTGCCTTGGAAATGGGTTTTATAGGGATCCATCGGTGAATGGATTAAAGAAGTGATCAGCTTTAAGCTTACAAATATTGGGTTAGTTAAATTTGCTGCGGGATAGTAAAATTAATGATGCACTATTACGTCTTGGTTAGTAGAAAATACACGTAAAATCTACCCCTGCAAATACAGTATTATGTTCTGAAATACAATATATTGAGAGTGGTACATGTATGTATATTCAAAGAATTTTCATTATTTTCTAAATAGACTAATAAGTTTGTTAAAGGGGCTATCGCTGGTAGATCTAGAAATTTAATGTATGGAATCATGTCCAGAAAACGCTTCCAGTTGGTCAATACTCTCATTTTAACATCAATTCTTATATACATGTATGCGACTACTCAAAATCCAAGAAATGCTAATTATAAATTTCACAAATTAAAAAAACGAAAACACAAATCTAACGGCCCAAATTATTTCTGTTTCGCAGAGAAACCACACTATTTGCTATTTGTGTTTGCTTGCGATTTATCCCTTGTCTTGTATAAGCAAAAAATGTTTTTCCGGAGCTTATATGTTTGACGTCATGATATAATGTTTTGGAGTTTCTGTTGTGCCGGAGTGCATCTTTTTGATGTTTTCGATCGTTGTGGCATTAGTATTCTGTCTGTTGCCGGCCAACTGGCTAGACATAGTGAGTATTTTTGGAGTTTTCTATTTGGATAGTTTCGTAAATATAATGCTTCCATAAATTGAAACACTCATCTGCTCACAATAGTGTTGTTCCGATTAATCGATTTGATCGATGATTGATTGGTTTGCATGTTCAACCAACCGATCGATCATGATTTCAGAAATTGATTTTGGTTGTTTATAAATTGACTTTATTAAATATTTTAACTGGTCAAGCTAGAAAACGAATACTTTTTGGAAAAGAATTTAAATTTAATTGTTACACCTAGATAGACGTGTATTACTCCTTGGTCTAAGACATTAATTCTTTCAGCACTAAAATAGTATGTTAATTTCAAAGCAACCATACCAATAACATGTTGAATATTTTGAAACCTTTTTGATTGGAAGCTGTTGCTGCCTAAGGCAGCAACAGCTTCCAGTTAAACTAGTTTCAAAATATTCAACAGATTTTTCTTAAATTATTAAGAATCTGTATTGGTTTGAAAGGGGTAATTATCCTTGAACATGCTATAATTACTGCATTCAAAATGGGTAAAAAATAAGAACCTGTTATGATCAATCATCGATCACAAAAATAATACCAGTTCCCAACACTAGCTCACAAGAGTTTCCAGAAAAAACAATAAATAATAACAAAAATGTGTGCCTGGGCCGGCATTTGTGTATAAAAATTAGTATGTACCGATAGACATAACACACCGCGACCGTTATATCACAACAAATATATGGACAATGGACTTATTTATATCTTGGAGATAATGCATCTTTAAATTTACAAAATAGAATTTCAAGCTCATTTCCAATTGTTTTGGTCAATTTTTGAAAATTTACCACTGATCTGACTGCCTCGGTCATCACTCCCACTCATTCCAATGGTAAATTTTTGAAATCTTTTTTTGTATTTTGACCCCAATAGGTGCGCCTGTTTGTAATCTTGGAAAAAAAATTAATAAAAAAAACCCAATTAAATAAAACCTCCATTCGTCATTTTGAGTTAATTTCCGCCCAAAAATTTGTTGTTGTATTTTTTGTATTTTGACCCCAAAAGGTGTGCCTGGTCGTAATTTTGAAGAAAAAAAAGCTTAACCAAGAAATTATGAGTATAAATTGGATACAAAACAGGCCTAAAATAATTAAAGCTCAAAGATAAAAAAAATGGTTTTTTTAAATTTGAAATTCAATTTCTTTTTCATATGGACATGTCCTAAGCATGGTATAGATAGAACACATCTGTGAAGGTTTTTAAAAATCTGATGACCCCTTGTGGGTGAAATGCAGCAAATGTCATTAAATAAGAGGTATCAGAAGATACCAAATATCTTGCGTTTTTAAGTTTCCACAGGATCCAGCTGTCGCAGGACCCAGTCGGCCCAGGACTCTTGTGCTTATCTAGCAAAAATTCTAGGTGTGGTTGCAATTCAAATCCTCTTTAAAATTGAGATGAAGTCAAGTCGCTATAGGACCCATAAGATTACCAAATTTCAAGTTGATTGGAGCAAGTCGTTTTGGCGGGAAGTTAAAAAAAAAGATATTTTTTTTTTTTCCCATTTGCCATGTTGAGCCCATTTCAAATAATCTGTTGACCTGTAAATGGACATTCCTCAAGACTGTTTCAAATGTATGCTTTGCCCGGTGTGAGCATTCCCATTACTGTAAACAAGATTAACTTCATTTGCTAATTATCAGTTTGATCTAGCAGAAGCTTGTTCAAAGATATTTACTACACTCTGTTTATAATTTTGATATTAACCTTTGTGATCGTATATTTATTTAACATATCGGGGTTGAGTGATCCTGAAAAATGGCTATTTGCAAGCCACGGGAAGATTACTTGTGAAAATTGTCCACTGAAAATGACTGGCTCGGTAATGTTTGCAACCCATAATACTATTTTGAAAATTAACCATTTAAATGACTGGCTCAGTTACCGGTCATTACTCAGGTCAATTTCCAAAAGTTTAAATTCCAAAATTTTACAAATCTTGATGTTTATAGTCCTTTAATTGGTTAATTCTTCATGGCTGCCAAGCAGATAATCCTAGACTTATTTACATAGTAGTAAATGTTATGGTGAATGTATTAAAACCAATACGTGAACAACAGCTTCCAGTAACATTATTTTCAAAATACTCAAGGGAAATACTGCCATCTCAGGTCATCAGTGTTGTTTTATAAACGTATATTTCTAGATATTCTGCATGCACTTTTGTTTTGTTACAGACAAAATCTCAAATCCCACAGGGAGCCACCATTGTGAAGCTCGTTACAACTCAAGCTGGTACCGGAAAACCAACAGCCATTATCACTACCAGTCAACCAGGCCAGTCACCTTCAACAATCCTCGGCATCAGTAGTGTTCAACCTCAGGTTAGAAATCTGGCTGGCTCTGCTCTGTCCCTCCCCTCTCCCTCCCTCGCTTCCTCTTCCCCCCCCCCTCCCACCGTCCCTCCCACCTTGCTTATGTATAGCCTATGAAGAAGCAGAAACTGGGATATGTAATATGATTCTTGCATTTAACCTACTCATCTCACCCTCAGTGGACCGTTCCGTTTTTAACTGTGCCCCGCCCATCTCTAGCTAACCTCCACCCACACCGCGTTCGTGTTGGGATCGAACGATTTCCGAACTCTCTGACTATCAATTTCCAGAAAACTATACAGGTCAGCTTTTGAATATTTTGAAACTAATTTAACTGGGTGCTGTTGCTTCCTATGGCAGCATCAACGCCCAGTCAATTTAGTATCAAAATATTCAACAGCGTGTTTCTTAAATAGCAAAAATATACAATCTGTACAATGTGTCGGACTATTAAGCGTTAAAGACGGGCTTCATCAAATCATCCATCACATCATGATTAGGATGTCAGCATACATGTCGTGTAGTTGATTATGCTGTCATATGATTGAGTGAGGAAATGGATTCATGAATTGATGTTATTAGTCCACATTCATTGTGATGGTGTCACATAACTTGTTTCCAGAATCACTTTCCACTCAACACACCTTCATTGTGCCCAATATGAATTTTGCTAAGCATATAGTCCTTGATGTCGAGTTACGTAGAGCGTTCAGGTGAAATAATCAATACCATGATGATCTTGGTACAACAATGACTTCCTGCTCAATGAGTCAGAAGATTTGTCAACTCTTAAACAAACTATATCAACTTCTGGATGGTGTGCTTTCTTTGACATTTTTGGTGATATTTAGCTGAGAATTAACAATCATGATCTTTATTAGATTGTGAGTCCACAGAATAGCGATCTATTTCGAGCTATACCCCGCCCATTTCTAGCTCTACCCCGCCCATTTGTAGCTATACCGTGCCCATTTCTAGCTATACCCCGCCCATTTCTAGCTATATCCCGCCCATTTCTAGCTATACCCCGCTCATTTCTAGCTATACCCTGCCCATTTCTAGCTATACCCCGCCCATTTCTAGCTATACCCCGCCCATTTCCAGCTATACCCCGCCCATTTCTAGCTATATCCCGCCCATTTCTAGCTATACCCCGCCCATTTCTAGCTATACCCTGCCCATTTCTAGCTATACCCTGCCCATTTCTAGCTATACCCCGCCCATTTCTAGCTATACCCCGCCCATTTCTAGATATACCCCGCCCACATGTTGCACGTGTTGTGATCGATTTATATTCTTTGAACCCTGAATTCCCTGAATCCTAATTTCAAAGTAATTACCTGTAAGCTATCGAATATGGTGAAACTAATTTGACGATGTGATCTTACTGCCTATGGCATCCGGTCAAATTAGTTTTAAAATATTCAACAGAATGTTTATTAAATAGTAAATCCGTCAGAGACATCCAATTTAACTTGACATACCTTTAAATGTTCGTTATTGAGCTTGATGCGTCATTCATTACGCATTATGATTGTAACATCAGCCTACATGTGATGTACTTGATTATGACATCATATACTTGAGTGACAGATCAAATCCATCCATTCGTCATAGATGTAAATCTTTCTTTCAGATTACTGCAGCAAAGACGACTGTCATTAAAACTATCCCCACATCAATGATCTCCATGGCTAAACCTGGCCAGCTAGCTACCATTAGCCACACCCCAGGCGCTGGTGGCAAGCAAACCATCGTCATCACGGCACCAAAAACATCATCACTAACAACACCCACAAAGATCATCACAGCAATGCCCAAGCTAACTGGCGCGGGGAACACACAGTTTATCGTAGTGAGCTCACAGCCAAGCGGCGTGTCTCAAGTAGCATCAAACGTCATTGGTAAGTCGATCGAGTGTAAGACTGAATATATAAAAAAATGGCTTGCAGTGGCCATGATAAATATCTATTTGCATACTAATAAAATACTATTTTTGAAAATTATTGTCCGTTACCTGAGGGTTAGGGTTAGGTTTAGATACAGTGTGCATAGCCATGCATGGCAGGGGTAGATTTTAAGCATTTTTTTACTAACTCGGACGGGATAGTGCATTGTTGATTTTACTATCCTGCAGCAAATTTCACTAACCCAATGTTTGTAAGCTCAAAGCTGATCACCTCTAATCTATTCAGCGATGGATCCCTATAAAACCTATTTCCAAGCCAACCATACAGAGAAGCTGTTGAATATTTTGAAATTAATTTGTCCGGAAAGACGTTGCTGCCTAAGCAGAAAATCTGTTCTTTTGTCAATTTTTGGTGGGTACTGAACATAATGACATGTAACAGTGTTTTTTCATATTTCGTCTTTTGAGAGCATTACTAACCCAAACGGGTTAGTGCAGGTGTAGTTTTACTAACCCATATGAAATTCTACTATCCTCTGGTTAACGGGTTAGTGTTAAAATCGAGCCATGCATGGTAATTTTCACATGGCTTGCACGATTACGTGATTAAATCGAAAATCGTGATTATGTTTTAAATAGTGAATTTTATGATTAATAATCAAATAATCGCGAATAATTTCTACTGCATAAAATATTTTAAAACATACTTTTTAATTACTCTTTAATGTGATCTGCCATGAAATTAACATTTTGCTCAACGAACATGTCGAATGTATGCCGGAGCCAGGTGTTCTAGGTAGATATTTTAGAAAATAGTCTTCTCTTGGCCTGCGAATGAACATTTCTAAACACCATTGCAGCTTTCATCACTGATATGGCTTTGTTGTTATGTCTGGGTAATTTGTAAATTGTACCCAGACGGATTAATCGAGTAATCACGATTATTCTTAAATATCTCGATTATTCTTAAATAATCGATCGTGATCACTCAAAGCAATAATCGTACAAGCCTAATTTTCACATGTATCGTGTTGTTAATGACAGATATTTAGTGACCACATGTTGATTCTTCATTCACTGAAAGATCATTTAATCCTTGAATGGTCAAGATTTGGCAAGAAAAGTACAGTTCTTGCTTAGTGAATGTCCATGTGCCAGGCAAGAGAAGAAGACTAGGTTTGAAAATGTACACGCTCAAGTTATTTTGCCATTATAAAGCAAACGGAGCCTGCCAGTAAGTTGTTGAATATTTTTAATCTAAAAAACTTGCAGGTTCTTGGTGTGTTAGGATATATTTCTTAAATTGTAAAGTATTTGTCATATTTTGTCTTTAGGTTGAACACATTATATATCTAATTGTATTAACTCTCACGACGAAGCCGGCCTCTCTAGTGGTCTTGCGGAATGTCCATTTGCCAGCCAAGAGAAGACTGTTTTTGAAAACTTACCACTGGAATGACTGTCATTTCGGTGGTAAATTAAAAAAATAGTCTTCTCTTGGCCTGCAAATGGACATTCAATAAGTCAATATTTAAATTTTTTGAAAAAATTTAGTCATTATATGGTTAAGAAACAGTTTCTGATTTTATTCACCAGGCAACAAACCGATCACCACGGTAACCGCTTTGCCAGCGGCGTCACAAGCTAGTCTTCATGGCCTTCCACAGGTGGTCACGGGTAATCTTAGTACTACAGGAAAACAAGTGGTGACCATCATTACTACATCAGGTACATGTAAATCTTGATAGAGCATAGATACAGTGTTACTACATCAGGTACATGCAAATCTTGATAGAGCATAGATACAGTGTTACTACATCAAGTACATGTAAATCTTGATAGAGCATAGATACAGTGTTACTACATCAGGTACATGTAAATCTTGATAGAGCATAGATACAGTGTTACTACATCAGGTACATGTAAATCTTGATAGAGCATAGATACAGTGTTGCTTTGATGTATTTCTCACGGAACTCGCTTTCATAAAAAGTAGTTTTACTTTTGCTGGAATGAAGGGATCCCATCTGTCGCTCGTATATCTGTCAGCAATGGAGGTCTGATTACCGTAAATCCTAATGAAATCCCATTCACGGGCCTATATTACGGGCCATGCTGTCTAAACCGACCATTAGCCCAGATTTTACCTCAGACAGCTCGATAGGCCTCCCGAAGAACTATCTGCATGCAAAAAAATGCAAAGTTCTATTTCCATTACTTTTAGCAATGGAGGTCTGATTAGCGTGAATCGAAGTCTACAGAACAGCTCGGAAATAACTTAATGGTTTCCAAAGCAAAATAAAACATGAATATTTTGAACTTAATTGGATTGGAAGACATTGCTGCATAAGGCCTGCCTAAGGTAGCAATGTCTTCCAATCCAATTACATTCAAGATATTTAATAGGATGTTCTTTTCGTTGTGTTCAAAATTGTACTAATGTTTCTGGGTTTGTTTGGGAAACATTAACTTATTTATGAGCTTTATCATGCTTGAATCAGTATTTCTCTCCCATACCATTATAGTTGTGACTAATAACTAGTTATTTATGTCTGTGAGTCTGTCGGTCTGCCTCAAATAGTTTGTCAAAAGCCCACGATAAGCTACCCATAGCACATAATAATGTTACACTCGTTGGCAATATAGCCCGCTGTCAATATAACTCATACAGAGGACATATGCTTACTACACCTCGCTGTCCCATAACCAGAACTTAAATTTCAATGTATCAATTTGCAGGAAACCCTTTGAAGATTTTGAAACTAATTTGACTGCATGTTGTTGCTGCCTATGGTAGCTTTCCAATCTGTCAAATTAGTTTCAAAGTATTCAACAGAATGTAAATACATCAAAGACATACCATTCATACACGTGACAGGCTTCATGATGAAGTTATAATGTATCATAATGATTGTGACATCACCCTATAGATTATGTAATTGATTATGATGTCATATACTTGAGTGATAGATCGAATCCCTCCACTGAAATAAAAATGGTATTTCGCTAATGGAACACCTAGGCGTGCGCAGATTATGCAATCTTGTGCACTCTGCAAAATGCACGTGTGTACATGATAATGTATAGTCAAGTTGCTTAAATTCGGGAGTACTGAAATTCGTGAATTTGTTTTCATCTCTCGTTATCTGATGTAACATTGCATGGAATGCATCTACACAGTAGCCACTTTTTGATTGACGGTTCCGAACCCTTTGACAAGGTTTTGAGCAAAATACAGTCAAAACAAGAAACTTCATACAATTACTGATGGTAGTGATAAAAATTGCCAGATTCCTTAATGCACTTTCTTAGATTATTTATTTAACTGCTTAATTGAACAATTTTCACAGTCCAAAGTTACCACCTGCTTTGTTTACATTTCTCTGCCGCGTCGGATTAGACTGATTGACGGGAGCACCTCTAAATTTTATTGAAGAGGCTCTAGAGGCTACCTAGCGAAAGCAGCATCCATTTTGGTTTTTTTTCTTCAAATGTATCAACTGCTTTTATAGTTTATACATTCATTTGTAGGACTAATCTATGGCTTAAAATTGTCAAAATTAGCAGTTCAAACATTCAACAAACCAATACAGTGATATTTAAGGATTTACAAGCTGGACCAGACAGCTGAAGAGGCATAATCACCAATTCACGAAATTCAGTACCGCTATTTCACACATAACCTGGCGGGCTTGGTCAGTTCATATGCTTGGAATTTGTTTAAAAATTAAAATTTTGTACTGAAATTTTTGCATTTGTATTTCGAAGTGTTATTTTACATTGTGTTAAATTCTTGCGCTGATTTGTTTAAGAGTTTTCTTTCACGAGTGCATTGCTTGCTTAGATTCACAAACTTCGGTACCCATAGTATACATGTGGCTATCATAAATCAATGACATTCTGAATACATGTTTGATGTAATTATGTGATTCATTTTAATTTTATCAACAGTACCATCCCGAGGTACAGCAACGACAACGTTCACCGCCAGTAGTCCAGTCAGTCAAATGCCTAACACACCCATCGTGGCAGCTAGCAGTCCAGTCACTCAAACACCTACTACAGTCCGTACATTAGTCGCGTCAGCTATACGGGCCAAAGTTGATGATCAAGATAAACCACCTTGCACAGATGGACATAATTGCCCTGGAGATGAGGGGCAAACACCAGCTGTTTGCACAGATGGACATAATTGCCCTGGAGATGAGGGGCAAACCCCAGCTGTTTGCACAGATGGACATAATTGCCCCGGTGATGAGGGGCAAACCCCAGCTGTTTGCACAGATGGACATAACTGCCCCGGTGATGAGGGGCAAACCCCAGCTGTTTGCACAGATGGACATAATTGCCCCGGTGATGAAGGGCAAACCCCAGCTGTTTGCACAGATGGACATAATTGCCCCGGTGATGAGGGGCAAACCCCAGCTGTTTGCACAGATGGACATAATTGCCCTGGAGATGAGGGGCAAACACCAGCTGTTTGCACAGATGGACATAATTGCCCCGGTGATGACGGGCAAACCCCAGCTGTTTGCACAGATGGACATAACTGCCCTGGTGACGAGGGTCAAGCCCCAGCTGTTTGCACAGATGGCCATAACTGCCCCGTTGATGAGGGGCAAGCCCAAAGTCAAACTGGTGTGTGCACAGATGGACATAACTGCCCTGGAGATGAGGGCCAAGCCACGGTTGTTTGCACAGATGGACATAACTGCCCTGGAGATGAGGGACAAGCCCCAGCTGTTTGCACAGATGGACATAATTGCCCCGGTGATGAGGGTCAAACCCCAGCTGTTTGCACAGATGGACATAACTGCCCCGGTGATGAGGGGCAAGCCCCAGCTGTTTGCACAGATGGACATAACTGCCCTGGAGATGAGAATGAAGGCCAAACAGAAACTAATCAAAATGAAAGCCAAGCTCCAGTTGTAGAAGCTACAAATGCTGGTGAGGGAGAGCAGAGTGAAACACAGGAGCCTGCTGACCCAAGCACTGTGCCGTCTGAAGAAGGGAGTGGGCCGGTGGCGGAGACATCATCAGAACAAGGCAGTGACGCAAAGGCTGACGACAAGGCTCTCAGTACAGAAAAATCTGATGCTAGCGTGATGGCTTCTCAACTGTCAGATCTATCGAGCGCTGGTGATGGCATGATTGACCCCTTTACAGGTGACGTGAGTGCGGCTTCTGAGCCGGGAAAAGTGACGCTTGTTCACGCCGCACTGGCGGATCACATGTCGCCAGAATTTCATCCTCCGACAATGCCTGATGCGGAGATGAAAGCAACAGAGGAGAGCAACTATATGGATACGAGTGAGTCAGAAAGCAAGCCTGTAGGCCCTCAAGGTGACATGCTGTCGTTATCTGTAGCTGCTGCGCTTCCAGTGAAAGAAGAACCAATGGATATTACTGATGAGCTGCCAGCAGCTAGTGTTGGCGTGCATCATGCCAGTGCCTCTATTGCTATGAGTGAGCCGTCACTAGTGCACCATTCCACGGTTACTTCAGCAACAACGGCGGCAGAAGCGGCAGGTAGGTGCAGATTTTAGATAAATGTAATGTTTTTTGTCTCGCCAACGAAGCAGAAAGCGAGACATATGTGTCACTTTTTCGATGGTAAAACTTCTCAGCTTGTGTTTCAGGATCAGTTAATCCTATTGCAGCTAAAGTTGGCTATGTGGTTTCCTATACTGTTAGGAAACAGCATGATACTGAGGTCACAAGGTCAGGGTCGCTGTGACCTTGATATAAACTGTTTTTTCAATGTTAAGCAAAACTTCTCAGCTTGTATTTCAGGATCAGTTAATCCTATTGGAACTCAACTTGGATACATTGTTACCTATGATGTTAGGAAGCAGCATACTGACTAAAGTCACAATGTCGACGGTCCAAGTCATTATGACCTCTACAAATCTTGGTTAATTTTCAATGTTAAGTTTTTAGGTTTAGCAAATCTTGTCATATTTCGGAATTGCTTAACCCTAATGGAACACAACTTGGGTACATGGTTGCTTATGCCAAGAGGATACTGGATGTGACATGGAGCTCACCAGGTCAAAGGTCAAGGCCATTCTAATGTTGCTATTTGACCTCTGCTTTTTCAACCAAGTTTTTCCATTCAGCACAAATCATTTATATTTCAGGATTGGTTAATCCTATTGGAACTAAACTTGAATACATGGTTGGCTATAATATTGGGAAGAAGCATGATAACACAGAGGTCACAAGGTCAATGGTCAATGCCACTCAAAAAGGTCAATGCCACTGTGACAAACTTGAGACAGGCGAGACATTTAATTCTGCAGAATTCTGGTTTCTTATACCAGCTGGTATTCTGTATGTGTGGGTGGAGTAGCAATATTCAATACCCTGTCATGTTCTGTATACTAGTTAACTAACTGCTGATAATGTGTTCAGATAATGTTTTTACACAAATTCAATACGATGTTCAATTGTTGTCATTGTTGAGCAGCACTTGTCCAGAGTGACCTCTGTTTCTTTGCCTATAGCTTCCACATCGGTTATTTGTCATTTGAATATAAATGCACACTTCTTGATCGTTTACTGTTTATGATTCGTACAATCATGTATAATATTGGCCGTAATGCTATTTTTTTACCAGATCCACTTTCGACCTTAGCAACCGCTGCCATTTCGTCCGCCAGCGCCATCTCAACGGTGCATGTGAAGAAAGAAGAAATAGACATGTCAAATGGTACCAAAGAGGTGTGTACATTTTGTATTAACCGTTTAACACTTATATCAGCCAAAAACGGCTTCTGCAGTGCTCTTGAGAAACGTTTATTTGCAGACCAAAAGAAGAGTACTTTTGAAAATTTTCCACTGGAATGACTGGCTCGATAACAGAGCCAGTCATCCCAGTGATAAATTTTCAAAAATACTCTTCTCTTGGTCTGCAAATTGATATTTTGTAAGAGAAAATTGAAATTTTATTGAACAGATTTGAGAGTTAAATGGTTAACAATGAAACATGGAAGGTACTGATTAACCCATACAGACCATAGTCAACAAAGTCTTCATAATGTAGGGAATATACTGTTGAATATTTTGAAAGTAATTTGTCTGGAAGGTGTTCCTGTAGGGTTTGAAATTATCCTGCCATTAGTCAACAGGAATAGTAATGAATAATCCTCTCTGAGCACTACTTGTTTCTTAGTAGCCTCTACTTGGCTGATATGACAGTTACTGTTTGCACTTATACTACTGAATGTTGCTCGTATTTCATTTAGTGTGTTATTCAGTTCTGTTTTTATGAAAACTGGTGTAATTAAGAATGGCATTTTTCTGCAAAAACTTTGTAAATCGAAATGGAAACATGATATTCAAACAGAAATTAATGGACAAAGGCATTTTTCCCAAGAAAGTGAGACATTCTCATGTAAAATTGTACATTATTAGCATCCCATATCTTCATCAGCCTAACTTCATACTGTCAATATGTTCACCGGCCTAACTGCATAGTGTCCATATGTTCATCAGCCTAACTGCATACTGTCCATATGTTCATCAGCCTAACTGCATACTGTCCATATGTTCATCAGCCTAACTGCATACTGTCCATATGTTCATCAGCCTAACTGCATACTGTCCATATGTTCATCAGCCTAACTGCTCACTGTCCATATGTTCATCAGCCTAACTGCATACTATCCATATCTTCACAAGCCTAACTAACTTTATACTTTCCGGCTATACCAATAAGAAACACTACACAGCACAAATCTGACAGATTTATCGATGGTGTTAAATATACATGCTGCTTAGATGATATAGTTTACAAAACGTAAATGAAAAGGAATGTGTAATTTTGTGAAGCAGAAAGTGGCAAATTTTATATCGTAAAACCAATGTGTCTAATAACCTTGCTCCAGTATACAGTGTAAGTAACTTTAACCTCGCTTGTGTCACCAGCGCCTCAAAGCGCTAAAACTACATGTACCACTTGTATCAATTAAACATTTCAATGGTCAACAGTTTCAAGAAATTTTAATATTAGAAGACTTTTTTGTAAATTTACCTCTGAAATTTGTGAGCTGCTTGACCATTAAAGGGGTAAAGGGAAAATTACCCAGTATCCATTTGCGGGTCAAGGGAAGAGTAATTTTGAACATTTATCACTGGAATGACTGGCTCGGTAACCGAGCCAGTCCTTCCAGTGGTTAATTTTCAAAAATTGTTTTGGTCAGTTTGATCATTAAAAGGTTAAGTTGACACAAGAGGGATTAATATGTAATTCTCACATTGAATTATTTAATTTTAACAGGAGACGAAACCGGATGTTTCAAAGTCGGGAGTTAAGAAGGAGAACCAGTGGTATGATGTTGGAATCATCAAAGGCACTTCCTGTATTGTATCTCACTATCATCTACCATCAGACACCAGCCAGGGACTGACTGATGTAAGTACACATTATAACTTGGCAATAAGTTAACATGTTTACAAAAAATGTTAGTTAGTACTATTTTGAACACTAATTAAATGTTCTGTTTCAATATTTCGGATCTATTTCCAGCTATGCCCCGCCCATTTCTATCTATGCCTCGCCCATTTCTAGCTATGCCCACCCATTTCTAGCTATGCCCACCCATTTCTACATGTAAATATGCCCGCCCATTTCTATATATGCCCCGCCCATTTCTAGCTATGCCCATCCATTTCTAGCTGTTCCCACCCATTTCTAGCTATGCCCACCAATTTCTAGCTATGCCCACCAATTTCTAGCTATGCTCGCCCATTTCTAGCTATGCCCGCCCATTTCTATATATGCCCACCAATTTCTAGCTATGCCCACCCATTTCTAGCTATGCCCACCCATTTCTAGCTATGCCCACCCATTTCTAGCTATGCCCGCCCATTTCTATATATGCCCACCCATTTCTAGCTATGCCCACCCATTTCTATATATGCCCACCCATTTCTAGCTATGCCCGTCCTATACCCACCCATTTCTAGCTATGCCCACCCATTTCTATATATGCTCGCCCATTTCTATATATGCCCAGCCATTTCTATCTATGGCCACCCATTTCTATCTATGACCACCCATTTCTAGCTATGCCCGTCCATTTCTATATATGCCCACCCATGTCTATATATGCCCGCCCATTTCTGGCTATGCCGTCCATTTCTAGCTATGCCCACCCATTTCTAGCTATGCCTGCCAATTTCTTGCTATGCCGACCCATTTCTAGCTATGCCCGCCCATCTGCCAATTTCTCGCTATACCCGACTTCACCCATTTCTAACGAGCCCACCCAAGCTTTGCGTGTATTGTGATTGATTTTGAATCCTGAATTTACAGACTCCCAATGTCAAGGTAATTGTTACCTATGGCAGCAATAGTGCCCCAGTCAGATTAGTTTCAAAATATGCAACAAAATGTTTATTAAATTGTAAATCTATTAAAGCCATGCTATTCGTCCACTTGACAGACTTAAATGTTGCTGACGGAGCTAGATATGTCATTCATTACGCATTTTGATTGTGATGTGACATGACGTAATTGATTATGACGACATTTACTGGTGACGGATTGGATCCATTCATTGTGATACTGGTGAAAATTCTAATTTCTACTAATAAACTGCTGCCAGTTATATTCAGTGTCGTCATATAGAATATGGTTAAAGTAGGCTTGTGCCATTATTAGCTCACCTGGCCTGAAAGGCCAAGTGAGGTTATGCCATTGCAGCTGTCCGTCATCTGTCGTCCGTCCATCCGTCAAATTGCTGCTTCTTAACGGTTTTACTGATTTCAACCAAAGTTGGGTGGAAGGATCCTATGCTGGTAGTCTCCAGACGTTTTTTTTCAGAATTTTGATTGATCAATTTTTGGGGGTGAAAATCTTAGATTTTATGAAAAATTTACCGTGAAATCTCAAAATGCTACTCCTCAGCTACTTGACATATTTCAACCACATTTGTGTAGACTGACTCTATGGTGGTAGGTTCTAAAACGTCTTCAGAATTTTGATTGATAAATTTTTCATCATCAACCGCTTGACAGATTTCAACTTACTTTGCCCAGAAGGATCCTTTGGGGCGTCAGAACCTACGTACACAATTTTGATTGGTCAAGTTTTTTGGTGAAAACCTTAGATTTTATGAAAAATTTACCGGAAATTGTCAAAATGCTACTCGTCATTAACCGCTTGACACATTTCAACCCTAGTTGGCTGGACAGACCCTATCGTGGTAGGCTCCAGAATGGCTGTTCAGAATTTTAATAGGTCAATTTTTTTGAAAAACAAATTTAATGAAAAATTTACCAGATATTGTCAAAATGCATCTCCATAACCGATAGTCGGGTTTTATCAAAATTTGCCTGGAAGGATTCTGTAGTGGTAAGCTTTAGAACTATTCAGAATTTTGGTGGTTGATTTTTTTTTTGCAGCCGATTTGGATTTTTTTTTAATTTTCCAGAACCATTGAAAGCTTTACGCATTAATTAGTGGCCCAATTTCAACGAAACATGGGTGGAATGATCCTATCACAGTAGGCTTCAAGATATCAAACAAGAATTTTGATTGGTCAAATTCCATGGTGGCCATCTTTGATTTTTCAAAAATTATCCATCATGTCTACCAGTAATTAAATGCAAATCGTTCAAATGCTAATGGTCCTGGTGAGCATTACAGGTCCTTGGGCCTCTTGTTGCTTTGAGTGATCATGATCGATTATTTAGGAATAATCGTGATTACTCGATTAATCAGCTTGGGTACAAATCTACAAATTACCATGACAACAACAAAAGCATATCAATGAGAAAGCTGCAATAGTGTTTAGAAAAGTGCATTTGCAACCCAAGAGACGACTTTTTGAAAATGTATCACTGGAATGGCTTGATTGGAGCCAGTCATTCCAGTGATACATTTGAAAAATAGTCGTGGCATGCAAATTGACATACATTCACATGGTTTTTCATAAGGGTCCTTTTAACGGTATATACCCCCAAAATGCAACTTGGAACCCCCCAAAGTTTGTGGCAGTGGGTCCCCTGGGATCCCTGAAAACTTTGTAAAACTGTTAAATACTAATTATTTTTATAGGTAGGTTTTTGCACAAAATAGGCAATAAAATCTAGCTTGGGACCCGCATAATTCATAGCTGTGAGGCCGGGCTCACTCTAATTTTAACATGTGGAATATCATTTTTCATTTTGGGACCCCCAGATTTCAGGTTGCAACCCCCAGATTTCAGGTTGCAACCCCCAGATTTCTAGGTCTTGGGTCCCTAGAACCTCCAAATTTGTGATGCTATGAGAAACACTACATTCACTGAGCAATATGTCACTATTTTTTTTACCCATCTCATTAAAAAGTCATTAAAATTTTGGAATTGAAATATTTTATGCAGTTGAAATTATTCACGATGATTCGATTAAATAATTTTTAATTATATGATTTAAAGAATAATCACGATTTTTGATTTAATCACGTAATCACACAAGTCTGGGTTAAAGACCAGCTGTTCTAAAATTTTGTGGCTTTTTAATGTGGAAGTGAAAACGTTCCACAAATATGATGCTCATATTGAGTTAATGCACACATAGACCACCCCTCATATTGAAGTGAAAACCTTCAAAAATCAATTATTCCCTTCCTATGCCAGACTATATATGTAAATGATATGACTTATGATCGGCCCTCGTGTTCTTGTGATCAGTACCAGGCTCTGTGTGATCAGTACCATTCTGTGTGTGATCAGTACCATGCTCTGTATGATCTGTACCATGCTCTCTGTGATCAGTACCATGCTCTGTGTGATCAGTACCATTCTCTGTGATCAGTACCATTCTCTGTGATCAGTACCATTTTGTGTGTGATCGGAACCATTCTCTGTGTAATAGTACTATTCTGTGTGTGATCAGTACTATTCTGTGTGTGTGTGGTCAGTACCATTCTGTGTTTGATCAGAACCATTCAGTGTGTGGTCAGTACCATTCTCTGTGTGATCAGTACCATTCTGTGTGATCAGAACCATTCTCTGTAATAGTACTATTCTGTGTGTGATCAGTACTATTCTGTGTGTAATAGTACTATTGTGTGTGTGATCAGTACTATTCTGTGTGTGTGATCAGAACCATTCTCTGTGTAATAGTACTATTCTGTGTATGATCAGTACTATTCTGTGTGTAATAGTACTATTCTGTGTGTGATCAGTACTATTCTGTGTGTGTGTGATCAGAACCAATCTGTGTGTGTGATCAGAACCATTCTGTGTGTGATCAGTACGATTCTGTGTGTGATCAGTACCATTCTGTGTGTGATCAGTACTATTCTCTGTGTGATCAGTACCATTCTGTGTGTGATCAGTACCATTCTGTGTGTGATCAGTACCATTCTGTGTGTGTGATCAGAACCATTCTCTGTGTAATAGTACTATTCTGTGTGTGATCAGTACTATTCTGTGTGTGTGATCAGTACCATTCTGTGTGTGATCAGTACCATTGTGTGTGTGTGATCAGTACCATTCTCTGTATGATCAGTACCATTCTGTGTGTGATCAGTGCCATGCTCTGTGATCAGTACCATTCTCTGTGTGTTGTGCAGGATATTGATGTGGTGAGTGTACCAGACCACAGTGTCCTCAAGCGCCAGGAGCTCATTCCCGGCACCGCATACAAATTCCGTGTATCGGGAATCAATGCATGTGGCCGAGGATCATTTAGTGAGATTTCTGCATTTAAAACATGCCTGCCGGGCTTCCCGGGAGCACCATCAGCAATCAAAATCAGCAAGGTAAGTCTTCCCTGCATGCTCATGGTCACCATCGGCGATTAAAATCAGCATGTTAAGCCTTCCCCAGCGGGCACCATCAGTAGTCCAAATCAACATGTTAAGGCTTCCCTTGGGTACCATTAACTATCAAAATCAGAAGGGTAAGTCTTCCCGGGTGCACCATCAGCGATCAAAATCAGCAAGTTACGGTTTCCATGGGGCGCCATCGGCCATCAAAATGAGGATAGGAAAGTGAACTTGATGTGTTTAATATCCTAAGCACCCCCTCCCCCCTTCCCCCAAGTTCCGGAACCCTTGGTTATTAGAAATAGTTTCTGTTAACCAATTGATCATCTCTTAGCCATCCCTTAACCATGCCAATAGATGTACTGTTGACTTCATATCTCTTAGCCATCCCGTAACCCTTTAATGGTCATACCGGCCTCTGTTATGGGGTCATGTGGAATGTCCATTTACAGGCCAAAAGTGTACAATCTTTGAAAATTTACCACTGGAATAACTGGTTCGATAACTGAGCCAGTCTTCTTCTTTTCGTTCGCTGATCATACCGCCAGTCCTAAGTGACTATCGACATGATCATAAGCGTTAAGTGCGTGGATCCATGGTTTATTAGAGTGCTCCGTGCGGCCTGGAACCTCCGTCTTCAGCACTCGAGGTTTCTGTCAGGGTTACCTCACCCTTACCTCCTTTAGTCGCCTCTTACGACACGCAGAGGATATGGAAGGTGTATTCTAAGCCCCACCTACAGGGCAAAACTGAGCCAGTCATTCCAGTGATAAATTGTCAAATATTGTATTCTCTTGGTCTGTAGATGAACATTCAATAGGCATATATTTAAATTTTCTTGACCAAATGTGACCATTAAAGGTTTATCCATGCCAGTAGATGTATAACCTATTATTGATCATGCAATCTTCCTCACCAGAGTTTGGAAGGTGCACATTTATCCTGGGAGCCGCCACAAAACACGGCTGGCAAAATCACAGAGTACTCCGTTTATCTGGCTGTGCGAAATACTGCAGCTCAACCGGACACAAAAACATCGCCAGCTCATCTCGCGTTTGTCCGCGTCTACTGTGGTCCAAATGCCTCGTGTGTCGTCACTACCGCCAGTCTGGCATCTGCACATATCGATTATACAACAAAACCAGCCATTATTTTCCGAATTGCTGCTCGTAACGAGAAAGGTTATGGTCCAGCAACGCAAGTCAGGTGGCTTCAAGGTGAGCATCTAATATCAGCCACATATATATACACAAGTGCATCTTTGAATTTCTTAGTTTAAACTTTACCCCTCGATGTGATATTGACATAGACCCTTCCAGTTTATCCATCTATCATAGGATGTCATAATGAACTACGTGACTTGTAAGATGACGTCCTAATCAATTACGTCATGCATGAATGACGTAAATAAGTTTGTCACGAAGGCTTAATTGATGATGGACTAATCGTTGTACAAGTTGTATGTCTTTACTGTGTAATAAACATGCTGTTAAATATTTTGAAACTAATTTAACTGGACGTTGACAGCACCCAATCATATTAGTTTCAAAATATTCAACAGCCATTTTTTTTTTGAAATTGAAATTGAGAGTGCAGGGTTCGATCGATCCCAACACTGGCGAGGTGTGGGTGAAGCTTAGCTAAAGATTGGAGAGGCATAGCTAAAATGGATTCTTCCATTGCAAGGCAACAGCTGGTATGCTGTTGAAGATTTTGTAACTCATTTCACTGGAACCTGTTGCTGCTCAGCTCCCAGTCAAATTAATTTCAAAATATTCAATGAAATATTCCTTGTTTTGCTAAAGAATTTTGGTCTGTAAGGGTAAACGGGTTAAGAGAGCCAGCACATATTTTCTAAATGAGTTTACTGATGTCAGTCGCAGTAGCTTCAGTTAACTTGGCTAAGCTAGAAAAGGACATCAATGTACGTGAAAACCCATGTGCCATCATGCTGTGAACAGTACTTGAATTGCTCAAAATGGCATATACATGTATACATATATGATTTATCAATGCAGACAATAGGAAGGCCAACCCGCATAAATTGATGAACTGGTAGCTTGTTAATTTCAAGGCTATTTTGGGACTACCGACTGGAAGCGGTTTCTTTCTTGGACAGCAACAGTTTCCTGGCCAATTAATTTCAAAATATTCAACACAGTAGTTGCGTCTTAAAAAATTAATCTTACATGGTATCTTACAATGTATAGTTGAAATGGTTAGGAAGTATGGAGAATCATAAATTGTTTCGGAGGTTTTAGATCTAGATAAGCTGCAGGTGTTTTTGGTGGCCCGTAAATTTGCAATAGTTCTTGAAAATATGTGTGTGTATGTGTGTATGTATGCTTGCTGTCAATGTTTTCATAATCCTTTCTTATCACAGACCAAGCTCAAGCTAACGCAGCGGCGGCAGCAGCAGCGGCGGCCAAAGTAGCAGTCAAGCGTGTATCAGGCGACAGGTAAGGAGAGACATTAACATTGACCGTGGATTGAAGGATTCTATCTGTCAACTCAAGTATCTGATGCCATAGTGAAAAATTGTCACTTTGTTAGCTGACATCGCAATCAAAGACATGTCTGACATGATAGGACCAAAAGGGCTGATAGTACGTCATAATCACCTACGAGTAAGATGATGGCTTACTCAATTACATCATGAATGACTTGATTTAGTCCGTCTTAAACGCTTAATAGTCAGTCATGTGTGCATCATATGTCTTTACTATTTAATAAGCATGCTGTTGAATATTTGAAACTAATTTGACTGGGTGCTGTTGCCACCATAGGCAGCAACAGCACCCAGTCAAATTATGTTCAAAATATTCAACAGCTTAGCTGTGTAGTTTTCTGGAAATTGAGATTCATAGAGTGCATGGATAAATTGATCGCAACACGGACAAAGTGTGGGTGGAGCTTAGCTAGAAATGGGCGGGGCATAGCTAAAACTGGATTCATCTATTGTATGTTGCTGATGAATTTACAATTTAATAAATGTATTGTTGAGCATTTTGTGGCATTTCATTGGGGCTGTTGCCCCATCGCCTTTCAGTCAAATTCGTTTGTAAATATTCAACAGCTTACATGTATAGTTACCTTGAAATTGGAAATCGATTCAAGCGTGCATACGAAAGTAGCAGAGCATGGCTAAAGCTACGTGAGGCATAACTCGAAATGGAAGTCTCTATTTTCTGGCATATGTTAGAAATAGGTGCACGCGCAGGTACTGAGAATGTCATTACAGGGAATGATGAGGAGGGTGGCTGTATAGGGGGGGGTGTGTGTGTGTGAAAAGTGTGCTTCATGTATCTTGGTTCTACATACCCTGCCAGCATGTGGCAATCTGCAGGATGGCTATCATTGTGCGTGCTAACCAGCTGTTATCACTGATGTTAAGCCTCTAACTCTAAAATTTTGGTTCAGAAAATTTCACTTTACTCGTAGAAAGATTTTTGCTGAGTAAAAGAAGATTATATCTGGAAATTTACCACTGGAATGACGAGCTCCGTTATCAATCCATCCATTCCAGTAGTAAATTAGTCTTGGTATGCAAATGGACATTTGTCCAGAACACTGCAGAAGGTTTGAATAGCTTTAGTGATAGCTGTATTGCTGTTTGTGCTGACAGTAACCTCAAGCTGTCGTCCTGCTTGGATGTGGGTATCCGTTGTTCATCCAGCCATCACTATTCTCCCGTTTGGATAGCTTTAGTGATAACTATATTGTTGTTTGTGTTGACAGTAACCTCGAGCTGTCATCATGCTTGGATGCGGGTATCCGTTGTTCATCCAGCCATCACTATTCTCCCGTTTGGATAGCTTTAGTGATAACTATATTGTTGTTTGTGTTGACAGTAACCTCGAGCTGTCATCATGCTTGGATGCGGGTATCCGTTGTTCATCCAGCCATCACTATTCTCCCGTTTGGATAGCTTTAGTGATAGCTATATTGTTGTTTGTGCTGACAGTAACCTCGAGCTGTCGTCATGCTTGGATGTGGGTATCCGTTGTTCATCCAGCCATCACTATTCTCCCATTTGGATAGCTTTAGTGATAGCTATATTGTTGTTTGTGCTGACAGTAACCTTAAGCTGTCGTCATGGGTGGATGTGGATATCCGTTGTTCATCCAGCCATCACTATTCTCCCGTTTGGATAGCTTTAGTGATAGCTGTATAGTTGTTTGTGCTGACAGTAACCTCGAGCTGTCGTCATGGGTGGATGTGGATATCCGTTGTTCATCCAGCCATCACTATTCTCCCGTTTGGATAGCTTTAGTGATAGCTGTATAGTTGTTTGTGCTGACAGTAACCTCGAGCTGTCGTCATGGGTGGATGTGGATATCCGTTGTTCATCCAGCCATCACTATTCTCCCGTTTGGATAGCTTTAGTGATAGCTGTATGGTTGTTTGTGCTGACAGTAACCTCGAGCTGTCGTCATGGGTGGATGTGGATATCCGTTGTTCATCCGACCATCACTATTCTCCCGTTTGGATAGCTTTAGTGATAGCTGTATTGCTGTTTGTGCTGACATTAACCTCGAGCTGTTGTCATGGGTGGATGTGGATATCCGTTGTTCATCCAGCCATCACTATTCTCCCGTTTGGATAGCTTTAGTGATAGCTGTATAGTTGTTTGTGCTGACAGTAAGCTCAAGCTGTCGTCATGGGTGGATGTGGATATCCGTTGTTCATCCAGCCATCACTATTCTCCCGTTTGGATAGCTTTAGTGATAGCTGTATAGTTGTTTGTGCTGACAGTAAGCTCAAGCTGTCGTCATGGGTGGATGTGGGTATCCGTTGTTCATCCAGCCATCACTATTCTCCCGTTTAGCCCTTTGAAAGCCAGTCTGGCTGAAAATGGCTTCTGAGGTTGTCTTCTGAAATCGCCATTTGCAGACCACAGACCAAAAGAAGTGTTTTTGAAATTTTACCCCTGGATTTACTGGCTCAATAACCAAGCCAGTCAATCCAGTGGTAAATTTTCAAAAATTAGCTCTTGGCCTGCATATTGCCATTTTCTTCGAGAAATTTGGAATTTTCTAGAGTAAATTTGAGGGTTAAAGGGTTAATTATTTATTTGTTTCTTTGTTGTGTTTTCAGCAGTAAATCTGTACTCACATTATCCGGGACACAAACAAAGAAAGTTAAACTGGAAGACAGTAGTGGCTCACAGCAGTAGTTATAGTCAGACACACAGTACATAGAGAGGAAACTGGATGGATATATGGTAGAAGTGACGATGAAATGGATGTGTAGTAGAGATGACGAAGAAATCTACACAAGCTAGACATGAGGATGTCATGCTGGATTTCATTGTTTTGAGACATCTGATTGTTGTTATCTCTGTCTAAACTCCCACAAATGATATTATTTTTTCTGTACACACTTCGACAAATGATTTGATCATGTTAATTGACGAGTGTCGTCACTGAATCATTAGTGACATGATTGACAGGTTTGATCACTGAAATGTTAGCGTGACATGATTGATAACTGTGATGCCTGAATTGTTAAGTATTCTCTGGGATGATAAAATCAAACAGGTTTCATCCGGTTCATTCCAATTGCTACGTCGTCGTCGACATGGAAACATAGTGCTACTGTTGTTGGTGTTGTGTATAGTGTGTATATGTTTGAAAGCGTTTCATCGTCAAATATGTCTGATTTCTAAGGCAGCAGATTAAAGCATCGTTGTTTAATATTAATATTATTATCAGTTATAGTAGCAGGAGCAGCAGTAGTAGTGGTAGCAGCAGTAGCAGGAGCAGCAGTATGAGTCGTAGCAGTGTATCATGTGTGAGGCACAGAGATTACCATGTTTACATTAACCCGTTAACACTTGAATGTTTTCAAGAAAATTTAAATTTTGTCACAGAAAATGTCCATTTGCAGAATAAGAGAAGACTATTTTTGAAAATTTACCACCGGAATGAAGGCTCGGTTATCGAGCCAATCATTCCAGTGATAAATTTTCAAAAATCGTCTTCTCTTGGTCTGCAAATGGACATTTCTGAAGACCGCTGCAGAAGCCGTACTTGGCTGATATGAGTGTTGCAGGGTTAATAGATTGCATAGGGTTGCAATTCTTTTGGGGGTCTTCAAAATTTTTGCTTAATTTTCGACTATTTCTCTATTTATTAAAGTTTTTTACTTGTCATATGTTTATCAAGAAGGTTGCCTCAGACGGTATATATATTTATTACAAATCATGAGTTCAGATCTGCTTATTCGTACAGCATCTTTTTAGATGCGATGGATGGTCTGTCTGTCGCCCCAACACTGGCGATGGTCTGTCTGTCTGTCGCCCTATCACTCGCGATGTCGGTCTGTCTGTCGCCCTCACACTTGTGATGGTCGGTCTGTCTGTCGCCCTAACACCTATGTCGCATTAGATATATAGTCTGTCTCTACACGTTACTACGTGTTAATATGGAAATAACAAAAAATTCTTATTTATTTCCTGAATATAAAATGGTTATTTTCAATAAGACATATCTGCTGATGATAAATGCGGGTAGTTTGTTCTGACATCACTGTCCATGGGAGAGGCAGGACATGTGATCACATGGCTAGTTTGTTCTGACATCACGGTCAATGTGAGAGGCAGGACATGTCATCACGCTGCTAGTTTGTTCTGACATCACTGTCCATGGGAGAGGCAGGACATGTGATCACACTGCTAGTTTGTTCTGACATCACTGTCCATGGGAGAGGCATGACATGTGATCACACTGCTAGTTTGTTCTGACATCACGGTCCATGTGAGGGGCAGGACATGTCATCACGCTGCTTGTTTGTTCTGACATCACTGTCCATGGGAGAGGCAGACATGTGATCACACTGCTAGTTTGTTCTGACATCACGGTCCATGGGAGAGGCAGGACATGTGATCACACTGCTAGTTTGTTCTGTCATCACGGTCCATGTGAGAGGCAGGACATGTGATCACACTGTTAGTTTGTTCTGACATCACTGTTCATGGGAGAGGCAGGACATGTGATCACATGGCTAGTTTGGTCTGACATCACTGTCCATGGGCGAGGCAGGACATGTGATCACATGGCTAGTTTGTTCTGACATCACTGTCCATGGGAGAGGCAGGACATGTGATCACATGGCTAGTTTGTTCTGACATCACTGTCCATGGGAGAGGCAGGACATGTGATCACATGGCTAGCTTGGTCTGGCATCGCTGTCCATGGGAGAGGCAAGACATGTGATCACATGGCTAGTTTGTTCTGACATCACTGTCCATGGGAGAGGCAGCACATGTGATCACATGGCTAGTTTGTTCTGATATCACTGTCCATGGGAGAGGCAGCAAATGTCATCACACTGCTAGTTTGTTCTGACATCATGCTCCATGGGAGAGGCAGGACATGTGATCACATGGCTTGTTTGTTCTGACATCACTGTCCATGGGAGAGGCAGCACATGTGATCACATGGCTAGTTTGTTCTGACATCATGCTCCATGGGAGAGGCAGGACATGTGATCACATGGCTAGTTTGTTCTGATATCACTGTCCATGGGAGAGGCAGCACATGTCATCACACTGCTAGTTTGTTCTGACATCATGCTCCATGGGAGAGGCAGGACATGTGATCACATGGCTAGTTTGTTCTGACATCACTGTCCATGGGAGAGGCAGCACATGTCATCACACTGCTAGTTTGTTCTGATATCACTGTCCATGGGAGAGGCAGCACATGTGATCACACTGCTAGTTTGTTCTGACATCACTGTCCATGGGAGAGGCAGCACATGTGATCACACTGCTAGTTTGTTCTGACATCACTGTCCATGGGAGAGGCAGGACATGTGATCACATGGCTAGTTTGTTCTGTCATCACTGTCCATGGGAGAGGCAGGACATGTGATCACACAAACAGCATTCTTGTTAAATATTGTTAATAATATTACTTTTTGTCTAATATTTTCATCATAGTAAATAATTAACTTAATATTTCATGTCACATTTCTTGTATTTTCTACATTTATTTCATTTTTCTGAAAGCCACCTATGTCACAACTCTCACGTGTTTCTCTTGTTAACGGAATACTTGACTCATGTTATTCTCTCTATGTGGCTTCAGCTGTGGTCTTGAGAATGCCCTTTTGCAGACCAAGAGAAGACTATTCTTAAAATTTACCACTAAAACGACTGGCTCTATAACTGAGTCAGTCATTCCGTGATAAATTATCAAAAATAGTCTGCAAATGAACATTCAGTAAGCAGAAATTTCAATTTTTTTCTGACTAATTGTGACGATTGAAAGGATTACCTGTTATAATAATTGTGTTTATGTCTTTAATAATATCATGATTAATTTGTATTAATATATTACATCATCACAAAACATGCCATTTGTTGATAAGTCCCAGTGCGTCATTTAATCATGTTTATCGTCTCATGTATCTTGCGTGAATCATCATCATCATCGTGCTCTGTATATCAAGACGGCAACGTAAATATATATCTACAGTATGGCACAGAAATAACCTAAAATGTTTCCAGAACATAAGATAGCGTACTGTTTAATATTTTGACCATAATTGGATTCTAAGACATTGCTGCCTTTGGCAGCAATGTCTCCCAATCCAATTATGGTCAAAATATTAAACAGAACATCTCTTGCATTTCGTTCAAAATTGTTCTGTTGTGGAAACATTGAGTTATTTCTGAGCTGAACTGTATCAATTATGTACAATTATTGCTTAATATTAATGACAGTGTTGATGGTAAATGATTTCGCACACAAAATTGTAACACGTGAATGGACTTAAACATTTAACCCCCATAATGCAACTATTTAAAACCGACCATTATTATTGCTGTTATGACTAGATGTATAGTATTAATTCATATTCTGTTAATAATATTTATAATGATATTGTTATTAGTATTTTGTTAATGTATTTCTTTTCGCTGTTGGCATAATGCGTATTAAATTCATTGTATATAAATAGTTCATATTCAAATTCTTGAGCTTTTTATAGCGTCGTTATGCCACTGGTCGCTATGTTATTGCTTTTGCTGCTTCATTGTAGTGTTGCCATGGTTAATACATTGTATTGTGGCCATGGTTACTGCATTGTATTCTTAACTGTTTTGCCGCATTATTTTGTTACTGTGGTTAATACATTGTATTGTTAACCATGGCTACTGCATTGTAATGTTGCCATGGTTATGCCATTATATTATTACTGTGGCTATTGTATTGTTACCATGGTTAGTGCATTGTTTTGATACCGCAGTTACTATGGCTGTATTCGACTGGAACTTCTGTAGAGTAAATTTACTCGTGCAGTTGCCAAAATGTTCTCTAAACAAACGTACCAGTCGAATGAAAAAACCCTAGCGGTATGGAAGGTACAGAAACCGACTAAATCGGCTAAATCTTAATATCTTGAAAATAAAATCCACCTTTCATAGCTGTTTTCAGACTTGGTGAATGCTGCTGAATAATAGTAGAATTCAGCTACAAAGTCCGGCCTTTTCATATTTTGCATTCCGTGCCATACTTCATGAAACATGCCACACGTTTGCCTCCGACTTGTTTTGTGCTCTATTTTTTTCAGGGCAATACCAGTCGACTGAAAAATATACTCTATGGAGTCAATATACTCTAACATTTCGCCCAGTCAACTACAGCCTATGACATGGCTACTACAGTGTATTGGTACTGTACTGGCTGCATTATATTTCTACCATGGTTACTGTACTGTTGTTACCATAGTTAGTGCATTATATTGCTACCATGGTTACTGCACTGTGTTGTTACCATGGTTACTGCATTGTGTTGTTACCATGGCTACTGCATTTATTTGTTACCGTGGTTACTGCATTGATTTGTTACCGTGGTTATTGCATTGTATTGCTACCATGGTTACTGCATTGATTAGGTACCATGGTTATTGCATTGTGCTGTTGCCATGATTACTGTATTATCGTGCCATGCTTATTGTCTGCTTGTAGTTGTGCTGTTACCATGGTTACTGTATTATACTGCAACCTCTGTTGTGTTCTTAACCCTTTAAGCTTTACATGTTTTCAAGAAAATTTCAATTTTCTCAAAGAAAATGTATATTCTCTATTTTTGAAAATTTACCACTGGAATTACTGGCTCGGTTATCGAGCCAGTCATTCCAGTTATAAATTTTCAAAAATCATCCTCTTGGTCTGCAAATGGACATTGCTCAAGACCACTGCAGAGGTGAATGTTGGCTGATATAAGTGTTACTGGGTTAACCATGTGTTAAATTTGAGACAAATCAGATCAGTAGGCTTTTAGAGACGGCTCCACTAAAAACATAGCTTGGTCATTAGGGAGCTCTGTATTAAAACTGCTTAGTATTTTGAAAACAATTTGACTGAAAAGTTGTGCTACTTAAGTAATCGACATTTGTGTCAATATAAAAACATGACCTGTGAATGTGTGTAGTTAGCCACCTATCACTGATTAATGCTAGAACAGGGGTGCGTTCAGGAGAATATTTTCAGTTCCCTAAACATTTTTTTCAGTCACGTGGTAGGTTGGGTCATAGATATCTATCGGTGGATCTATCAAGTGGCCAAACAAAAAGTTTGGTGAACTGAAAATATTTGCGCTCCTGAACGCACCCCCGTACTAATGCAGATGTCTAATAAATGTGGTTTCTTTTGTAAATAGTTATCTGTTCATAATCCTTAAAGCTTTATATTTGTTACCGGGTATGTACATTATTTGTGAATTCATGTATTCACGCTTGTGGATGCTTCTCAGTGTTTTAATCATATTTTTATTATTGTATGCTTTAGACAAAGATCTGCTAGTAGCCAGTCTTTAAACTGCTGTGTAATACTCTCTCATTTGGATAGTGGCATTGATAGCCGTCATTGCGTAAGTGTGACATTATGGGGACTAAGTGATTGTTCTGACATAAAATGACGACCCAATGTCAGCCCACAGCTGATATAGATCTGACAGATGTAGACACGGAGATGTCTCGGTAGAAAGGTGTTCCTGGAACTTATGGACGGCGTAACTTTTGAAAGTGTGTGCTTACAGGTTGCTATCTGATGATGAACATTTCAGTTTTTCTTTGATTGACTAACCAACAACACTAGGCCCCTTGATTGTAGCGTAGGTACAACCAGCAGTTCTTCATTGACTAACCAACAAACTGTGCACTAGGTCCCTTGATTGTAGCATAGATTCAACCAGCAGTTCTTCATTGAATGACCATTAAACTGTGCACTAGACCCCTTGATTGTAGCATAGATTCAACCAGCAATTCTTCATTGAATGACCATTAAACTGTGCAGTAGACCCCTTGATTGTAGCATAGATTCAACCAGCAATTCTTCATTGACTAACCAACAAACTGCACTAGGCCCCTTGATTGTAGCATAGATTCAACCAGCAGTTCTTCATTGACTAACCATCAAACTGTGCACTAGACCCCTTGATTGTAGCATAGATGCAACCAGCAGCTTTTGTGTAAGAGTGGTATCTCATCTGGATGGTAACATTGATGCTCGAAACACACCAAGAGAAGACTATTTTTGCAAATTTATCACTGGAAGGTGTGGCTCGATAGATGAGCCAGTCATTCCAGGGTTAGTTTCAAAAATAGTCTTTTGGCCTACAAATGTGCATACCGCCTGTGTAAAAGCTGAATTGCATTTATATTACGTTTGTTTATTTGTCCGTGGCTATTTCTGTCTATCTGTCTGTGACTATTTCTGCTTATCTGTCGGTGGCTATTTCTGTTTATTTGTCCGTGACTAGTTCTGCTTATCTGTCCATGGCTATTTCTGTTTATCTGTCTGTGGCTATTTCTGTTTATCTGTCCATTGTTATTTCTGTTTATCTGTCCGTGGCTATTGCTATTTATCTGTCCGTGGGTATTTCATTTTATTTGTCCGTGGCTATTTCTGGTTATTTGTCCGTGACTATTTCTCAAACACTTCATGCAGTTTGTCTCACATTTTAATAACCCTTTGAACCTGAAAAGCCAGAATCGAAAATCAATTTACAATCTAATAAATATTCTGTTGAATATTTAAAACTAATTTGTCTAAGATGTGTCTATGCTCCTGTCAAATTAGCTTTTGAATATTCAGCACCTTACCATATCGCTACCTTGGAATTCTGGATATCATGGTTCAATGTGCTAACATGAAAAAGTTTGTTTATTTAAACTGATTTAACTGTCTCGCTGCTGCAAGCCACCAGACAATAATTTCGATGATCAAAAACTCGCTGAATATTTTGAAAACAATTTGACTGAACATTGTTGGTGGCATATCCACCAACAACCTTCAGTCAAATTGTTCTCAAAATATTTAGCAGGTACAGAAATATACCCTGTGGAATATGTTGTCTGCAAAAACTCGGCAGTCAGATGGTTAGGTTCGTTGGTCCAGGTCAATGTGTGTATGTAAAGGTGGGCAATGGAGCCAGCAACAGCTTCCAATGAAATTAAATTCAAAATATTCAGTTGTTTTCCTGTATGGTTGCCTTGAAAATGATATATGAGGAATTCATCGGTGAGAGGGTTAATATTAGCCTAACATGCAAACAGTTCATATTGGTGATTGATGTCTGCTTGCCTTTATCTATACTCCACATATGCTTTTCCAATGATCTCAGTAATGTAGAAGTGTTTTTGAAATTTTCCCAGTGGACTGGCTGGCTCGCTAACCAGAGCCAGTTATTTGTTAATCAATGTAGCCTGCAAATGGAAATATATTGATTATCGTGACAATTCTTCATGAGATAATGTCATCCTGAAATCTGACATGAAGCGACTAAACAGGAACATTGCTCATTTGAAAAGCTTGGACTTTCAGTAAAGTTATCTTAAATCTTCAGCACAGCTTTGTGCATGCAGTAACTATCTTTAGATATAACATGCAATCATAGTGGACTTCAGTAAATATGTCAGTACTCACATTATTCATCATCGTTGTCGTTGTCGCCATCATCATCATCATCTTCAGCATCATCATCATCATCATCATCATCTTCATCTTCATCATTTTAAGCATCTAGAACTGTAAATTTCTTCATGTCGAATAAATTTTATCATTACTATTATAAATTTATGCAATGTTTCACCTTTCTTTGTCCCAATGATGCTTGTATGCATGTTATTAGCAGATAAAACCTGTCCGCAAACACTCTTCCCACATTAGTGTATGTTTTCCCAGAATACATTGCGCATACCACTTCTTGATGGTAACCGTGATAGCCATCGCGTAAACATCATTACTTTACTATTGGAATCAGATACAAAGCACTTTAAGCAGTTTATATGAAGAACTAATTTCATAATATTATTGAAGTCATACATCATTGGAAAGCTAAGACAATTTTCTATTCATTTCTGTATTAATTTTTATCATTTTGTAAAATTTAATACAGTTAACTGTAAATTTAAAATATGCCCCTAATGTCCACTTGATTTAATGAGTATGTATAATGGTGTATTTTATATACGCAAATAACTCAGTGAAAAAAAAAAATGATGCATTAATCATTAGGCAATTGAATAAGCTTTCGAATGATGTACGACTTAACTAATATAGTGGTTTTAGTTTATCATAGAAATGGCATAAATTGCAGTGTATTTTAGCACGAGAGTAACTCAATGCGGGTCAGCGGCTTGTTGACGGCATTACCAGCCAGCAGTTCTGCTCTGAGCGTTGATTTAGGGGAATCCCGGCGTATTGACGTTAATGTGGGAAAGGTGTATTAGGTCTGTCTCTCAGTGTGAAGAACCTGCACTGTCCCAGGATAGCCATGAGCTATGAGTGAATGTCATCAGTCAGGTCGGCCAGACTTATGAGCTATGAGCGAGTGTCATGACTCCGATCGGCCAGATCTATGAGTGATTGACATGACTCCGATTGGCCAGATCTGTGAGTGAGTGGCATGACTCCGATCGGCCAAACTTATGAGCTGTGAGTGAGTGTCATGACTCCGATCGGCCAGATCTATGAGCGATTGACATGACTCCGATTGGCCAGATCTGTGAGTGAGTGTCATGACTCCGATCGGCCAGACTTGAGCTATGGGCGAGTGTCATGACCCCAATCGGCCAGACTTTATGAGCTATGAGCGAGTGTCATGACTCCGATTGGCCAAACTTATGAGCGAGTGTCATGACTCCGATCGGCCAAACTTATGAGCTATGAGTGAGTGTCATGACTCCGATCGGCCAGATCTATGAGCGATTGACATGACTCCGATCGGCCAGATCTATGAGCGAGTGTCATGACTCCGATTGGCCAGATCTATGAGCGAGTGTCATGACTCCGATTGGCCAGATCTATGAGTGAGTGTCATGACTCCGATCAGCCAGACTTATGAGCTATGAGTGAGTGGTAGTGCAGGGGCAGGTGTCATGATATAAAGTCCTGTGGGATTTTAATGCATAATGTCTTCCACCTTGCTATAAAAGATTGAAAAGAAGGCTAGAATTGTGCAATTTTCACAATCTAAATATCCATTCATATGCTTTTAACATACAGATTCTGATACTGACCTTTAAAATGTAATAATAATAATAATAATAGTATAATCAAATATAAACAATTTATTTTACATTTTTAGACTAAAAATATTTCTAAACTATGTCGAGGGAGGTATCAAATCCACAACACACGATAGTGCCTTACATCGAAGCCCACGAGTGCATCCACCAGATCAAAGCAACAAAATGTCTGGTGGAAGTGTTTGTGTGCTATGATGCTAGGCGCTACAGGAGGTGTATATCATTATTCGATTTCTTAATAATGTTCAAAGTCCTGATTTAGCTGCAAGCAATTGAAACAAATTTTACAGAATGAAATCCCTAACATAGAATTACACAAATCAAAACGGGCCAATGAGTTTGATAGTGTAACTACCAAGAAAACCACAGATGCTGCAATCCACTTAGCAGAAGTTGAAGACATTGCTGCTAACATGCAATCACTTATGATGCTGCTTTCTTCTGACAAAAAAATCCTCTGAAGTCAACCAGCGGACTATGAGTTCGGCACAAAGTACTGTGACGATGTTTCTTTCTGATGGACAGGTCGGAAACACAAAATCCCAGACATTACGTTTCTACCGTGAAATCCCACATCAGTTAGCCATTGCGGTTTCAATCCGCCGGGCAACCAGAAGTAAGAAAATTGTTGGTGATTGGATCCGCAGCCACATCTCACCAATTGCAGAATGTAGGCTGGTACAGGTGGAACTGTTGACATCATGTTAAATGACTGTCAACATTTGACCAGCCTAACTTTAATGGATCGAGCTTTAACGGTTAAAGAGTGCGATCCTGCCACCAAATGTTTGCCTGTAGATGTGCACGCCGAATATGCTCCCTCCAGGCACCTGCAGTCTGAACACCCTGATCAGATTTCAACTGGCGGAACAAATGCCATCGTAACTCGCGTACATTACAGATACTAATGCCCTTAGGGCAGAAGAGTCTACATAAAAAGTTTTCACAACCTTCAATTAAATCTGCGCATGGCTCATCCCCTTCACCCAGTTGATTGATTGCCGACATAACATCATTGGCCTCCAGAAATGCTTTGAAGCAGGTCAATTTCCCCTTTCCATGGATGTGGCCGGTAGTATCACACCCGGTCAGGGCATGCCAATTGATGAGGGACTTTGCTCGCTGTGGCCCGAGATGGTCATAGATTGGTTTCAAGAAAACTGCGACATCTTTCTCCAGTTCCCATAATTATAGCTACGTCGTCGCCAAGTTCTTCGACTGCGCAAAGCAAGAAGTAACACATCTGTGTCTTGGGAATACATGTTCACCTTATATCCAGCCATTGCAAGCTGCACAGCATGCAGTGTCATTAGTGTATCCGCTTCCTCCTGTGTGCTAACATTTATTGCAATGTCACAATCAAAATTGCTTCTCACACTCTTTCTCGTGGATGTCACAATTTTCATTGGCGATTCACTCAATTAACCTGCCTGCAAGAAATAATGTCAATACGTCCTTGGTTTCATTGCTAGCGAGAAATGATTTAGCATCCTTGATGTGTGTTGCATTATTGATGATATACACATTTGATGCTTTTGTTGTACCTTTTCTCCGTTCTCGTGTAGCTTCTTTCAGTGATGTACTTATCGTATAATTGTCAAATATGACGCGAAGCTGCTCATAGCCATAGCCCCTATTTTTGATAATCTGCACATAGGATGTACCAAGTTCCCTACAATCCCTAAAGTTCTTAACTGACATAAGTTCCTGGACAACTGCCATTCCATCAATTATGAGACGATTTTGATATCGGTAAATGTAGATCCATCTCTAAGCATTCGTTTGGACGCTTTGTTACTGCATCCTCATCAGGAATCACGAGACTTTCTAGAAGTAATATCACCTTATCTTGTCAGTTGTTGGATGAATAGCTCCATACGGCTGAAGGAGAACTCTATTTGTATATGATAGTTCATGCGAACCTATCACTTCTTCCAGGTCTACTCTATCTCTTGATGATCTTGCTATTACAAGAAGTCGGGCAAAGAGAAATGTTGTCTTGAGGGTCAGAACTTCACTCCCTGATTTCACAGTTAGATCTTTACTAGCAGAGTTCCATGACAACTGGTTTAGCTTTGTCACCTTTGACCAAATGTTTTGGTCACCTTTTAGTCTTTCTACTACAAATGACTTGAATGCTTTTAAGCCAAACTTCTCTGTATTGAGGATTGCCTCCTGGACGTTCAGTGGTATAACCTCATTTGCTATTAATTTGAACATTGTAGTTGAACATCCCTCCATTCCTTTACCATGAAAATATTACATTTCGCTAGAACTACTTTGAGCCGGAGAGTACAATCTTCTTGGCAGTTTACCGTATGCGTGAATAAACCATGATGCACGCCTGTTGTTGCTGGTGATACTTCTGCTAAATGTTCCATCTCCTTTGAGATTCGTGACAATTCTGTGGCAGTGAGGCAGAACTTGAGTAGTGTTGCAGGCGTGGAAGTTATGCCACATATTCCACCATGCCCTTAACCTCTATTCAAGTGCTCCATCGCCTGGTCAACACTTATTCTGATGAATGATACTGTGTTGCTGGTATTCACCGTGAATGCTCCATTAACAAACTCATTCCATATATCTGGTTCCGTGATCTCGAGCTTCTGCATTCGGGCTAGGTACTCTGAAATATGTCTCGCATATTCCATGCGATCTTTAGCAAAAAAGAGAGCACAAAGCCTTTCCAGTGTGGCCAAATAGAGGTGCCAGTCACCATTCCTTGTAGCCCGCAAGAACTGTAATAATGTGATCACTTGATTCATGTATATTAGAACATTGGATTGTGGTTTCTGTTCTTCATATTTGGCAAGTAGCACTTGAAGATTGATAGATTCTATCGTGGCTAGAAATTCCTTATGTGCCTTTAGAACATCTCTACGAAATTTGCAAGTATCACACACTATTTCAGCACTCAGTTGCACTGCTTTTAGGGTAATAGGATTATCTCGAAAAAAGCATCCGTCCGAAGATCAAAAAATGATTGCAGAGTAATCTGATGCACCTGCACGGCTCTGCTATAATGATTCCCGTTGATGATCTGTGTAGTGGTGATCGAGCTGTATTAGTCTGCTTCTTGCCATGCCTGATCTAGACCACTGCCCGCAGATTTCTGTGTGGAAACCTGGACATAGAATCCATTTAGTCTTGTAACTAGGGTCTAAATGTTCTAGTCTCAGTGCTCGCTTGTAGAGATCCATATCCAGAGTAACTATAACTGGAGTATTATGAAGGATTATCTGGTTTAATCGCCACAACTGACCAGTAGCTCGAGTACACCGATCCTGTGGTGCGGCATTTATAATTGGCAACATGAATGCATTATCCTGTCCCTCTGGAATATGCCATGAGCTAGATGATCTAAGTAGGGAATTGTAGGCTGACAAAACAGGCACCCCTGATCTTCTCCAGCGTCACCACTTTCACAAGAACTCTGAGTTAAACTAAACTTGGTCTGACCTTTCAATCAAGTCATTG
The DNA here is from genome assembly GCA_034401795.1 of Chaetoderma sp. LZ-2023a. Taxonomy (NCBI): domain Eukaryota; kingdom Metazoa; phylum Mollusca; class Caudofoveata; order Chaetodermatida; family Chaetodermatidae; genus Chaetoderma; species Chaetoderma sp. LZ-2023a. The sequence goes on from CM067371.1 coordinate 15,117,081, forward strand.
TTACACTGTGCTATTTCGTCCACTGATGGTTCCGCTGATAATTGGATCTTGAGTCACATCTATGCTTTTCCGGTTTAGATAACGTGCCATCAACCAGGTTGAGTCATCAACCATTGCTTTACTAATTCTGTCTTCAAAGACGCCAACTTCGTATTGGTTATATTTTGGCCTCTCTCGTGAGCTGGGGTTGCATTCAATTCTACAGGAGGTTAATGGTATGACTGTTCTTGGAACATTGACAAGTCTACCAGATTGTTTACTCTGATTAATGACCAATGGATTCAATACACGGCTCACTATAACTTGCTGATTGGTACACACCTGATGGTAAACCATGAAAACTTCCTTTACCGTCTGGCGAGTCGATATTAACATCAATGTCATCCAGTGAACTACGGATGCGGCTACCCTTTAAGATCGGGTGATACGTATACACCAAAAGCTGCAGTCCTTTCGCAGATTGCATTAGCAATTTTATTGCAGACTTTCATTAGTCGGTCATAGGAAATACCAGCACAGCAGCCATATAGTAATTGTATAGCCTTCTGACTTCGAAATTTGTGGTACACGTATAGCGAGAGTCCAATGGCATATGGACTTTCAAACATATGTCGATATGGTGAGTGAGCAGTCTTTGAAACAAGAGACATCTGCCGCTGGCTTTTGCATTCACTTGCTACAGGCAGTGATAAGATCATGCACGCCCTATGCAGATTTCTAGCTCTTGTCAACGTGGTATCTGTTCGGGGCCCTTGATTTATACACCTCATAAAGGCCATCAACGCTCCGGGAATTTCCGATTCACTGAAATCCAACAAACTGCTTTTAAATGTCCATGACTGGTCACTTTTTGACGCAAGTATGCACTGTCGTAGAAGTTTCGCGCATTTGAATATTTGCACCATATTCGCCTTAATGTCCTTATCGCTGATAGTGGCATGAGTAGCTGTATGACTAGATTCTTTGTTATGTATGATTGATGGTTTTCTGCCTTTACTCTCAGTTATTTCGCATATTACATCTTTACGAATTTTCTGCAAAAGGTGTGCTCGGGTGATGCTATTAGTTTGAATTCCATAGTCTCGCATTATGCCCTTGTACACATTATCTGCACCTGGAGTTCTTACAAATTGACGGCCATCAACAAGTTCCTGTATTTTTGCATAGAATTGAATTTCAGCCGAACTAAAGTCAATAGACGCACGATAGTCACTACCTATACCCGAGCTTTGTCTTTGCGACATTTGAACGAATTGACTCCAGTTTGTTCTATAACAAGTTTTATGATAGGCTATGTCTCTTGCAAGGAAATCTCCTTCAGCACATATATCAGCTAGATTTCCGTTCCAAATATCGCTATCACTGTTCATTATAATCTCTTCTATTTCCACACCAATGTCTGAACTCCTGCACTCACTAAGCTTTTCGAATGCTCCCGTTTTTTGTCCATTTTTGTAGACTGGCAGAAGAAACACAAATTTCGATGAAATGGTGGAACACTGGACCGCGTAATTACACTGGCTGATGAAGTAGTACATTGTTCAGTCTCTGACTGGGATTGAGGTGTAGATCGTCTACCCTTCATTCGTACCTGTGTGGCTATCTTGTGAACTAAAATACTCTTGGAAACGGATAAGCAAAATAGGAATTAATTCTTTAATTATTGTAGGGTATGTAAAAGGGTGTGCATGCGTACGTACCAGTGTGTTGTTTTGTGAGTTAGAGTGTAAGTTTGTCCGCGTGGTTGAGAGAACCTGTCTATGATTTAGAGTGTATGTGTGAGTTTCAAATAATAATAATAATAATAATAATAATAATAATAATAATAATAATAATAATAAAATGATAATAATAATAATAATAATTGCTGTCATATATCGGAATTTAAACTCAGCATGAGTCTGTCAGAATTTCTTTGTGTGTACATAGATGTATAAATTTGTATATATGTTAATGAGGGCCTCTGTTAGATCAGGCCGTGTACTTGAAGATTTATCCTCAATAAATAACGATTATTATTACAGTAAGAACAGGTACATCACTTTGAGCCAGTGCGCGTTCGTATCTGACCTTGTCCCGCTCAGTATGCTGCTTGTGTGTTGTTTCAGAGTAACACGTTTTATACCAAACAATTTCTTAAGTTTGAGGTCGTCTGCAGAATACCTTTCGAGTCTTTGTTGCAGCGGGATCTCTTTGATACACTCATCAAGAACACTTCGTAGCTTTCAGAGTCTGGATGGCTGAGAGGTTTGAGCTCCTTTCCCGTTTTGTATTTACTACCCTGACCTTTTAGACACAGTTTATAGTCAGTAGGTTTCCGTTTTGGTGTAGATTCATCTGAATTTTCCATGATCTGCAATGCCAGGTTTCCAGTCTCTTGATAGCAACCATGTGTCCTTGTGCCTCACACAATAAACTCTGCAAAACAAAGACGACATATTAGAGATTAAATAGATAAACAAACCATTTAAAATAAATCATTGGACCCACTTTGCATGGCCATCAATATGACTGTTGTGCTGATACACGCATAGCTAGAAGACTACGAACTAGAAGTCTGCAACCTCGGTAGTGTCATTGGAATTGGCCACTGTGAGGCACTGGGCCAGAAGATGCTTAAACCTGGTTGAACACATAGCGATGAATTAGTAAATGAGCAAAGCGTCACCCTATATGATATTAACAACGCCGGCCAATACCAGTGACACCAATATAAATGGAGGTGGCAGACTTCCTCTCAATAGAATTCTGGCGTAGTCAATGAAATCCTGTTTAGAACTTATAGTACAGTTCAGAAACTTATTTCTAAAACAAAATGAAACATACTGTTGAATATTTTGAACATAATTGGTTTGGAAGACATTGGTGCCTAAGGTAGCAATGTTTTCCAATCCAATTATATTCGAAATAGTCAACAGAACATTTAACAGTTTTAGTTTTGGAAACTATATATGCGCTGTGCTGTATCTAAATCTAGGTAGCGACCATCTTGAAATCCGATATAGTCCCCATTAAATTGATTTTATAATGGCATCATCTAAATCCTGGGACGAAAAAACCCATGTGTAACCATTGGAATCATGTTTATAGCGTGGATAGTAAATGAGACAATGAGGAAAGTATGTCTGGCCGGCAGCCATCTTGAAATCCAAGATGGCCGACATTCGATTGAATTTATAATGGCATCGTCTAGGTCCTTGGGCTAAAAAACCTAGGTATAGGCACTGGAATTGTGTCCATAGATGGCTTATTAAGCGAGATACTGACTAAAATAGGATCCGAGTGGCGGCCATTTTGAAATCCAAGATGGCGACTGTAAGGTTTAATGAAAAAATGGCAAACATTAAATTTTTCAACCTTGGACTATTTAGAGTGGATTAAACCTATTTGCCAAAAATCTAGCATAAAATTCCACAAACTCCATTTTTTTCAACACAACCGTATGGACTAGGTTAGGGATGTGATGATGATACCTCACTAGATGGAAGTGATGATGATGATGATGATGATAAATAAGTTTGATCTATGTCTATTGATTAGAAATGTGATGTCTTTGAAATTTTGAGCTTAGCGCATTCAGTGTTAGCCACACTGATTGTTTATTTTGCCATATTTTGAAGCCATAAAGTCATAATTCGTTTAATATCACGTTAGACTTTGTTTCTATTGTATTCTAAAGGTCACAATCGGATTGGCTATGTTTGGAAACATAAGAATTGACACCTAGATTATGAAAATAGAATAATTCCATCCCTTTCCTTAAATTCTCTGACCAAATTGGCGGCCATTTTGGAAGTTGGCCGCCATTTTTAAACATAACAAATTGCCAGAGTGCAAACATGTAGTTTTATGGTGTTTGGAGACATATTTAACATTTCCAAATAGATTGCACACTTTCTGCATTAATGTCCCACGGGATTACACATGGCACTGCACGATGTCATGACTCGGATCGGCCAGACTTATGAGCTATGGGCGAGTGTCATGACTCCGATCGGCCAGATCTATGAGGGAGAATCATGACTACGATCGTCCAGATCTATTAGCGAGTGTCATGACACCGATCGGCCAGACTTATGAACTATGGGCGAGTGTCATAACTCTGATCGGCCAGACTTATGAGCTATGAGTGAGTGTCATAACTCTGATCGGCCAGACTTATGAGCTATGAGCGAGTGTCATAACTTTGATCGGCCAGATCTATGAGCTATGAGCGAGTGTCATAACTTTGATCGGCCATACTTATGAGCTATGAGCGAGTGTCATGACTCTGATCGGCCAGATCTCTGAGCTATGAGCGAGTGTCATAACTCTGATCGGCCAGACATATGAGCTATGACCGAGTGTCATGACTCCGTTCGGCCAGGTCTATGACCGAGTGTCATGACTCCGATCGGCCAGGTCTATGAGCGAGTGTCATGACTCTGATCGGCCAGATCTAGAGCGAGTGTCATGACTCTGATCGGCCAGATCTAGAGCGAGTGTCATGACTCTGATCGGCCAGATCTAGAGCGAGTGTCATGACTCTGATCGGCCAGATCTAGAGCGAGTGTCATGACTCTGATCGGCCAGATCTAGAGCGAGTGTCAGGACACTGATCGGCCAGATCTAGAGCGAGTGTCATGACTCTGATCGGCCAGATCTAGAGCGAGTGTCATGACTCTGATCGGCCAGATCTAGAGCGAGTGTCATGACTCTGATCGGCCAGATCTAGAGCGAGTGTCATGACTCTGATCGGCCAGATCTAGAGCGAGTGTCATGACTCTGATCGGCCAGATCTAGAGCGAGTGTCATGACTCTGATCGGCCAGATCTAGAGCGAGTGTCATGACTCTGAACGGCCAGATCTAGAGCGAGTGTCATGACTCTGATCGGACAGATCTAGAGCGAGTGTCATGACTCTGATCGGCCAGATCTAGAGCGAGTGTCATGACTCTGATCGGCCAGGTCTATGAGCGAGTGTCATGACTCTGATCGGCCAGATCTAGAGCGAGTGTCATGACTCTGATCGGCCAGATCTAGAGCGAGTGTCATGACTCTGATCGGCCAGATCTAGAGCGAGTGTCATGACTCTGATCGGCCAGGTCTATGAGCGAGTGTCATGACTCTGATCGGCCAGATCTAGAGCGAGTGTCATGACTCTGATCGGCCAGGTCTATGAGCGAGTGTCATGACTCGGATCGGCCAGATCTAGAGCGAGTGTCATGACTCGGATCGGCCAGGTCTATGAGCGAGTGTCATGACTCTGATCGGCCAGATCTAGAGCGAGTGTCATGACTCTGATCGGCCAAATCTAGAGCGAGTGTCATGACTCGGATCGGCCAGATCTAGAGCGAGTGTCATGACTCTGATCGGCCAGATCTAGAGCGAGTGTCATGACTCGGATCGGCCAGATCTAGAGCGAGTGTCATGACTCTGATCGGCCAGGTCTATGGGCGAGTGTCATGACTCTGATCGGCCAGGTCTATGGGCGAGTGTCATGACTCTGATCAGCCAAACTTATGAGCTATGAGCGAGTGTCTTGACTCTGATCGGCCAGACTTATGAACTCTAAACATTCCCGGGGATGAGATTTTTCCTATTTTTATAGGAAATCCTATTTTTTTCTAACCAGACTTATAATAAATCCTACAATTCTGTTGGCCAGATTTTCAAGAAGCATCATACTTGCAGAAATAGTGTCACGGAAACTTTAATGTGTGCTTAGTGAATGTTCATTTGCAGGAAAAGAGAAGATACATTTAGAAAATGTATCACTGGAATGACTGACTGGCCAGTCATTTCATTGGTAAATTAAAAAATATTGACCTTGTCCTGCAAATGGATATTTCTCAGGATCCTTGCATAGGCTTTTTGGCTAAGGGCTAAACGGCTTAAGAGATCATGAATATGGCGGAATCCAGTTTTACTTATGCCCCGTTCATCTCTAGCTAAGCTCCACCCTCACTTTGCCGTGTTGGGATCAATCGATCCCTGAGCTGCCTGTCTCAATTTAAGAAAAACTATAGAGGTATGGCAGCAACAGCGCCCGGTCAAATTAGTTTCAAAACATTCAACAGCATGTTTATTAGGCTAAATAGTAAAACTATGATGTCATATGATTGGTGGATAAACTGGAAAGGTCATTGTTACGTCAAGATGGACTGACACTTCGCATCGAGCCATTTCATATTTTTTTCTTCGAGATCGATCACATCCATAGAGCAAGTGTCATGACTCATCGGTCAGATTTATGAGATCTGAGCAAGTGCCATGACTCGCTTAGGCCAACTTGCTGAGTTATGAGCATACTATGAGTCAGATAAGACTGAGATATTAGCATGTGCTATGAGTCATCTAGGCCAGATCTCTCGGCTATTAGCATATGCTATGAATCAGATAGACCAGATCTCTTGGTTATAAGAATGTTCCGTGAGTCAGCTATGAGCATGAATCAGATAGACAAGATCTCTCGGCTATGAGAATGTTCTGCGAATCTGCTATGAGCGTGAGTCAGATCTCTTGGTTATGAGAATGTTCCGTGAATCAGCTATGAGCATGAATCAGATAGACCAGATCTCTTGGGTATGAGAATGTTCCGTGAATCAGCTATGAGCATGAATCAGATAGACCAGATCTCTCGGCTATGAGAATGTTCTGCGAATCTGCTATGAGCGTGAGTCAGATAGATCAGATCTCTTGGTTATGAGAATGTTCCGCGAATCAGCTATGAGTATGAGTCAGATATACCAGATCTCTCGGTTATGAGAATATTCCATGAATCAGCTATGTGCTTGAATCAGATAGACCAGCACTCTCGGTTATGAGAATGTTCCGTGAATCAGCTATGAGTATGAGTCAGATATACCAGATCTCTCGGTTATGAGAATATTCCATGAATCAGCTATGTGCTTGAATCAGATAGACCAGCACTCGGTTATGAGAATGTTCCGTGAATCAGCTATGAGTATGAGTCAGATAGACCAGATCTCTCGGTTATGAGAATATTCCATGAATCAGCTATGAGCATGAATCAGATATACCAGATCTCTCGGCTATGAGAATGTTCCATGAATCAGCTATGTGCATGAATCAGATAGACCAGCACTCTCGGTTATGAGAATATTCCATGAATCAGCTATGAGCATGAATCAGATAGACCAGATCTCTCGGCTATGAGAATGTTCCATGAATCAGCTATGTGCATGAATCAGATAGACCAGCACTCTCGGTTATGAGAATGTTCCGTGAATCAGCTATGAGCGTGAGTCAGATAGACCAGATCTCTCAGCTATGAGAATGTTCCGTGAATCTGCTATGAGCATGAATCAGATAGACCAGATCTCTCGGTTATGAGAATGTTCCATGAATCAGCTATGAGTATGAGTCATATATACCAGATCTCTCGGTTATGAGAATATTCCATGAATCAGCTATGTGCTTGAATCAGATAGACCAGCACTCTCGGTTATGAGAATGTTCTGCGAATCAGCTATGAGTATGAATCAGATAGACCAGATCTCTCGGTTATGAGCATGTGCTATGAGTTAGATAGGCCAGATCTCTCAGTTATGAGAATGTTCCATGAGTCAGATCTTGTGTTTTGAGTCAGATATGCCAGATCACCTGACCTATGAGCATGTGCTATGAGTTAGATAGGCAATATCGCTGAGCAATGAGTATGTGCCATGAGTCAAATCGGCCAGATCGCTGAGCTAAGAGCATGAGTCGGATCGCTGAGCTATGTGACATGAGTCAGATCGCTGAGCTATGAGCATGTGCCATGAGTCAGATTGCTGAGCTATGAGCATGTGCCATGAGTCAGATTGCTGAGCTATGAGCATGTGCCATGAGACAGATTGCTGAGCTATGAGCATGTGCCATGAGTCGGATAAGACTGATCTGTGAGCAAATGAATAAGGATCTTGCAATGTCGTACATTTATTCAAAATATTCGTTTATCTATGAGTGAAGATTAGTGTTTATGTCTCCTCTAACTCTTGCTTAGTTTGATATTATATTCACAACATAATTTCATCTCACTCACTGAATGTTGTAGCCCAGTTTTCGCGTCCAGAATTACATGATAAAATACTCAATGTATCATAAGCTTGCGTGTAGCGTAACATAGATCTGATTCTGGGAATGGAGGGATCTCACCTGTCACTCAAGTATCTGACGTCATAATCAATTATGTCACTAATGAGCGGACAGCACACTCATTATTACGCTTAACTCTGTCATGGAAATTGGAAATTCCGTCATGAAGTGTACGAATTGTATGTCTTTGATGGATTTATTTAATAGATCTTCTGTTGAATATTTTGAAACTAATTTGACTGGGCGCTATTGCTGCCATAGGCAATGTGATTCTGGTAATTTAGGATTCAACATATGTTAATTGATAGCAAGACAGGCAAAACGTGGGCCTGGCATAACTAGAAATGGACTGCTGTATTATGTCCATTTAAGATGTTATAATCTTTGGAGTAAAGGAATCCAGTTTTAGCTTCGCCTGTGTTGGGATCAATCGATCCTCGAACTCACTGACTGAGTTTCCAGAAAAATATATAGGTAAGCTGTTGAATATTTTAAAACTAATTTGCCTTGGTGCTGTTGCTGCCTAGTACCCAGTCAAATTAGTTTCAAAATATTCAACAGCATGTTTCTTAAATAGTAAACACAATTCGTACAACAAAGCTTAGTCCGTCATCAATTAAGCGTTCGTGACGAACTTATCTACGTTATTCATGACATAATTGATTATGACGTCATCAGACACGTCTCATAATCTGATTATGGCGTCATATGATTGATGGATAAACTGGAATCCTCCATTGCCAGACTGAATGTCGCGAGACGCAATCAATCCACATGGATTCAGCTCTACTCCAAGTGAGCGAAATTGCTTAATTACAGGACCACATTCACACTAACACGTTTGAAAACAAAATTGTTAAACTATATAGACGTACTCTTTGAGGATTACATTGTGTACCTCATATAACGAAAATAAATAAATCATAGCATATGATGATTGCATTCTGTATTAAAGGATAACTAACCTCATCTCTTGATAGCTATTCAGGTTCTCTAATATGCCACTCATAAACTATGCAGCTAGTTTTAAGCTTTTTCTCATGCCGCTAAAGAAAGATATTCAGGTTTCAGTAGATAAATGTGGCTACATTTCTACTGCCTATGCTGGCTGTCATTATATATTTTTCAACCAATCAAAAAACGTCTAGCATATCTGCCTCGGTATATACGCTCAGTCATAGAGGCGCCAGCTATAGTTTGACAATGCGCTAAAAAGCAATCATACAGGTAAGTGGTTGAATATTTTAAAACTAATTTGACTGGAGGTTGTTGCTGTCTACTGTATTACAAAACTGGTAATTGCGATACAGATCAGGGAATGTGACAGGCTATGGATGATATGGAATCTATAAACCATATTCTGTCGGTGCAATGCAGCATTTGAGATGAGATTGGCATCGCTTTAAGCTTTCAAGCGTTCAGGTGTGGATGTAAGCGGTAATTCAAAGAAAACACAGATAAACAGACAAATATACAGATTACACATGTTAGCTGACATGATGACATAAGCGAAATATGGCTAGCATTATAATACAGGGCATTATTTTCACACAGGCCGTAAGCCATTCTCCGCCGGTGCTTCAGCACTCGAACGCTTAGTCGCTTACCAATAATGAACCTTTCCAGTTTATCCATCAACTATATGCAGTCATAATCAACTACGTGATGTGTTGGATGACGTCATAATCAATTACGTTATGAATAACGTCACAAACGCTTAATTGATGACAGACTAAGCGTTGTACGAATAGGTAGCAATAGCACACAGTCAAATTAGTTTCAAAATATTCAATAGCTTACCTGTATAGTGTTCTGGAAATTTAGATTCAGAGAGTGCAGGGATCGATCGATTCCGGCAAAGCGTGGATGGAGCTTAGCTAGAGATGGGCGGTGCATAGCTATAACTGGATTCATCCATTGCAACAGCACAGCTCAGAAAAAAGTTAACATGTTTCCAAAACAAACCAATTTTGAAAACAATGTAAGAACTGTTCTGCTGAATATACTGAGCATAATAGGATTGGAATGGCAGCAGGTAATATCTACCAATCGAATTGTTCAAAATATTGTAATTATTTTATAAACGGGTCTTACAGCATGATAAAGAGATTATTACCAACAGGAATTCTCATAAAGGTTCTTTTGAGCGTATATACCCCCAAAATGTATAATCCGTGGGCTGGAGGGGCCCACCTGGATACACCCACACCCCCTAATTGACGAAACTATATTTTTCTAACAACTTTCGATGTCCTCTTTAAGATTATGTATGTTAACATGTGATAAACTGGGACTCAATATGGTTTTTGATGGGTTATATTAGAGCTAATACCCACAGTGAAGCAGCCCATATTAAGGGGTAGGGGTATTAAAAACTGAGATATCTTTTGATAGAATCATTGTAGATTGGTGATCGACCACTCAAAATGTTGCTTATAGTATCGTCTACGATTGCATATGGGTTACATGCAAATATACAAACACAGATCTTTAGACATGTTCCTTCAGGATTTAAGGGGACGGCTTGAATTAAGCAATACAGCTCGGTTGTATAGACATGTCTCTGTAGAACTCACATACAAATGTTATTTATATAAGGTTAAAATTGAAAAACATCGACAGGCCTTAAGTAGAATTGGAACTGGATCCCATTCCAACCGCACTAAGTGAACAAAATTCCATTTCTCTGACGCTATTGAAGACGAGTTTCATTTTATCATTTTGTGTCCAATGTATTTAGATCTGAGGACAACGTATATCAAAATGTATTACTGGGTTAGTCCGAATGTCTATAAACTATCGCAACCTTTCCTACTCACTAACGGCAATCGTTTAAAGAAACTGGCAGCGTATGTTTACAAAGCATTTTTAAAGCGTAGTGAACTCACAGAATGAGCATTTTCTCCGATAACCTGACAACGAGGTAAAATATTGGTGACCATTTGGTAGGCAATTTCATTACTAGCAACAAACAATGAATCGGGTCCAGGCAAAATCAGCCGTAAACTCCTCAAGATGTGTAAAAAACAAATCTCTTCCTCGCAGCATTCTTTTTAATAAATCGCTAACTGACTGTCGTTTCCCATCACAATGGAAAACTGCGCATGTAATGCCATTATTCAAGAAGGGTGCTGAGAGTGATCCAGCTAATTATAGACCTGTGTCATTACTAAGTTATGTTGGTAAATTAATGGAACGTCTGGTATTTAAAAAGTTATATAATCACATGAATCAATACAATTTGCTTTATAAATATCAAGCCGGATTTCTTCCTGGATGCTCGACTGTGTATCAACTAATAGACATATATAATCAAATTGCCAAGAGCCTCAATGAGCGTCAACAAACACGCTCAATATTCTGTGATATCTCAAAAGCATTTGACAAAGTATGGCACACAGGTATTTTGTTTATATTAAATCAATACGGGATTTGTGGCAGCCTTTTACTATGGCTAGAAAACTACCTTCATAAAAGAAGCCAATTTGTATCAGTAAATCAAGCTATATATTAGAATTGGGCGGCATTCAAGCAAGCGTGCCTCAAGGGTCGGTTTTAGGGCCACTTTTATTTCCATATATGTAAATGACATTGCCGATAATTTGGAGAATCTAGCGCGCCTCTTTGCTGATGACACCACTTTATGCTGCTCTTCATACAATAGTAATGTTATGGAGGTGTCCTTAAATCGTGATCTAACCTAACTAGATGATTGGGCAGATAGATGTCTAGCTTGTTAAATTTAACCCAGAAAAGACTGTATGTGTGTTATTTAGTGTTCGTGCAAATAATGATAATGACACCCCTGCTCTCGTATTTGGCAATACGAATCTTGAATATTCAGAGACTCACAAGCATCTCGGTATCACCCTATCCCAGAACCTTAGCTGGAAAAGTCATATTGATTCTATAATTAAAAAATCTACCAAAGTACTTTCGATTATGAGAAACTCAAATTTACTTTAAATCGATCCACACTTAATACAATCTATGTTTCCTATCTTCGATCTTTATTAGAGTATGCGTCTAGTGTGTACTATTGTACTATTGATGATGAAATTAAATTGGAACGATTTCAACTTGAAGCTGGTCGAATTGTGACAGGTCTCCCTAGATTTTCCTCCATAGCTAGCGTTTATAATGAAACGGACTGGGAGACATTGAAGGACAGACAAAGGTAGCAGTAACTCGTAACGTTACACAACTTACTGTACGACGACAAGGTATTAGATTTTATGACGGACATTACACCGACGCGCACAAATACAACAGAAAGCTACGACTTACGCAAGCCGCACAATGTCAATGTGCCTCTATCACGATTGGAAATATATAAAACTCGTTTTCCCCAAGCACCATTCAAATCTGGAACACACTCGAAAACAAAGTACAAGCAGAATCAGAAATCTCAAAATTTAAGACGCTAATAAAATTAAAAAAATAAAATCCTTCCGAGTTTCTATAACTACGGAATCGAGAACTTTCTATCCTTCATACCAGACAACGACGTAACAACTGCTCCCACTTAAATTGTGACTTATATAGAATAGGATTATTTCCCACACCTAATTGCTTTTGTAAGACAGGAGTAGAAGATGCAAATCACTTTTTTTAAATGCCCTTACTACACAATACAAAGACAGCACTTATCACAACAACTACATCGGTATATTCCTTTGACGAGTGACTTGCTATGCAACGGAAATAAATCTATATCCGTCCAGGAAAATGAATGCATCTTCAAAGACGTTCAAAATTACATTCAAACTACTGGCAGATTTTAACCTCATATATGTTCCCAACGTTTGATATGATGTAGGAATAGTCCGTAATTTTATTGTCATGGTTACAAGGTTAGGATACAAATGACTGTATCGATATGCTATATACTTTAAATCTTTGCTTTCGCTGTCGTTACTGTTAAATGTTTATGATAGAAATGACTGCATAGATATGCTATATACTGTAATGCTTTATTTCCGCTGTCGTTACTGTGTATATAGTTCTTCCCGTACTCACAATTAATGTATTACTCTCCTATTGCTTTGCGGATCATCCATGACAATGCGATGCCGCAGACGACAACGACGACGACGACGATGATGATGACAGGAGATGGGATGATGGGGATGCAATAAAGGCTCACTAAACCGTTAATCTCTTCAAACTTTTCGTTCCAAGTTATGAGGAGGTTAAAAGTTCAGATTTACCTAAATACACAGGAGTGGAGCCATTTTGAATGTGTGGGTGGGCGGGGGTCGGAGGTGACTGGGTCTCATTTCTCGTTTCTCTTTCGTTTTGTTTCGTGTAAGAAACGAAAAGAGAAGACCTGGTGAAAGCATGGTGGGAGTTGAAAGGAAGGGTTGGGGTGGGAGGGGGGTAAATGACGACTGTATGGAATAACCATTAATATGTTCTGTTAATTCACTTATTCGTATTGTTTAATCTACTATATTAATGGCCAACTGCTATCCGACAAGAAAGTGTTTGAAGGAGCTGTTCTTTTCTTTCCTATTCCTTTCTAATCTGTTTACATCATCTTTCTCCCCCACATATCTCCCTCCCTCCCTCCCTCCCTCCCTCCCTCCCTCCCTCCCTCCCTCCCTCCCTCTCTCTCTCTCTCTCTCTCTCTCTCTCTCTCTCTCTCTCTCTCTCTCTCTTAATTTATTCTCTCTCTCTCTCTCTCTCTCTCTCTCTCTCTCTCTCTCTCTCTCTCTCTCTCTCTCTCTCTCTCTTCTTAATTTATTGTCTCTCTATCTCTCTCACCTATTCTCTACTGTAGTGTTTCCTAATCATTGGCTGCTTATAATAATTCTGTATGGAGAGGGCAAATCTAAGTTGTAAGAACTTGTGTCCGATACTTTTGTGCAAATGTTGCAATAAAATAAGTTTAAATCAAATCAAAATTTGGTAGGATAGTGGTCCTGGTGGACATTTTGTGTGTGTCAGAGGGCGGGATGGGATTGGGTGATTACCGGAATGCGTGTGTGCAAAGCGGTGTGGTGTGGTGGTGTCTTGTGGGCTAGGAGAGGGGGAGTGAGGGGGGGGGGGGTTGAGTACAATTGCAAGTGTTGGTAGTTGATAAAATGTCACTCAACAGCCGCAGTACAGACAATACGCTAATGACGCTATGGCCACACATTAGCTGTCTTTCTCCCATGTACGGCTTGATTAACCAGATATAGTCATCATCTAGAAATTCTTCCATAAATAAATCGGCTAACCAATTGCATGACCATAATCAATTTTGTAAATAATTGTTGCAACAATATGTTACGGCTTTTTCATGCGGATATGAGATGGAGTATGCCATAGACCATTGAGGTTATATTTCCCATGATCAAGGTCATCATGACCTTGGTAGAAAACTGTAGTTGTTTCGATAACATTTTGTGTTTAACGCCGCATATTGTCTTATATTGCAAGATCGATTAATGCTAGGGGAACCCAACAATTATTTATACACATGACCACATACGCTACATATAGCGTGAAGTAAAAGGGCAATGTGACGCCGCTATAGAAATGTTTTGCAACATCGAACCTTTCCAACGAACAGTTGCAGCGTACATATTGGTTCTATAAATGTGTTCATCAAACGTGTGTGACTACTCATTCAAAATGTACTACATAAAACATTCGGTTGTATGTATCGAAAGAGAACATTTCCGTAGAACATATTCTATAAAATATGTTCACCGTTTGTGTCAGATATAAATTTTCAAATAGTCGAACCAGAATGTAGGCATATACGCAAAATAGTATACGCAGAATTGGCCATTTTGTTGTAGCTCAAATAGAGTACTAACATAATAGACCGGCATGTAGTTGAATAAAGAAATAGGTTGCTGCATTACAATTATAATGACCTTTGACCTTTGACCACAAATTGGCGCTGGACTTCGGAACTCACGGGTGACCCGCCAAACATATTTGGTTAGGATATCTCCAGTTGACCAAAGTTATTAAAATGTTTCAAAAATGTCTTAACGACGACGACGACGACGACGACGACGATGACGACGACGACAACAGCGACGCACGAAAATCTGCAATAAAATAATTTTACAACGAAAGAAAGCGCCATAATTCACCCTAACAGTAGACTCTCTGGCCGTCTCAGAGCACCTAGATGTAAACCCCCCCCCTCCCCCCCCCCCTCCCCCCCCCCCACATATCTAAATACGGCCCTGCCTAGGCTTTAGCAGCGAGGACTTACCAGGCTTTATCTAGGCTTGGCTAGGTCTTAGCGAGGCCCTAGCAAGATTTGACTACGCCTTACTCATCCCTTAGCAGGGCTCGGCTAGTCCTTAGCTAGGCCTTAGCTATACCTTGGTTAGGCCGTATCTAGGCTGGTAAAGGCCTTATTTAGACGTTAACTAGCCTTAGCTCGGCTTTAGCCAGGCTTGACTAGGCCTTACTTTGACCTTAGCTAAGCTTGGCTAGGACTTACCTAGGCTTTAGCTAGGCCTTACTACGCTTTATTTAGGCTTGGAAAGACCATATCTAGGCCATAACTAGCCTTCGCCAGGCTTAACTAAGTCATACTTAGAGCTTAGCTCAGCTTGGGTAGGACTCACCTAGGCTTTAGCTAGGCCTTACCACGCGTTATCTAGGCCTGGATAGGCCTTAGCTATGCAATAGACAGGATTGACTATGTCTTACTTAGAGCTTAGCTAAGCTTGGCCAGGCCTTAGCTAGGCTTGGAAGATCTTATCTAGCCTTAGCTAGACCCTAGCTCGGCAGTAGACAGGCTTGACTATGCCTTACTTAGACCGTACCTAAGGCTGGCTAGGCCTTACCTAGACCGTAGCTATGCCTTGGCTAGGCTTTATCTAGGCTTGAATAGGCCGTAGCTGGGCCTTAACTTGCCTTAGCGCGGCCTATGGAAGGCCTAGTCAAGCCTGGCGAAGGCCTAGGTAAGGTATATCAAAGGCTGGCTAACGCATAATTAGAGGGGAACGCCAGTCCCTTTATACTACTTTGTATAAGATGAATCTACAGAGAGTACGTTGTCAAAAATATAATTGTAACCTCTGCTCAAATTAGAAATATATTTCTATTCCTGGATGAGGCGTATGGCGTCATAACTTTCGCTGTCATCCAACGCGTTTTATAAGGGGGTTCTCTTCAGCGTGTTAGGAATATACATTGTATAAACCATATTTACGGAAATGTTGAAGAATATGTAATAACAGTTCTTTGTCTGATTTCTCTGATGGTGCCGATTTTGACATCAAGTTTTAATCTTGAGATAAATGAATGACGCGATAGTATAGGTATATCAGTACAATTGCCAGCTTTGAATAAACACTCTTACTGACGCTACGGCAGATAATGTTATTAAAGTTTCATCTATTAATATAAGAGTTTAAATAGTTTGTACATACATCCAGTCTATCTGTAGGTACTTATGTTTTCATACTAGCCTCAAAACTTCATGAGATGTTGTAATATTGATGTAATTGGCAGGCATCTTGATAGAAAATGGCCATCTAAAGGTTCGGCAACCACTGTATGAAAATAACAAATATATTCCATAAATTTGCATATTGTGATACACGTCTTAATCTATTCAATCTGTACAAATATAAATGATGTCGATAGCACCATCACCGATAGAGATATCACCATCCAAATGCACGCACTCCTGTCTTCAGAGTGCCGTTATCATGGTTCTTTCCTGTCGGGTGGGATTCAACCTATGACGTCATAGATGTAATTAACTTGCAGAAAATTATAGTAACAGGGGTTTTAACACCATTTTAATTGGATTTATATATAAATGTCGCAGAACAGTTTTACACAGTATAGCTTAAATATGGGCTCTACGATAAAACTGTGTGTTTTATGCAAACGATGGTGAAGGGTCACCATCGTTTGCATAAAACACACAGTTTTATAGTGCCACCTGGTGAAAGATTCTTAGAAACATTGAGCCATTGTGTAGGGGATGCAGGATATGGTATTTTCTGTGAATTTGATTCCAATATGTTTGTAAACGCAACAACTGTGGCCGGAATCATATTCGGTTTGAGTTTGTTGCTCATAGAAAACTCTCATGGATCTGGTGACTTTATATGTAAAGTTCTATTCCACCGGTCCCTTCAGCCAGGTCTCTAAAATACTTGTTCCATTGTGTAGCGGACCTGGTATATAGTACATACGGTACATTTGGTTCAAATATCTTTGTAAATTCAGTGTCAGTTACCTGAAGCATATTCGATTGAAATTCATGACTCATTAAAAAAACCAGCTCGTGAATGGATCTGGTGAGTTTACTTTCAAAATCGATTACAGCGCGTCTTGCATCAAATTCATACAACTGTGATCCTAATGTCGAGGGACATGGCATATGTTATTTTCTGTGAATTTGGTTCAAATATGATCGTAAACGGAGCAACAGTGTCCCGAACCATATTCAGACTGAAATTCGCTTACAGCGCCCCCTGGTGTTAAATTCCTACACAAGTGGCGGCATTGTGTAGCGGACGTGACATATGACATATTGTGTGAATTTAGTCAAACAATTTTTGTAAACTCAGTGTCAGTTACCTGAAGCATATTCGACTGAGAGTCAGTGCTCATTAACACAAAAGCTCATGGGGCCGCCCGCTTTTATACCGTGTGTTATTGAAAGAAGACGATGTTGTCTAATAACATGTGAATTTAGGCTCACATGCACAAAGAATATTTTGGAATAATAACTGCTCCCCTCGAATTTCGAACTACGAACTTCGAATTTTGGTCTAACTTCTAAGAGGTTACAATAACTACTGCATTATAAATGAGCATTAATTGATCGATTCCCTTTATGCGCTTATGTTGCGTAATAACCTGTCGTATTATGACAGCAGTAATGTACTATGTACCAAGAAGTATCGTATATACACGTGTGCGTGAGTGCGTGAGTGCGTGCGTGCGTCTGTGAAACTCAATCACGGTGATAGTATGCATAAGTGTGTATATGAGTACGTGTGATTGCCATAAGTTATAGTTATTCACAGATTTTATATGAAAATTTAATATATTTGTATTGTATAGCTGAAATGGCTCCCCGTCATACATATTATTATCGGTGTACATGTCATCACTGAAGGTTCAACGGCCTAATGTGAATAAAAGATTCATTCATATTTAAAATTGCGTCGCTGGTATGACAAAGTAGAGGAAGTGCCAAATTAACTCTTTAATGCACGTGCCAAGCCGGATAACACGTCATGTATGATGCTCACTAGAAATACACATTTCCAGGGCAACAGAAAGACACTTGTGTAAATTCCAGTTGCAAAATTTCCAAAAAATGGTCTTATCTAAGTTATCTTGACCTGCAAACGGATAACGGACGGCGCAAACATGTGAATGTTATAGAAAAATGTCGGCTATTAAAGGGTTGCTTGAGATGAGTAGCATTATGAGCGGTTTGAGTCGCTGTTGAAACACGTTGTTAAGGATGTCACGCGGTGTGTTAGGCGATGTGTTAAGCGGCTTGTTACGGTGCACTATAAAGGGCATTGTCGTATATTTATGACTGCCTATCTACGCTTTGTTGGGTAACAAATTAGGGCCTACATGTGTTCACAAAATTCATTAACCCATGTTGTGTTAAGCTAGCCTTTTAATTGTCAAGCTGGCTAAAAGGTGTTTGATGTGTGTTGAGAAACGTCCATTTGTCGGCCAAGAGTGTTCTATTTTTGAAAATGTACCACTGGAATTACTGGCTCGGTAACCGAGCCAGTCATTCCAGTGGTACATTTTCAAAAATAGGACACTACATATAGACACTGGCTAGGTGGAATGTTCGATTTTCTGACTATTAATCCATAAGGTGATTGCCTTATAATTTTCTTGGAAACGATCTTGATCATGAAATGGTTAATTAATATGGGTGGCATTATGGGCCCTTTGAGGCGCTGTTGACCCATAACACCTGAGCGGTTAAAATATGTTATTATGGTAATAAAAATAACACGATTAAAAGATCAAGAGTGTTATGTCTAACTTTATTTATTTTAATTTTCATCGTAAAAAATGTTGTCATTTTTGTTTTGTACAGTACAGGTAGATCGAAATGCTAGTACTTTTTTATATGACGTGGAGCTCACCAGATAGATGTTAGAAATATATTTTCAGGTCTATGATGGAGGGTAGTTATTAACTTAGATTGCATATGGGGTTTAACATGGAGATACAATTGTTTGTTAGTTCCATTCAAGGTTGCAGGTGACGGGTGAAAATCCACTTGTCCCTCAAAATGCTGCTCGACAATTTGGCTAATACTGTTGAGGAGACGTAACAAATCAACAAAAAATTGGGCATGGCTCAATATTTTTAAACTCTTCAAGTTAAGATAAAAATGATTCTGTAACTATTTGCGGTACCAGAATCCAATTAGAATGGTATGATATTTATTGTTCAGCGAGCATGTATCATTAGAAACCACTGTGGCTCCTTTAGTATCCGTCACATACAGGTTCAGTTGCATTTGTCGCACATGTATATGCCTATTCCACTATAAGAAGTACACAGCTCATGCGGCCAGAGTTTGCAAATATCGCACTCGATCCAGTCTTCAGTTGGTGGTTCAACATAACGCTCGGCACATACTATGCAGTTATAGACTGGAGCCTGTTTTGCTTTTGATACTTTAACAAACCTAGTAGTCTTATGCATGTTTTGCTTAGAACCACTTTTACAGGGTTTTTGGTTAGTGTAATCGCTTTCTTTCTCAAAGTGGTACATTTTGACGGGTTATTACTAGTTGCTGAAGAGAATGTGGCGTCCTCTACAGCAGACAAATTCGCAATATGTGTATTTGAATGCTGTTTGTTGCACGCATTATCTTCAATGACTGTCTCTGCATTGACTGGCGAATTAACCACAGCTACTGGTGCAACATAAGGTTGATCTCGAGAAAATGTGTAATGCGAAAGATCGAAACACTGACAACCGTCTCTTGAACAAAAACAATAGAGGTTCCTGTAACTAATGGCATATTTATCCTTAGTTAGAACCTGGTGCATCTTCATTGTCCCTCGTATGGGTGCTAGTTTTGCAGGGAAATGTGTAGCCATGGCATTTATCTCTTTATCAGTAACAAAAAAGAGTTTAACAGATGTGACTTTTGAAAGTTCTCGGAACATCACTGCCGCATCAGGAATGTCCATTCCATGTGCTGCTGCGGAATCTGCAGTTCGTTTTAAACCTGCACCGACACCGTCGGGTGCCCCCTTTCCGCGTGATGCTTCAAAGAAGTTCCAGCTTAAACGATTGAAACCTAATCTCTATGGCTCTGCTGAGAGCAAAAACAGGTTGTCTTTGTTCTTGTATTGGGTGGTTGGTCCATCACTGAATATATGCAATGTGTTGATGTTTGGAGACTCATCCCGAATCATTTTTAAAACCGGTGTAATATACGCCCATACCGCTGATGCATTATGTAACATCGACTCTGATATGGTACAGAATGGGAAAGAAGAATCCTTCATATAGAGAATGCCCGTGTGTAAAGTTGCCTGTCTGTGACTTGCACCAAAGTGTACCGATTGGACTTCCTGTGCATATCTACATGTATAGTTCTCCGCAAAGTCTATATGTAAAAGTACTTCATGACTAGTCAGGTTTGTCTTGCACTCACGACTCTGTCTGTATTGATGGCGCATACGGTAAATGTGGGGGCATATCTTTGTTTTCATATCGTCATTAAACAGATCAAACAGTTTGTTAATAGTTCCTTCACGTTTACATTTTACTGTCTTTCTGTAGTGCTTTGTTTCAGAA
The DNA here is from genome assembly GCA_034401795.1 of Chaetoderma sp. LZ-2023a. Classification (NCBI taxonomy): domain Eukaryota; kingdom Metazoa; phylum Mollusca; class Caudofoveata; order Chaetodermatida; family Chaetodermatidae; genus Chaetoderma; species Chaetoderma sp. LZ-2023a. Next base: position 15,137,939 of record CM067371.1, read on the forward strand.
TCTTTAGATGCTGTCTCACTCTGTGTCTGCCACTCCCACCACTCCGTCTTTGCACCTGGCTCAAATCTGTTAGCAGTTACACATTTGTCTCTGCACTGACCGCATTCTGCACGCATGCACCTGTCATTGTTCGCATCGCAACAATAGCTAGCCAGTAAGGATTCTAAGTTTGCCGTTCCAGGTGGAAGAATATTAAGCTGCTTCAGCTTCATGAACTTGAGATCTATATTTGCATGCAACTTACACATGCATGTGTCGCGATCACTGAGCGTAGGTGGAATGACCCAAAAAGGTCTCAGGCGCGGGAATGTCGGATAACTTACTACGTTATTTGGAAATTCACCATTGTACCGTTGGTGAAGGCATTTCATATTATCACACAATAAACGTTGTTTTTTTTCACTTTACAACGTGTTATTGTTTCACTCTTTCCTGTTGTCTGTCTACTTACATCGTCCCGAATAAAAAACTTTTTAATTAGAGTCACTGTTTCGGGTGGAATTCTGGTTCGAGTTAGTGGCAAAGTTGCAATATCAATAAAGTACCGCGAATCTGCTGTGCGTAGCTTCAGAGAAATACCGAAAGTTTCTTTAGCGCAGGTCATTAATTTGTACTTCTTTAACAACTTTCCTGATATCATGCTAGCAAGAGCGCGCTTTTCCTTTATTTTAGAGCTCGTTGTGTACCTGTGTCGCAGTTCTTGTACTAACACATTCCCAAACAGTAATTGCTTTTTAACACCGGTGTTAATCTTGCAACCTTTTAATTGTAGTTTGGTTTTTGTTCGTCGTGTCAGGGGGGGGGGGGGCCTCTTCTTTATCTTTTACTCTTAGTCGGTAACAGCGTTTCCTATACCGTTCACATTGTTTTTGAGTGGTTTTCAGTCTCTGTTCTAATTGTTTGTGTTCCCTGTGTTTCCTTTTTTTCATAGCGCATTCACATTTCCCTCAGATATTCCGCTCTCCTATCTGCATCAGCATTGACTCTCACGCTGTATCGCCGCTGTTTCTCTGCTGCCGTTAATGGCATCCTAGAAGATTCTGAAAAAAGGAAACACAGGGAATAGTTAAAACTTTGATGGGGTTAACATTCACATACGTCTTCACGCACGCACGTACGCACATACGCACACAAACATGCACACACACTCACTCGCTCGCTCGCTCGCTCACTCACTCACTCACTCACTCACTCACTCACCCACCCACCCACCCACCCACCCACCCACCCACCCACCCACCCACCCACCCACTCACTCACTCACTCACCTGAGTCACCTCACCTGACCTTACCTCACCTCCCCGGACCCAGACGCACGCACGCACGCATACACAAACAAAACACACGCACGCACGCACGCACGCACGTAAGTTCCTCTCTTGGATTAATTGTTTATCTGCGGGTACAACGTATCTAGTTGTCTCCCTTGGCGCTTGTATCATCCTAATCATTAAAATGATTAAACAGTGTTTTCACTATCAGGGCGATCTCAGCTGAAGTCTTTGTGATGTCACATAAGTTACCGGTTTGTCACTTAAGTTACTTTGAATACAGTAACTTATGTGACAAAATGTTATTCATTTCATATTCTGAAACAAACTATTGTCAATCAAAGGATATATAACATGGACATCTTATGTACATATATGAGACATTGTAAGAGCAATGTTAATTTAATTGTAAAAATATATTTACCAGGAAAATTATTGATAACTTAAGTGATATACAAAAAAGATACCTTACGCGATGTATGCGATTCAGCCGTAAAAAGATAGAGATTTGACTTTCTCTAACGGTAATCTTGCTCGCTTGTTTTGGCAAATATATTTTCGGCCGCAATAACCACGTGACCAAAGGGAAGTTACTCATACGTTCTTGGCGCAGGGCAGATAACTGTGCGGTAACTTATGTGACCAAAAACCTTCGGACAGCATAAAGTGATGGGCATGCTAGTATCTCATTTTGATTTATCTGTCTACATATGTGTCTACATATTAAATAAACACTCCACATTAAAACGGCAACAGATTCCTATCTAGCAATTTCACAGAATAGTTTATTAGTACAAACAAATGTTCGGAAGTCCATCACGGGACAGTACCTTAAGTGACATTTTGTTTACAAGAGGCAAAATAAAAAAACTGACAAAGTAATTAAACCTCCGAAATAGTACGTTCCTATGTGTAAATCGACGCACTTCATCAATTTATTGAGTAATATAAGGTTTTAAATTAAACGTATACTATAATTTGGTCAATGGACAAGAAAATGAATCTTCTCAGATTTTCACCCTAATACTGTTGAGGAGACGTAACAAATCAACAAAAAATTGGGCATGGCTCAATATTTTGAAACTCTTCAAGTTAAGATAAAAATGATTCTGTAACTATTTCCCTTGATGTTCCCAAAGAAGGGGTGTACTGCCCCTCAGAATGCTGGTTTTCCCCAATAACATATCAAGATAATACACATTTCTTTGCAAAAATCATGTCTGTTGTCTCATTCCATGGCCAACTGGCAGTCGATATATCCAACGGTTTGTTTCAGAAAGAGAGTAAAAGAGCAAAATGAACCAACAAACAATAAAATGGTACATTTTGCCTTTACAGGTAGGCCCCCTAAGTCATAACAGCAGCTTTTGTATTATTTCCAGGTCAATTCCAAATGAAGCCAACATTTAGCATGATAATGTCGATGGTGCGTAGCCATATCTTAAGTGTCAATGGACTTTTCCGGTTTTAGCTATGCCACGCCCATCTCTAGCTAAGCTCCACCGACACCTCGCTCGTGTTGGGATCGAACGATCTCTGAACACACTCACTATCAATTTCCAAAAAAAATACACAGGTAAGCTGTTGAATATTTTGAAACTAATTTGACTGGGTGCTGCTGCTGCCTAAGGCAACAACAGCGCCCAGTCAAATTAGTTTCAAAATGTTCAAAAGCATGTTTATTAAATAGCGAAGAATTACAAAGACATACACCTCATACAACGCGTCGGACCATTTCAGATTTGATGACGTTCTATATGGAACCCTTTGTGACGTAACGATTGTGACGTCATCATACATGCGCTGAGCTGATTATGACGTCATACGAGGTCAGATGATGGAGGGATACTTTGGAACGGTGAATTACAGAATGCTTTAGCAACATATGGATGAGAGAGTAGGCCCTACATCAGATAAGTGACACAGTGTAATATTGTATTGAGACTAAGTGTGCATGGTAACCAGCAAACAAGGAGATAGAACAAAGACCATAGAACAAACACACAATCTGCCATTCTACTATCCAATACCTATGGAAATTTCCAATAGAAATTACCCTCCTCTTGTCCGTTTTTACTGTGCTGAAGAGATACATCTGTTTCTATTGAAAATTCTGAGGTTAACATTTTTAGAAATATTTTTTGTCATCAGGTAACTTGGGAATTAAAAATTGGCCATTTAGTATTTTATCTTGCTTAAGCATATAGCTTATCTGAGTAGTACAATGGGCAACTCCCGACAGCTTTTTAGCTACGGTTAGCGGGTCTATAAATCGTTATGTCCCTTAGTTCGTCGGTCGGTCGGTCGGTCGGTCGGTCGGTCGGTCGGTCGGTCAGTCAGTCAGTCGCAAAAGCATTTTCAGGGCTACTGGAATTCCCCTACTTTGGGAGTGATCCGCAAATAATCTGGAAAATCCGAAAAAATCCGGAAAATCGGGAAAAATCCAGAAAAATTCCGGAGAATCCAGAAAAAATCCGGAAAATCCGGGAATTCCGAAAAATTCAGGAACCCGCAGCTACCGAGATTCTATCGACCTTGTTAGTTTACTCTAGACAGTTTTGTTTGTTCATCTGCACTCTGAGACACACCAGGATTTTGAGGGACAGCAGGATTTTGAGGATCACAGGATTTTGAAGGACACCAGGATTTTGAGGGACACCAGGATTTTGAGGATCACCAAGATTTTGAGGGGCACCAGGATTTTGAGGGACAGCAGGATTTTGAGGGACAGCAGGATTTTGAGGGACAGCAGGATTTTGAGGGACCCCAGGATTTTGAGGGACTGCATGATTTTGAGAGACTGCATGATTTTGAGGGACACCAGGATTTTGAGGGACACCAGGATTTTGAGGGACACCAGGATTTTGAGGGACCCCAGGATTTTGAGGGACACCAGGATTTTGAGGGACACAAGGATTTTGAGGGACACCAGGATTTTGAGGGACACCAGGATTTTGAGGAACACCAGGATTTTGAGGGACACCAGGATTTTGAGGGACACCAGGATTTTGAGGGACACCTATCTGTACCGCTCATAAATAAATGTTAGTACAATCCTGAACATGACGTTAGTACAATCCTGAACATGACGTTAGTACAATCCTGAACATGACGTTAGTACAATCCTGAACATGACGTTAGTACAATCCTGAACATGACGTTAGTACAATCCTGAACATGACGTTAGTACAATCCTGAACATGACGTTAGTACAATCCTGAACATGATGTTAGTACAATCCTGAACATGATGTTAGTACTAAGAAATGTTCTTTTGAATATGTTGAACATAATTGGATTCCAATTCCACGAAGTATTCCAGTTTATCCATCAATCATATGACGTCATAATCAACTACGTGACGTGTAGACTCGTCATAATCAATTACATCATGAATGACGTAGCTAAGTTCGTCACGAACGCTTAATTGATGACAGACTAAGTGTTGTTGTACGAATAGTATGTCTTTAGTGTTTAATAAACGTTTTATTGAATATTTTGAAAGTAATTTGACTGGGCGCTGTTGCTGCTGATTGGTCAAATTGCATTAAAAATATTCAACAGCTTACATGTCTATTTTCCTGGAAAATGAGACTCAGAGATTCCAACTGGGCAAAACGTAGGTGGTGGTTAACTAGAGGTGGGCGGGGCAGGGCTTTAAACTGGATCCTTCTATTATGTTCGAAATATTTAACATTTCGTTTTATTTTATTATGGAGTCAGTATACGTTAATTGTGCGCTGTACTTAAGTGTCACGCTGGGTAATAAATAAAGCGTATCGCGCGTGATTTTCATGTTAACAAATGATCAAATTATAACAAAATCTAAAAAACATCCGGGTACCTCGTTCTATCCGTCATATAAAAGAGAACTGTGGACATTATTCGTTATTTTCTTCAAATAACTTTAAGAAAATACTATTCACGCAGTTTTGCTACCCCACAACCCTAGAATTTGCTCCAAAAAATTTCAATTTTTTTCATACAAAATGTCCATTTACAGACCAAGAGAAGATTATTTTTGAAAATTTATCGCTGGAATAACTGATGGTAAATTTTCAAAAATAGTCTTCTTTGTCTGCAAATGGACATTTTTCAAGAGCATTGCGGACTGAGAGTTGTCCGGCTTGATGGTTAAATAACTAAGCTTTGTTATATAGCCTAATAGTTTACTGTTTGTTCTATAGCCTAATAGTTTACTGTTTGTTCTATAGCCTAATAGTTTACTGTCTGTTCTATAACCTAATAGTTTACTGTTTGTTATAGAGCCTAATAGTTTACTGTTTGTTCTATAGCCTAATAGTTTACTGTTTGTTCTATAGCCTAATAGTTTACTGTTTGTTCTATAGCCTAATAGTTTACTGTTTGCTAGATGCAAACAGTTATCGAGAATAGATGTGTTCTCCCAGATGGCTTCCTGATGTCACATTTCAGAAAGTTACACGCTATAGGAAAGCTGCACGCTGGATCAGCGAGAATGCTATACGGCATAACAGGTGAGTGAATGAATGGATCCGATATGCCACTCACGTATCTGACGACATAATCAAATAGGCCTACGTCACATGCAAAATGATGTAACCTGGTCACGAAAATCGAAAAGTTTGTCACGAAAATGTACGGATTGTAATAACTTTAAACTAAGATTCTGGGAATTCGGCTTTCAAAGTTTCAAATCGATTCCAACATGCGTAGAATGTGTGCGGAGCATAGCTAGAAAAAGACAGCGCATAGCTAGAAATGGGCGGAGCATAGCTAGAAATAGACAGAGCATAGCTAGTAATGGTAGGAGCATAGCTAGAAATGGGAGGAGCATAGCTAGAAATATATTCCTGTATTGTACCATGTCGGGTCTTTAATGATGCTTGTCTTTCTAAGATGGAACAGAAATATCTTGGTCTCAGTGAACTGAGGAAACAGACGCCAATGACACCGCCACATTAGCACCTCTCCTCATCTCCTCTCAAGCAGTGTGTTATAAACGAGATGTTAACAATGGTATAATCCAGGTTTAACTATGCCCCGCCCATCTTTATCTAAGCTCCACTCACGCTTCGCTCGTGCTGGGATCGATCCATGAACTATGAATTTTCAGAAAACTTTACAGGTAAGCTGTTGAATATTTTGAACCTAATTTGGTTGGGTGCTGTTTTTGCCTCTGGCAGCAACAGCGCACAGTCAAATTTGTTTATTTAGAACGTTTGTTAAAGAGAAAAGACATACAATTCGTATAGCAACGCTTAGACGGTTTGCGGCGTCATTCTCTACGTAATTGATGATGACCTCATCCTACACGTCACGCAGTTGATTATGACGTCATATGAATGATGGATAAACTTGAATCCTCCATTGGAGAACCGCATCTTTAATTATTTAAATGGCATTGGTTATAAGAGATCTAGCTTTCTAAGACAACAGTATATTTCAGTGCAGTTTATTTTGAAGATACTCGCTACTTTAGAGCTACAGGTTCGAGATTCTGACTTGACGTCGCCTTCAATATTGTGTAACCAAGGATACTAGCTGTTTGTTTAGAATTGTTTCATCGAAAAGGCCGTATGTTTTGTGTGATTTATTGTTTATGAACATGATTGAGAAAACTTTGATTTATGGTTTATCAAGATTTAAAACCAATCTAGTTAATAGTAAAAGGTGATCAAGTGTTATCCTGCTAATGACCCCGAAATGTCATCATTCTCTGCTAAACATGCACTTCGTAGACTTAACGGACTCCTACATCTTCATGACGGACCTAGATACGTCATTCAATGCGCATGTTGATTGCGATATCAGCCTTAATGATCGGGGCGTCATATACTTGAGTGACAATGATCAATCTAACGTAGGGTCATTTAGGGCGTGGCTGCCATAGGCCAATCTAACAAACCAAACACCCAGGGCGTGGCTACCATAGGTC